>CM050518.1:20471261-20901261 GCA_027563665.1 Antrozous pallidus | reverse complement strand
GCCTACCTCAGCCCTCACAGCCCCTGCTGCCTCGTGGCTCTGTGGCTCCATGGCCCTGCCCACTGGTCATTCCAGAAGGTCATTCTTGAAGGCCGTTCTCCCATCTGGTTTAATTAGCATATTAGCTTTTTAATATATAGGATGTCTTTTATGTAGTAGGATACATAATTAACTTATTTCTTTTTGTTAATATTCCATTGTATGGATATAACATATTTTGTTTACCCGTTCATCAATTAATTAATATTTGAGGTTTTTGTACGTTTTATGTATTATGAATAATGCTTATATGTAGTTAATTTAGGTAAACTTCTATATCTGAATGTATAAATCATAACTATGATCCAGTGGTGTTTTGTTGTTAATTTTTAATAATCCTCAAACAATTCTCATTTTTATTCTTTGGCAGCCCAGTTTCTCTCAAGCCTCTTCAAAGCTACTTTTGCTTCATGGTTATGTGCCCCGCTTGCCTGGGTGGTGATGTCTTTTTTTTCTATCATTGTGTGTGATGAGTCTTTGAGTATAGTTGCATCAGATTCTCTTAGAGTACAAGGAATAGCGAAGGAGAAGGGCACATATCAGAGTCACTATGGGCATTGGTTTCAGGGTCCCATACATCTAGGTGCAAAAATCTGAGGCTGTTTCTTACTAGCTTTGTGTCCTCAGGCAAGTTACTCTCTCTAGACTTCAGTGACCTCAATTGTCAAATGGGTTTGTTGTAAGATTAAATTAGTAATATGTTAAATTGTCTATCATGGTATCAGATACATAAAGATAAACATTTAAGAATGGTTATTACATTATTGCTAGTCATAACTTTACCTTTGCTACTATTTTTACTATTATTCTTCCTTTGGAATCTGAGCTTCTTGAGAGTAGAAGGCTTTGAGTGTTTTACTCACTTATATCACTAGATTCTAGAAGAATATCTGAACTGTTGAAAATGCAATTTACTTTTATAAAATGTTTTTATTGATTTTAGAGAGAGAGAGGAAGGGAGTGGGATAGATAGAAACATTGATGAGAGAGCCTCCTGCATGCCCCCTACCGAGGATGGAGCTATAATCCACAAGTAATTTATTTTGAAAGAGGCTTTACTTGGGCTCCGAATGACACCAGTCAGAAGTCCCTTATCATGAGAACCACCTTGCTTTCTGTGGGATTGCTTCTGCTGCTTCTCTGAAGGCCACTTGTTACTTCTGAGCTATCTCTGTCTCCTGTGAGCTTGGTGTCTGAAAATGAAAACTGTTTATAACATCACACTATGCTTTCTATATTATATTAGCCATAATAAGCACTGTAGCCTATTGCTTAAACACTAGTCACCTTGCTTCTGAAATTCCAAGCTGTTTATCTAAGCCCTAGGATTAAAACCATTTGTTTTGTCTCTATGTACATAAAACCTTCAGTAATAAGAGAGACAAAGGAATTGTATTTATTTGTGGTCTCAAAATTGAAACCCCATGTCCTAAGACAGTATATTCTTATGGACAATACCAAGTTGTGGCTCTGTAAGATAGCTTGTTAATGGATCCTTTTAGGAAAGCTTGGGGAGTAGATGACTGCCACTTGATTTGAAGAGGGGAAAAGTCCAATGCTTGTTTTGTGTTACTCAAAGCACTGAGAAAGTTTGCACATTTTTTTTTTCATTTCTAAGATCATAGGCTCTTTGAGCTAGATGCCGTTTTGGATGTCAGACCTGTCTTAACTTTGTGTTTTTCTGGCTGGAAAAAAGGAGACCCCCCCTTTTTTTGCCTAGCCACACCCAACTAGTTCCTGTGAGAATTGTAAACAGATTCCCCAGTATGGGTTTTGCAATCATTCAGAATGGTCTACTACTCTCTAAACTCTTCTTTGAACCTCAGTTCTAAGCTTTCTTATATGTAATTGAAAGAGTATTAATATATACTTTTAATTATTAGAATTAAAAATGAGTTGGACTGAGGTTTCTTCAGAAGTGAGTTCCAAAAACTTATCCCAATAAGGGTCATGATTTCCTTTTTGGTCTCTACTCCCTCCCCTACATCTTCTTCTACTCAAGCTTCTTCTTGCCACATCCTTTTTGTAGACACCATTCCATCCAAGGTCACTGGGTCTACCATCAGTTACTTGTGAATACTGAGTTAATATAGAAAGTACCTGCATATCCATCTCAGCATCATATCAGTACTGCTCCTACTTTATTTATTATCAAAGCCCCTTTTAATGTACATTTGGATGCATCTGTAACATCCTTGGTGTCCCAGGGTATAGCCTATATGAGTAAGAAATTATTTTTTAGTTTAAACACCACATTATATTCTAAAGCATGAATATATCATAATCCTTTTCTTGAAACAAAGGCTTTAAATTGCTTATCTGCTAAGTAATTTTACCATCCTCTTCCAATAAATCTTGTAAAATTAACCCTCAGGAAGTTGCCCATCCTGTGGTTTATGGTGCCTCCGGCACATTGCCAGTGCCCCGTTTTAAAAGCCAGGCATTCAACCAACCTTACAAATGTCAGCCCTTGCATCTAATTACAGGAACCTGGGAAAGTGATCACCAGCAGCTCTGGGACTCTCAGCTTCTGCAAATTCTGAATCCCTTAGCAAGCTGGAAAGATCTGCTGGCACTGCCATAGGGAAAGGTTAGCCTACTAAATTATTGCCTCTCAATTTTTTCAATTTTGCAAATATTTTATTCCCTCATCCATAGTGAAAGAAAGAGAAGTGCATAGCATTGCTGTTTTCCCATGTTGCATATAGAAGGAAATGAAGACTCATCAGCCTTTTTCATCTTTCATAAAACAATGCAAATATGCCTCATTGCTAGGATAAATCAGGAGTATGCATCAGGGGATCTGGAAAATGTAAAAAGACTTGCCTTGAAATTCTTTTTGTAGATCTCTGCATATGTTGAAGGCATACTGCAATCTAAGAGCAGTGTGTGTGTGTGTGTTTAGGAGGGATCCTGTTCTAGCTTTTCTCCTAATAGATTTTACTCAAAACCACTTGTTCAGCCATGGGCTAAGGAAACATGGTATGAACATGAGGAGCTGGCGAAGGAGAAGAGTGACAAAAAGATGGAAATGCCAAGATGCTGGAGCAAGTAAGCTGGCAGTCTCATACAGGACAGCCATTGCTAGGCAGAAGGAGACTGCGGCATGCAGACCAACGTCTGTCTAGGAAAAGCCCTTGATTTTCTGTTCTTCCCATTTAGCATTCTTTGCTCCCATCTTTTTCACCATCCACTTTTTCCATTTAACACCCCCCTTTTCACTGGAAGTAATGCCATCTTACATGGAGCTACTGTATCAGAGCTGCTAACATCAACTAAGTTAATGGGAAGCCAGGGATTCTCTGAATTTCTACCAGCCATTTCTCTAATCCCATCACTTCTCCTGCCACAAGCCCATCATAATCTCCATGCAGCTTTCTTTTCAAGATGGAAGTGCAGTGCCCAATGGAGGTTCAGTGGTTAATAAATTGATCTTGACTGGTTATACCACTGTGTATTTTATTGCATTCAAAGGAAGCCTTTGTCAAGAAGGTCAAGAAACTATGTGCTTACTTAAAAAGGTAGAAAAAAGAGTAAAAGCATTGAAACGGTTTTGCATTCTGTATTGAGTCAAGGTAAGAAAGAACTTACTGGGGAAGTAATGGATGGTAAGATATGGTGACTGTTCCTCATGCCATTCAGAGTCAACAACAACAAAAAAGAAATTGGCCCAGAACTGTGTGAAGCCCAAGGTTTTTTGAATAACACTTTAGACTAATGGGTCTTAAAAACATATACAGAGCATTCCATGCAACAGCAGTAGAATATACATATTTTTAAAGTGCATGAGAAAATTTTGTAGGATGAATCATCTGTTAAGCCACAAAACAAATTCAAAAAAATTCAAGAAGATAGAATGTTTATCAAGTTTATGTTCTGACCAAAGTGGAATGAAACTAAATAGATGACAGGAGGAAAGTTGGAAATTTCACATATATATGGAACTTTACACAGTTATAAACAATTACTGGATCCAAGAATAACTCAAAGGAGAAAGAAAAAATATCTTGAGACATATAAAAATGGAAACCCAACATGCCAAATGTAAACTATGCAAAAAAAAGCAGATTGAAGAAGGAAGGTTTTAGTAATAAAAGCATACATATCTTCTGTACCTGCAAAGAACAAATGAAACCCAAAGTTACAAGAAGAAAAAAATGAATAATAAAATTAGAGCAGAAATAAATGAAGTAGATAATAAGAAAACAATGAAAAAGATTAATAAGACTAAGAGACAGTTATTTAAAAATATAAACAAAAATTGACAAACCTTTAGCTAGAGTAACCACAAGAAAAAGTGGACCCAAAATAAATAAAATTATAAATGAAAGAGGAGACATTACAATTGATGTCTCAGAAATACCGAGGGTCATAAGAAAATACTATGAACATTATATACTAACAATTATAATATAGATTAAATAAGTAATTTTCTAGAAGCATACAATTTATCAAGACTGATTCATGAAGAAAAAAGTCAAAATAAAAAACTGAACAGACCAATTTGAGTAATGAGATTGAATTAGTAATAAAAAAAAATCCCCTAACACAGAAAAGATGGTTTTGGTGCATTCTACCAAACATTTAAAGAATTAACTAAATCCTTCTTAAACTCTTATTTAAAAAAATGAAGAGAAAGGAACACATTATATACATATATATATATATATATATATATAATTTATTTATTTATTTTAAATATATTTTATTGATTTTTTACAGAGAGGAAGGGAGAGGGATAGAAAGTCAGAAACATCGATGAGAGAGAGACATCAATTAGCTGCCTCTTACACACCCCCTACTGGGGATGTGCCCGCAGCCAAGGTACATGCCCTTGCCGGAATCGAACCCGGGACCCTTCAGTCCGCAGTCCGACGCTCTATCCACTGAGCCAAACCGGTCTCGGCTTATATATTGATTTTAGAGAAGAAGAGGGAAAGAGATGGATAGACAGAAACATCAATGATGAGAATCATTGATCAGCTGCCTCCTATTGTGGATCAAGCTGCAACCTGGGCATGTGCCCTTAACTGGAATCAAACCTGGGAACCTTTAGTCCACAGGCCGGCACTCTATCCACCGAGCCAAACCTGCAAAGGTGAAGAAGGAACACTTTCAAACCCTTTTCACCAGTCCAGCATTATCCCAATACCAAAGCCAGAAAAGGACACTACAAGAAAATAAAACTATAGGCCAATATCTCTGATAGCAATCAGCCTGAATGACCAGCTCAAGGACAGCAGAATAGGAATATTATACCCAAGAATTTACAAAAGAGCTACATTGTGAATGGTAAGAAGGATGGAGATGCAGAAAAGACTGGATCCTGTGCCCGGGTGCAGTGGATGAGAAGCTGAAGGGATATCTTAGCAGCAGATACCCACCCCCCACCCCCGCCTAAAAAAAGTGTGATGTCTCAACCTCATGCTGGGACCCCCAAACCAGAGCACCAAGGCCAGGAAGAGAGGTCTACATAGCATTTGGCAGTGAAAATCAGTGGGGACTCTGTGGCTTCAAAGGAGGAGAGAGTCTGCTAGAATCCCAAAGGGCCAATGCATAGCAACTTGCTCTGGGGCATTCAACAGGAACACTGGTAGCGGGAAGGCAACTCAAGGCATATTGAGGCCATAAAGAGAATATGGCCCATATATATTTATGGGTTTCCAAAGCCATGCAGGTTTCAAGTATGATAGACAGATAGATTACAGATAGATAGATACATAGATGATGGATAGATACATAGATGATAGATGTAGATATAGATATAGATATAGATATAGATACAGATACAGATACAGATACAGATATAGATATAGATATAGATAGATATAGATATCACAGAAACACAGACAACAGTATGGTGATAGCCAGAAGAAAAAGTGGGAGAGGGTTGGTGGAAATTGGCAAGGATGAAAATGTGAGAATGAAAAAGGACTTCACTTGGGACAATGGGCACATGATTCAGTGTGTAGATGATGTTTCATTGAATTGTATACTTGAAACCTGCATGATTTTAAGAACCAATCAATTCAATAAAAAATGTACAATGAAATATTACCTCTCACATACATATATACATATACATATATATACTAGAGGCCCGATGCACAAAATTTGTGCATAGGGAGCGTGGGATGTCCCTCAGCCCAGCCTGCACCCTCTACAATCCCGGACCCCTTGAGGGATGTCCGACTGCCTGTTTAGGCCCGATTCCAGTGGGCAGTCGGACATCCCCATCACAATTCAGGACTGCTGGCTCCCAACTTTCACCTGCCTTCCTTCCTGATTGCCCCTAACCGCTTCTGCCTGCTAGCCTGATCACCCCCTAACCACTACCCTGCCAGCCTAATTGATGTCTAACTGCTCCCCTGCCAGCCTGTTTGCCCCCAACTCCCCGCCTCTGCTGGCCTGGTAACCCCTATCTGCCCTTCTCTGCAGGCTTGATCATCCCCAACTGCCCTCCCTTGCAGGCATGGAACCTCCCAATGGCCCTCCTCTGCTGGCTATTTTGTGGTGGCCATCTTGTGTCCACATGGGGGCAGTATCTTTGACCACATGGGGGCAGCAATCTTGTGTGTCGGAATGATGGTGAATCTGCATATTACTCTTTTATTAGATAGGATAGAGGCTTGCTGTATGGATGAGGTCTAGCTAGTTTGCCCTGAAGTGTGTCTCAGATCAGGGTGGGGGTTCCCTTGGGGAGTGGGTAGCCTTGGCGAGGGGCCTGTTGTGGTTTGCAGGCTGGCCATGCCCCCCAGCAACCCAAGCAGAGGCCCTGCAATCTGGGATTAATTTATGTTCTACAATTGAAATTTTGTAGCCTGGAGCAGAGCCAAGCCTTCTGCTCACTCTGTGGCAACAGCCATTTCTGTTTGGGCTTTTTAAATTCTATAATTGAAACTTTGTAGAATGGAGGCCTAGGTGTTAGCCCTGTAGAAGCTTGGCTTCCTCCATCGCCTGGGGAACCCTAGCCTCTCCAGCTCCATGACTGCCGCCATTTTCTGCTCTCTCCAGCTCCTTGGATGCTGCCATTTCTGTTGGGATATATCTTTTTATAATTGAAACTTTGTAGCATCAAGTGGAGGCCTAGGCTGGCAAGGGCAGGCAGAAAGCTTGGCTTCCTCTATTGCCGGGGAAACCCAAGTCTCCCTCCTCCTCTTAGTGGCCACAGCCGTCTTGGTTGGGGTTTATTTGCATAATTTGCTCTTGATTGGCTGATGGGCATGGTGTGGGTGTGGCTTGATCAGAGGTATGGTCAATTTTCATATTACTCTTTTATTAGATAGGACATATATGTACATACATACATGCACATATATATATTACATCCTATCTAATAAAGAGTGGATATGCTAACTGACCTTCACACCATTGCAAAGATGGTGATACCCACAGCCAATAAGGGGAGAATATGCTTATTGACTGTGACACCCTCAAAGACGGCAGTGCCCACAGCCATATGATGGTGGCTTCTAGTCCCTTCAGCTCCCCAGTCGCCCAGGGCTGGTCTGAGGTGCTGGCAAGCCTCAGATGGCGGCTGCCCAGTCACCCAGTGCTGCCTGAGGCTCAGGTAACCAGGGCTGGCAGAGGTGTGTGCTGTCGGCAGTGGCCGCAGCAGAGGTGTGATGGGGGTGTCACCTTCCCCTGATTGCCAGGTCACCTCCTGCCCCTGAGTGCTCCTGGACTGTGCGAGGGGGCCAACACAGCTGAGGGATTTCCCCCTCCATTACATGAATTTTCATGCACTGGGCCTCTAATATAGTATATTTGTTTATACATACATATATACTATATATCATAGACCTATATACCCTATATTATATACTTTAAATGTATGTGTAGTAAATATAATTGTATGTAAGCATGTATACATGTGTATATACATATAATAAAGACTTTATAGGCCAAAGTTTTGAATAGGAAATAGTATATATTTTACTGTAAAAAATGTAAATACAGGTTTGTATGTATATATGTATGTATATAGTATGTACTGGTTTGAAGATAAGCCTAAATTACTTTAAAAAGATTGTGAGGTATACATAAATTCAAACAAGTATTTAATTAATTTTTGTCCATTTCCTTCACAATCTCTTGTTTTTTAAAATTTCTTTTTACCTGCAAATTGCAAGGTAATGATTTTATATTATTAGTTATTATTTACTAAAGGCTTGAGGCACAACATTTGTGCAAGAGCAGGCTTTCCTTCCCCTGGCTGCCAGCCCCAGCTTCTCTCTGGTACCCTGGACCCAGGCTTCCCTCACAGCGCAGGCTTTGTCCAGAAGGTTGTCCGGAAGGATATCCAGTCTAATTAGGATATAATGCTGTTATTATTATGGATAGATACATATAATAGGTGTTATGTATTTTGTGTAAAACAAAGATGTGCAAAAGTAAGTTTATGGTTGTGAGTATGTAAAACACAATTTATTCCTGTATTGTTTATTATTATATTATTTTCTATATGAACCACTGTAAAACCTACTTTTGCCCATCCCTATATGTATATACACATATGTATAATATATAATAGAAAATATATTGCCTATTATGTGTGTTCTTGTGTATAGATATGAGAGAATGTTATATGTGTGTCTCTATATCACAAGAAGTTTTAATGTAGTGTGTAGAAAAAATTTAGGATGCTAAAATTTTATTTTTAAACTTATTGCTATTGAATAATTGTGCTCAGTTTTTCATCTGTTCTTTACAAGATAATGACAATTAATTTTTTCCCATTACAACCTGACCTATTTCACTTACTCCTACCTCTACAACTGTGCAAACCATGTATATGAGAATAAATTAATAGCACAATCTTTCAACAGTTGTAGGCCAGGTATTTATGAAAAAAATGAGGTTTTTTAGAATTATGAATATTGCTGTCAGTTTGTCCATGATTTTGTACAAATACACAAATGGTATTTTGTCCATTTAAATTACCATTTGAAAGCAAATCAGATTATGAGACATATAGGGATGCTGAAAACATTTCCTCATTTATTCATCTATTCATTTGGGACATTGTTAAAATTACAAAGGCTCCTCTCTTCTATGAGGGAACAAGTAACATGAGTTATTTTGTGATAAATACCAATGTGAAATTGAGTATTGCCTTTTGGAAATAAAAGGGAAAAAATGTGTCATGCCTGCATGCGTTTTTCATTAGTCTACCTTAGCATGTTTCAAACATCTCAGAGGGAGTCAGAGACAGGCTTCTCTTTGGGCTTTTTCAGTGTGAAGTGTGGAATAAACTCTTTTACACCTTTCATTGGTGCTGTTAAGACTTCAATCAGAAGTACAAAGCATGTTAAATACACAGAATAAAAAGCCATGCTCAGAGTGGCTTTCCCTCCTATGGTGCTTGCCAAGAGGGCTGGGACATAGTCTCTTGAAGGGTGATAAATAAAAAAATGGGTCACCTTTGACACCTTCCTCATCCTTAAAACACACTTGAGAAGGGCTTCCTTTCCTCCTGGGCTGAATCCAGTGTGCTCTGGGGCTGTCAGCTGTGCCGAAAATCTCTCATTTGCCAAGCTGTCTGAGAGAAGACCAGCTGTAATTGGCAATCCATTTCTCCATTTCCATTGTACAGCCATCCCTGACAAATTAATCACAATCAAATGTTGGCTGAAGCAAGGGGCACCCTGTGCTGCAGGGAAGAAAAATGAGGCCTCACGCTGCTCTGACAGCCGAATCGTTCAACTCACCCCATTAGACGGAACAAGGGGACACTGCGGTTTGCCTGTCACTACCACCACCCATAAACAAACTGTTCACTCTGCCTCAGAGCCTGGCTGATCCGATCTGGGCTTCCTTGGGGCCCACCAGTTGCCTGATCAGTCAGTGCTGCAGGGAAAGGGGAAGGTCTGCGTCCTGCTGAGAGAGTCACTGGCAGTGGCATAAAAGATAGCTGAGATCAGTGTGGCCCAAGAGAGCTGCCATGGATGGTGCTGTGTCCATTGGGAAATTGGTGGAGTAATATTGTAGGCTCCAAATGGGAGCACCTGCCTATGCTTGTTGCTTATGTGTTATTTGTCATTCATCAGCAGGGTAGTGAGATAGCTAGCTTTTCCTACTCATTTATTGGAATTCGCTTATGGGACAACTTTCTCTACTTAACATATATCCAAGAAGTTGAAAATACCTTTAAAAATTATTTACATATGTGTCCAGACCCAATAATAAAGTTCTTAAGCTTTTCCGATAAGAAATTCAGGCTCTTCTGGGGTCTAATCTCTCCTATTGTAGGCATAATTCTAACAAATGTTGCTCAGCCGATAGTAAATTGAAAGATAGCAGGAAGATCCTAAAGTCGGTTTTGACAATAAGAAGTTGCATAAAAGTGAAAGGTGATAAAAACAATCAAATAAAGTTTACTTCTCTGCTCTGCCAGTATAGCCTAGAAGAAAATTATATTTTGAAATAGTTGTGTTTTGTAAAAGTCAGCCAAGCTATGTGACGGAATGCCTGTGGCGTTATGTAGGTATCCTAAGTTGAAGAATATTTATTCTCTCATGCCTCCTCTGTAATGTTCAAGATATGGTATTTAGCTGATTCGAATGAAACAAGAATAATAATGTGGACTCATTTCTAATTAAGTTTACCCTTAGCTTCTTATAATTCTGGGCAGTGGCATTCATGGCTATGCCATGTGGCTTTCAGATAAATAGGGACCAGGGTTTTATGAGTAGGTAGTGAATTTTTTTAAAATGTAATTATATTGATTTTAGTGAGAGAATATGGACAGAGAGCACACAATAGAAACATTGATAAGAGAGGAATATGGATCAGCTGCCTCCTGTGCCTGATCATTATTCTGCTTTAAAATTGAATATTGGGTTTCTGAAGAAAGCTAAATAGTTGAGAAGGTGTGTCCCTAGCCAATTACCAATTTTAAAGACGGTAAGCTTTAGACTGGGATTTCAATAAACATAGTTCTGATCAAATCCTTTAAATCATTTTTGTGTGCTTTAATTATCATATATTTGTGCAGCTATGCCTTTAATAAGAACAGAACATTATTATGTTACTAATTTTTAAAGCAATCTTAACTACAGGTTGAAAACATCTTTGGTAGCAGTTTTCTTTTTGAGTTAATCTTACTGACTCTCTCTCCTCCTTGTATCCTGCCCTAACACTGTTATCCAGTCTCTGCCTAACAAAAGCTACCTCCTCCTCCTCCAACACACACCTGCATGCACACACTCTTATGCAACTGTTGTTTTCAGGGCTACAACAGTTTTCTAGATGTTTCTAAGTTAGGAAAATTGATGGGTTGATGGGAAAGTTTTCTCTCTCTTAAATTTTATTTTTTGGTGAGAGTATTACATATGTTCTCCACCCATCCCCCACCCAATTCCAGGCCTTCACCTGTTTATTGTCTGTGTACCTGAGCTATGCATACTAGTATATGCTTATAAATTATTTGGTTAATCTCTTCCTACCCTTCTTCCTACCTTCCCTCTTAGATCTGTCAGCCTGTTATATGCTTCCATATCTGTGGTTCTGTCTTGTTTGCCAGTTTGTTTTGTTCCGTGGATTTCGCATATAAGTGAGATCATGCAATATTTGTCTTTCTCTGCCTGGCTTATTTCACTCAGCATAATACTGTCCATGTCTACCCATGCTTTTTCAAAGGGTATGAGATCCTTCTCTATTTTTTTAAGATTCTTTATTGTTGAAAGTATTACAGATGTCCCCATTTTTTTCCCCAATGACCCCCTCCATACTGCACCCACCCCTCCCAGGCCTTCACGCTATTTTCAGTGTCCATGGGCAATGCATATCTATAACAATGAAAGTGTAATATGCTAATTAGACCCAGACGACCTTCTGGACGAAGCCTGGGCTGAGAAGGTCAAGCCCCTTCCACATATTTCATGCATCGAGCCTCTACTATGCATGTAAGTTCCTGGTTAATCTCTCCCCACCCACCACCCCTGTCTTCCCTCTGAGATTGGTCAGCCTGTTCCATGCTTCTGTGCCCAAGGATCTATTTTATGCATTAGATTCCACTATGAGTGAGAGCATGTGATACTTGTCTTCCTCTGACTGACTTATTTCACTTAGAATAATACTCTCTAGGTCCTTCTATGCTGTCTCAAAGTGCAAAAGATCCTTCCTTTTTACAACTGCATAGAGTTCCATTGTGCAAATATACCGCAGATTTTTTTATCCACTTATCTACTGATAGGTACTTGGGCTATTTCCAGATCTTGGCTATCATAAATAATGCCACTATGAACACAGAGGTGCATATATTCTTTCTGATTGGTGTTTTGGAAGTCTTTTAAGTCTTGTATCTATCAGGCATGATTGTGTATTATGTATTATCTCATATATTAGGTATATTAGCATATATACATTCAAACACAAATGTAAATACATAGTTATATATGCATGTGTATATTATATTTATCACATATCTTCTTATGATTTCCTTTCCAATTTCATGAGAAACAGCCACGCATTCCAGATCAAGTTCCCAGTACTTTGAATATAGAGGTGACCTAGTCATGGAAAACAACTGATTACTAATAGAAATGGCCGATGCGTATGGGGCACTTATCTTATACTTTCTGCTGGTTCTGGGTCATTGCTTTATGTGTATTAACCCATTTACTATACAAGATAATCTGTGGCATAATTGTTGTTACTCTCATTGATGAAGAGATTCAAATAGATAGGCAGCTGGCTCAAGGTCATGCAGAGACCACCAGTGTCAGAATGGTGACTGAACCTTGGACCCAGACATCCTGACTTCACTCAGCCAACAGCAAGGGCTATATTCTTGTGATATTTAGGGGCCTTCTTACTGTGCATTTTCTGAGACCCTGGCTTCCTGGCTGTGGAGAAATATTTCATCAGTCACCAATGGGCCTGTTTAATACAAAAACAGAATAATAGTGTCCTTACTTAATAAAAGGGCATTTAGTGCTCTTTTCAAACCAGTGATGTCAGTCAACTAAAGATAATGAGTATGCATATGGGTCTCTCTTCTCTGTCATCTAACTTAATGTAGATTCCAGTTAGTGGCATGCTGTCTAGTGATTTTGGAGGCTGATTAATAAGTCATCACTGTTAATTTGGATGTAGGTAACCAGGGTCAGGAGTAAAAGTATCTAGCATCTGAATAATCCAGAACATTCAACAACTGATAAGTGAAACTGCAAGGACCCTTTAGATGTGTGATTTATGTCCTTACCCTGGGGTGACTGCACTGACTATAAAGCATACCAAGCCATCTTTACACAAATTCCCAATGGTTTTATATTTCAGAATTCTTCTTGTGAAATATCATATGGCTTTGAGCAAATAACTGTCAGGCTTGTCAAAATCATCTCCAAAGGGCAGGCTGTGAAATTATAGTTGTGAAATTTGATGCATATTTTGAAGAAGAATTAATTACTTAAGCTTTTACTGCAGATTCCCTTTCATTACCAGTTTTTCACTGGCTTGTCATCTCTGTGCTCAGTTTTCCTGCGTGGGTTGCAACCTTCTAGATGCTGACTGCCCTCTCATTTCAGCTCATTTTTTAAGATGGGAATTGATTGACATTTGCACCAGTCAGACCGGCTCCCTTCATAAATCTATAAAATAAAAATGAGCTCTCTGCTTTGCGAAATCTCTCTTTTATCAGCTGAGCAGAGACCTAGACAAGCCTGAGGGATACTTCTGTTGACCTCATCAGGTTCCTTGCAGCAGGATGTCACTACAGAAAATGTGCTTCTAACCATTCCCTTTTGAAGTATGTGTGTTGGGATAGTGTGGTTTCTGGCAGTAATTGCTGGGGCATCTGGAATCCTAGAGGCAAATACCAGGAATTGCAGAACTGTTTGGGCAACTGAAACAAAAAACAATCTTGAACTATCTGATCCAACTCTCCTGACATCATCCATGCTCTACCTCTTCCTAAGACTTCCTGGCTTCCTCACTTCTAGTCCTTTGCTTACACAATTATTTCCTCTGGGGGCATCTTTTCCCTAGATGCTGTCTCTTTTATGAATGTGACTTGAATCTTGTTTCTGCTGACTAACAACCTGGAACAAGTCTTTTCTTTTTTTATCCCCATTGTAGTTTGCTGTTTGGGGACACAAATTGGAATGACCTCATTGCATTCTCTTACATTCTCTGTGGTTATGCATCACATCCACGAACTATGCACAAACTCCTTGAAGGCAGGAGTTTCCTATAGGCCTCTGTACCAGGAAGGGAAACTAGAGTTCACCTGGACTGAGTCTTTAGGCAAGGCTACTAATTCTTACTGTCAAGGTCAACAAATTTTCATGAAGTCTAGAAGCAACTCCAGAGTAGTGGTGTACAACTTTGTTGCTTTTTGGAATCACCTGAAAAGATTAAAATGCCTGTGTCCTCTCCTAGAAATTCTGATGTAATTGGTCTTGGGTATCCCCTGGACATCAGGGTTTGCTCTTGTGTCCTAGGGAATTCTAATATACAGCCAGGGCTGAGAGCTACTGAGCCGACGGAAGTGAAGTTTGGTCACCCCATTATCGCCTTTATAGTTAAACTTTCAGCTCTCAGTTTTTACAGTGGGACATTGACCTCACATCACTCGGCAGGTAGCCTCTTACCTGCAAAGACAGAAGCTGTGAAAGACAATGGAATTCATTTTTTTATTTAAAAATATGGCTTCTGAACATTTCTTGGTTGGAGCTACAGATTAAATAAAATGGTTTTGATAGTCTTATACTTCCTCTCAAATTCTAGTGCTTAAATTAAAATTAAATTAAATTTCCTATCACTTTTGATCTTCTCATAGAATTTAGAATGTGACGATGATTTTTGGCTTTGGCTACTCCTCAACTAAGATGTTTCTATCTTGAGAAGTTAAAACTGTATCATGACAGATAAGGCAAGTCCATAAAACCCATTGTTGTCCAACTTGATAAAATTAAGTTGACCATCTTCTCCTTATTCCTTTTGACAGTTAGGAGAATCTTGCAATGCTACAAATTTGTTTCATATAGTTAGTCCCAAGGATACAGATAACTAAAATATTTCAGGTGGAAATATAAAGCAACTGTGTGGAGAATAAGCAGTACCACTCACTTGTTTGAAATGCAGTTTTATCTGAGCATTACTCTAGTAATAACCACTATGACAGCAAGCCAGGATATGACTTGACTCTTAATGTTGGTGGAAGAATTTGTTACCAAACTCCTCTATTTTTGGTTGTGGAAATACGCCCTTTGGTCCATTCCCTGTCTTATAGCTAATGCTCTGAGTTATGTTGCCGACATGCCATAGTTGCAGCCTTAATAAGTTTCCAGTCCCTAGGTGTCCTGGACAATTCAGGCCTTTAAAGTTGCTTAGACTAGGATTCACATCCTATCTATTGTTCTAATTATTTTATCTCTATGAGCTGTAGTTTTCGCTTCTGTGGATAAATGGAGATAGGAGAATGTAACCTAGCAGAGCTGCTTGGCATATTAAATGTGAAAAATATGTCCAATAATTTTAGTAGTCTATATGGTAAGAGTGTCTAAGTACTTAATGCCACATCAGATTCACAGGAAACAGTTTCATAATAAATGTTAGATAGCATTTACTCCTATATTCTAAACTTTCAATCTCAAGTAACATTTTTTCCAATTATTTCCACCAGTAAAAGGAAATTTGGGCTATAAATGCTGAGTTCTGACACATAGGGCTGGCTTTCAAGCTGCTCTGAGTATTTCCAAAGACATTTTGAATAATAATGAATTCACATGTTTCAGAAACCATTCCCTTGTGGGTCAAGGATGACCACATCATTCAGACAAATCATATAAGAATTAATTCATAAGAAAGAATTATACTCTGCCTTGTTATTCTTAGAAAGTTCCCAGTAATAATTAGACCACAGCCTTATTTTTTATGGTCCAACTCAGCAAGATGTGTGCATTCCCCAGAGAAGGTAACTTCATGTTCATGAAGCTGCTGAATATAAACCACAAGTCATCATTAGTGATAACAATGTGGTTTAGAATTAAGATGTCTCCTGAGTGAGCATACCAGTTAAGCACCAATATTTTGACAAATTCATTTAGCGTTGACTCAGAGAACAGCACTAAGCTTATAAACAAACATATTAAGATTAAGATTCTCCTGGAGAGATAAGATGATAAGCATTAAAAATATCATGTCATTTATTCAATTGGTATGAACTAAATGGCATCAAGGATTGACATAAATAGATTCACTTATTTTTTTTTCTTTTCAGAGTTCCACAGGTGTTTTCTGAGCCCCACCTCACTGTGTACAGATATTCTTCTGGGCTTGGCATATCTGGGCCAGGATTCAGGAGGGTAGCTTTGGGCCATTGCAGAGAAACACCCCTTCACCTGTACTGGCTTTCACTTTAAGGCCCTGAGGGATGCATACTATGTGAGCTTCAGAGAATTCTATGTCCTTTGGTACAGGTCCCAGGTCAGCTTACCATCTCTCTAAGGACAAGCAGAAGTTCCGGTTGATAGCAAATACAGCCTTGCTGATGTGGCTCAATGATTGAGTGTTGACCTATGAACCAGAAGGTACTGGTTTGATGGCCAGGTTTCAGGTTTAATCCCAAGTAGGTGGCATGCAGGAGGCAGCCAATCAATGATTCTCTCCCATCACTGATGTTTTTCTCTCTCTCTTCCTCTCTGAAATCAATGAAAATGTATTTTTAAAAAGAGAGAGAGCCAAATGTAGACATTCCAGAAGGTTCCTGGAGCTGTCAGGGCCTGGTTGGTTGGAAGAATAGAGGGTGAAATAATATCAGAAAGTAATTTGTAGATCAGATAAAATAAACAGAGAAACATAATTCTTGAAGGCATAATGTCTCAGAAACATTCCTAATATTTAAAGTTGGGGAACTTAACTTTTTTTTTTAGTGATCAAAATTTGTAGAGAGAAAATAAAACCTCTTATCTATAATTTTTCATTACTATTTCACATTATCACCTTTATTTGCCCAAGTCTCTCATATCTACTCACCCCAATAGAATGAGGAAATATTATGGATTTTCATTTGGAGAAAAGATGCAGTTATTCAAGGTGAAAAAAGTTAGAGCAGAAGAAGGAGCTAGAAGTTCTGAGCTGCATGTTCAACATCCAAAGTATCTTCTTAGTACCTGCTGTATCCATGGCAGCCTCTCCCACCCCCATTATCTTTTTATAGACATTTTCTTGACTTTTTCCAATGAAGCTAAATGCTCTCCATCTTGATCGTTATCTAATAACTATCCAAGACACCATCAGTGTTGATTCTGTAACCTGAAATAGAGAATTACAGCTGCCTGCCAAGTTTCCAGAAACTGTAAGGAACTGGGCAAGGGGGACAAGAAGCAGTGTGAAGTAAGTTAGGGTTTTCAGAGTTCAGGTGACCTAGTTACTTCCTGATCTTTTTCTAGACAGTTTGATTATTATTAAGATACAAAGGTGATTCTAATGAGAGACATTATATATATAAACTTAAACACTACACACACACACACACAAACACACACACACACACACACACACACACACACACACACACACTGTGTTTCAGTTTCTCAGCATTCCTCCTCCTTATTTATTCAAATAGGACATACAGCAGCAGTTCACTGATGTTTCTTTTTGCCTCCACCATCAGTCTGAATAGTTCTTATGTGTTTCTATCTCCAGACACAAAATGCAGTTTGTAACCTTAGGCTGCCATACTGACTGAACTAGCAATAGGCATATAAACGTCTGGCAAATATACTGATTTTTTTTATGGCTACAGAGATTGATTCTGACATGGAGACATGATCATTTATTCCATGAGAATGCTAAGTTTATAGAATTATTACCAAGAGATACCACTATTATTTCTGCTGAAATTGAACCATTCTACTACCACTTGAACTCACAAGTGATGCTAACATAGGTGAGAGAAAATCTTAGAGATGGAGAGAACGTATGTACAGGTTATATCAGATGGGTCTCTGGGTCAAGCCATTCTGAAGTGAGACAACTCTTAAACTGCTCAGTTACGTGAGCCAATATATATCCTCAATTGGCCAAACAAATTTTAGTTGGCCTTTTATTTATTACTTGCAACCTAAAATGTACCAAATGATGTAAAAATCAACACCTAAAGAATATTTGTGTGTATACCATATTCTTTTTCATGTGTGAGTTTGGTTTCCCACACTGATATAAACAAAACCAAAAGCTTTTGGCTTATGTCTGAGGTTCAATTTAATTTATTCTATTTTCTTTATGAAGAACCATTATATCTATTTCAGAAGTGATTGTTGTCATTATTGATTAGTTTTATTTACTTATTATTAAAAACCTGCTCTATGTTTCATAATTCCAAAATTAAAGGCTCCAACTACTGGGACTTTTATGTACCTTCTAAGACAAGTCCACACCACTCTGTAAAGTATATTATTGTCTAACCACTATGTTTATATCTGAAACTAATATAGAATAATATTTCATGTGAAAAAATAAAATAAAAGTAACCCTTTCAAAAAAAATAGAAAAATGAAAGACATCCACAATTGCTAAGAGCAGTTCAACAGAACATTTTTTTTTATTCTATGGCATCCTTTAACAAATGTCATCAAATGGTCTCAATGCATTAAATAGTTATCCTCACAAGAGTTTTTAAATGAACCTAAGCATAGTTGGGGACTTAATCTAAGTTCAAATGTGTCAACATTTATTTATTTCATAAATTATGTTTATATAACTTTAAAAATAATGGGAAGATATTGGATGGATAATAGATTTTACTAAAATATCACAACTGGGAGAAAAAGAATTCTTGGTAATCAGAGGGTTAAAATCAGAAGATAAATAACTCTCAGAAAAAGAATAAACAACTCTATAAAAATATGGACAAAGGGCATACATAGAAAACACATAAAAAAGGACACATATATAACCAGGAAAACATATACAAGGATTTTCACTTATCAGCAAAACAAAAATAAAATTTAATTTTCCATCCATTTGACCAGGAAAAAAAAAAGATTGATAATGTGTACTGGGAAAGGTATAGAGAAACTAGCACTTCATATATCATAGGTGGGAATGCGAATCACCTATTTTTACAAAATAATATAACAATAGCGTCTCAGATTTAAAATGTGCATATATTTTTTTAATCAATAGCTTTACCTTGGGAAATCTTTCTTATGAAAATAGAACTATTTAAGAATATATATATATATATATATAGTATTTTTATTGGAACTTTGTTAGTAGTGGTAAAAATCTAGAAGCAATCTGAATTTCTGTGGATAGCAAAATCATTGCATAAATTATAGAGCATATATAATACTAGAGGCCCATTGCATGAAGATTTGTGCAAGAATAGGCCTTCCTTCCCCTGGCTTTGCTCCAGGCCACCTGGAATCCAGCAAGTCCCGCTCCCAGGCAGAGCACCACTCCTGTAGCTACCTTCCCCACTACTCCTTATAGCAGGCATCCTGCCCTTCCCTACCGCTCTGTGCCTGCATATGCAAATTAACCGGCCATCTTTGTTGAGTTGATTTGCATACTCACTTCTGATTGGCTGTGAGTGTAGCAGCAGTATAGTCAATTTACATGTTTGTCTATTATTAGGTAAGATGGGTTCTTGTGAAAGAAATAAAAGAGTAAGTCATATATATATATATATCCCAGACAACTTTCCATATCAGTATGTATGTATGTGTGTATACATACATACATACATACTGATATGGAAAGTTGTCTGGGATATATTTTTAAGTTAAAAGTCAAAGAAACACAAATTCATATAGTAGTTGTGAAAAATACATACAAACTATATTTATTGGTTGTATAGTAGAGTAAAATTGAAATTTGGTCATCATTTTCTCCCCTTATTAACTTTAGAATTATTTGACTTACAACCTTGATAAAAACAAATTCTGTGAAGAGTTTTAAGACAGTTTCCTTACTGTGTATGCATTTCTCTTTCTCTAAGTTTTTGTGTGAACTGAGCACAAAGGTCTAACTCAAGCCCATAAACAGAAAGCAAACATTTCCCTTTCTGAGTATTTTACTCGTTTTTTATTTCTGTAAGTCAAAGAAGCCAAAAAAATTCAACTGTTACCAATTTTAACCACTTTAGGTATCAGGCTGCACATGCACAATAGAAATCGGGGGAGGGAAAGGTAAGAGGGTATGTGCTGTTTCCTGATTTGAAATAATTCTCTAGCTTTGGTTTGTCTGATCTACCACAGCTATGGGCACAGCATGAATTCACCACTTTTTGGGACTGACTGCAATTTACTGGTCATAAGTTCTTAGAAACCAGTTGTTGGATCCTCTATTTCCTCAGCTTTAAAATGAACTTGACAATGTTTACTGCCTTGACCTCAAAATCTGGAGATACTTATGTTAAAAGCCATGCAGATATTAGAGGGTATCTTGCATTACCTCTTCCTGGGTGATTCACTTTGTATTTTATTCTCCTTTACTCATGAATGCCTTACTAAATGTAATTCAATTTAACAAACTGGTTATAAATCTATATACCATAGAATTAATATATATATATATATATATATATATATATATATATGAAAAATTCATGAACCCTGCCATTGAGGAGAGTTATCCTATCTAATAAAAGAGCAATATGCAAATTGACCATACCTTTGCTACACCCACCAGCCATGCCCACCAGCCAGTCAGGGGTGATATGCAAATTAACCCCAACCAAAATGGCTGTGCCCAAGGCCAGAAGCCTCGGCCAGAGGCTTTCCTGCCTTGGGAAGGGCGGGGCTAGGGTGGAGCCAGCCATCACCCAATCACAGGGTGATTGCTTGGGGTCCCCTGGTCTGGGTCCCTAGCCCAAGGCTGGAAAGCCTGGGCAGGCCAGGGCTGGGGTGGAGCTAGCCATCGGCCGATAGCAGGGCCATCACTGGGTGTCCTCTGGCCAGGGTTCCCAGCCAGAGGCTTTTGTCCTTGGGCAGGCCGGGGGTGAGCCATCAATAGAACATCCCATGAGAGCTCCCAGTATGTGAGAGGGGGCAGGTTGGGCTGAGCGACCACCCACCCCCAGTGCACAAATTTTGTGCACCAGGCCCCTAGTATTTTCATAAAGATATATTCTCTTCAATGAATATTAGGTACACATTTTTCACCTTTTTAAACTTTTGACATTACCATGTCTTACAAAAGATGGCATTTTATGATATATGTGAGGGAGGGGTCACTGTGCATATACTGATTGATCATAGGAAGTGGACAATTTTGGAAATTGAATTCATAATTCCAAGCCATAAGAGTACTATCCTGTGCATACCTATAGAAAATGTTTTTTTTTCCCAAATGAAAAGTACAGTTTGAAAAATTGTCTGACTGGGTTGGTATTAGAGAATATAGAATCACACTTGATTAGATGGGCTGTTTTCAATTTCACTTTTCCAATCGATTGGCTGTTTGGATGGGTGTTTCTTTGGTCTCAGTTTAGAGGGCATAACATGTCAGCAGACAGGTGGGGAGAGGCAATAGGGCAGGAATAGGGGTACACAATGGCACAGCTCTTTTCAATGTTCATGTTCCTTTCTAATCCTTTTGATACCACCCACAATGCCTGGAATACTGCCATTGGCAGCTGTTTCCAGCTTCCAGTCTACTCTCCCACACCGCTGTCACCCAAGTGCCAGGCTCCTGGCTTCTCGCAAGAAATAGCAGTATTGGCAGGCAATTCCTTGTAGGGGAGACTCAATTTTACCTCTACCCTCAGAACCATTTGCTGGGCCTGAGAATTAAACTGCCATAAGACAAATGACAAGTGCTGGGGAGGATGCTGAGAAAAAGGAACCCTTGTGTACTGCTGGTGGGAATGCAGACTGGTGTAGCCACCTTGGAGAACAGTATGGAGTTTCCTCAAAAAACTAAAAATGAAACTCCCATTTGACTCAGTGATCCCACTCCTAGGAATATATCCCAAGAAACTAGAAACACCAATCAGAAAGGATATGTGTACCCCTATGTTTATAGTAGCACAATTCATCATAGCTAAGATTTGGAAACAGCCTAAATGCCCATAATCAGATGAATGGATTAAAAAACACAGAGAAACATCAATCAGAAAGTCAAACCTCAGGGAAGGTAGGGGACAGTGGGGGTTAGTGGGGGAGGTCAACCAAAGGACTTATATGCATGCATATAAGCCTAATCAATGGACACAGACAACAGGGGGGTGAGGGCATGAATGGGAAGTGGGAGGTAATGGGAGAATAAGGACACATATGTAATACCTTAATCAATAAAGAAATTAAAAAAAAAACATGGTGCATCTACACAATGGAATACTACACTGTGGTAAAAAAGGAATTCTTACCATTTGTAACAGCATTGATAGAACTGGAGAGTATTATGTTAAGCAAAATAAGCCAGTCAGAGAAAGGTAAATACTACATGAACTCATTCATTTGTGGAATATAATGAACAACATAAACTGATGAACAAAAACAGATCCAGAGACAGAGAAGCATTGATCAGACCATCAAACCTCAGAGGGGGAAAGGGGAAAGGATCCACTATAGTACTTGTATGCATGCATATAAGCCTAACCAGTGGACACAGAAACCAGGGCGGTGAGGGCATGAGTCGGGAGGGGCAGTGGGGGGGGTAAGGACACATATGTAATACCTTAATCAATAAAGAAATTAAAAATATTTTTAAAATGCCGTAAAATAGACCAACAGGAGAAAAGCGTACACATGTATTTAAGTTTCATGTGACCTGGGAGCCTTCATAATGAAACGAAGACCCAGATAAGTAGCAAAACCTACATACTTTTATACTCGGTTGACCAAAGAGGCAATTGTGGAAAAGTCACTGAAATATATGAGGAGGCTAAAAGGAAAACAAGGAGATTTCAACAAGGTCTGTTTCTACACAATTCTCTGCTTTGACACTCTGTCAAAGAATGTTTATTTTCTCTTGGTACGAAGAGGTACCCTTTACAAGGGAGTTTTTATTTCCTGTTTTCAGAATGAAAACGGGGATTAGAATGCTGTGTTGTTGTTGTTATTTTTTGTTTGTTTGTTTTTTTGGTAAAAGCTAATGGTTTTTTTTTTTAACTCTCCAAATTTTATTTATTTATTCTTTTCATCTTTATTGTTCAGTTTATTAATTACATTGTTCCCTTTTTTTTTCACCCTATAGTTCCCCTCCACCTGGTACCCATCCCACCCTCCACCCTCACCCCCCTCCACTGTCCTCTCCCTTAGTTGCATGATTTTTGTCCAGACTCTTGCTGCACTTCCCACACCCCCTTTCTCCCGAAGTAGAATGCTGTTTTTTCATCTGCTGTTTTCTTAAGCATCTTTAGCTAAAAATAATCCTAACAGCAAAGTGGCCTATTTTGGGGTGGCATATTCTCACAACCTTCAATGCCTTCCTTAGAGGTCTGTGTCCCAGCAACATAGGGACCCCTTCTAAGCTCTCGAGACTCCAATACCCCAACTGAAAAGTGCCTGCTTCTCAAGGTCTAGGTTTCCACTCTGCAGGGGGCACTCCTCCAAGCTTCTTAGTACCAATGATAATTTTTTTTGTCCACCAGAACTTTGAGCGGGGGGTTGCTTATGTGTTATCTTTTCCTCCAAAACTGCCCAATTAATCCTTCTTATTACATTGTCTGTTAAAGTAGCTAAAGGTTTCTGTTTGCCATTTTTAACCCCGAGTAACAAAGGACTCAAAAGAGGAAATGCCATAGCCTGCCTAAAATTTGTTTATAATTGGTGATCTTTTTCTACTAAAATCAGCAATTTTAAAGTGAGCTCTGTATTTTCCAGAGCAACCTATCTATAATGGTAAATTGAGGGTAGATGTAGAGAGGAACAAGAAACCCTATGGTTTTTCTCCAAACATAAGAATCTTTATTTTTTCCATATTGTGTTTTTGTATAAGGTTCATAATAAAAGGTTCCAAGGATCTTCCTCCTACTCTATTGATTTATGTAGTGTGATACTGTTATAAGGATCACTATCTATCTATTTGATTGAAGTTGTCTATTTCTACTCCTGCCTGAAATAAATTCCCTTTGCTCTGTGTGTCAATCAATTTTGTTGCATTTTTCTTAACACATACATTATTTTCTATTTAATAATATGGTTATATGTTAAATTTTTCTTCTACACTAGACAGTTCTCTCCAGAAAGGCAGGTAACAGTTCAGAGCATTAATGAGCATTGAACCATGACATAGAAATTCTTACAATGCTGTACATATTTGTGAGTTATTGCTGGCAATATTTTAACCTGACTTTATTTATCCTTTTGCTTTTTTAAAATACAAGAATAACATACCTACCTTAACTAAATTGTATGATTATTTTGAGTGTAAATGAAATACTGCTTATTTTTTATATTGTTTTGCAAACCTCCCCACAGCCCAATGCTCCCACTAAGCTGGCCCTCAATAAATGCCTATTGGATAAAATAGTTATAGGCACTACTGCTGCACAGCAAATAATCTTGAAACTTTGTGACTTAAAACAACAACCTTAGTTTTTTTTTCCTGAATTACTATATAGTTTATTATGCATTAAAGATATACATGAAGGCTTTTCTATGAAAAACAGTTAGACTATAGACTTCTTTGGGAAAACTGTATAAAAATAAAATAATACGATGTTTTTAGCACTGGAACTAAATTAATCTTATTTACATCTTTTGTTGAACATATAACTGGTGGCACATTTTTTCTTCTTTTACTCTGTGAACACATCAAAATCACAGACACCACCCAAATTACATTGGAATCCTGCTAGGTGAAAATGATACACCCATAAGTACTATATGAAATCTAGTTTCCAGATGGAGTTTCTTTCTTGCCAGTTTTAGAGGTATTCTAAAGATATTCCCCCAGAAACTGTCTAGGTAAAGTGAAAAATCACTCTTGGGAAATTATTGGAGAGATTGCTTGTGAAATGTGAAGGCATAACTTTCATAGGGACAGCATACAAGTTCACAGATATTTTATTAATGTCTTTGGGATATCTAATAATAACACAATTTTTCTTTGTGTTTGTTCTTTCTGAAAAGTAGAGACCACCAAAAATTAATTGTACCTTAGGAATATATTTCAAAATGAAGTTTTTACTGTATGGCAATTACAAATGATCTATATTCAGAAGTGATCAGAACCCCTTACATTTGTGTAACATATTTGTTTTTCAAGGCAAGTCATGACCTCTTGCTCCCATAATTCTCAAAAAGAAAATACTTATAAAGATAGGGAAGAAAATTGCTATTATTATGACATTTGGATAAAGAAGCAACAACATACTACATCTGTGCCATTTTATTTATTGCTTTTTAAAATATATTTTTTATGGATTTCAGAGTAGAAGGAAGGAGAGAGAGATAGAACATCAATGATGAGAGAGAATCATTGACCAACTGCCTCTTATACATCCCTAACTGGGGATCAAGCCTGCATCCTGGAATTGAACTGTGATCTCCTGCTTCAAAGGTTGATGCTCGGGGAAACCAAGATGGCGGCATAGGTAAATACCTATCTTGCTGCAACACACAACAATTTCAAAACTACAACTTAACGACCGAACAAACATCATCCAGAATCACTGGAAAGCTGGCTGAGTGAAAATTCCACAAATAAAATAAAGATAGGACACTGTGACTCAGAGGAGTGGTGGAGGGCAGCATTGAAGATACGCACAGGAGTCAGAGGTTTGGAGCCTTGTACGCGAGCTGATAGGGCAGGCAGCTGCAAACCTGCCTGGTTTTATCAAATGAGGAGGGAGACAAAGGCATCCCATTGCACTGATTCCTCAGTTCCAGACAAGGTCCGGGGAACCCACACTCATACAGGGTGAAACTGGATAGTAAGGTAGCATGCTGAAACTCAGGCGCTGCAGAGGTCTGTGAACTTGTGAAGAGGGCGCGTAAACTTGGTAACAGCAAAAGTGTGTGAGCATACAGAGAGGACTAGTGACTTGCTCTCTTATTCGGGAAACCATCGGACTGCATTGTTTTACAACCCTGGGTGAGACTTTGGGTGTACAGACTCATTTGGGGAGAGGCTGAATTGTCCGGCAGCTGGTAGAGCTTGGTGGCAGCTTTCTCTCAGAGGTGCGTGCAGCCATTACCACCAGACACAGAGTCCTAGGTGCCACATAGGGCAGAGCTGATGGGAAATCAAGGCTGCCTGCTTGGCCCGGAGACTCCGTCCATCGAACCTGAGCACAGCTGATCCTCACAGCCAATTGGCCTGGAGGTCAAACCCTCCTAGTGCTAACAACAATAATCTAGGCTTAACTTCAACAAGACTGTGCAACCCATAAAAGGCTGCACCAAGAGTATCCACCTCAGATAAATGGGGAGCTGAGCCGCTGTCCCTTAGAGGACATCTACCACACAAAGCTAATTGACCAACTCAGGAAAGCAGCCACAATGCGGAGACATGGAAAAAAATCAAATGTGAAAGAAATGGAGGAAAAAACAACAACTGGACATAGAGTTCAAAACCATGGTTATAAGGTTTTTCAAGAGGCTCCTTGAAAAGGCCGATGAACTTAATGAGACTTTTGAGGAAATGAGCAAGACCTATGAGGAAAGGAATGAGACCTATGAGGATATGAATAAGACCCTTGAAGATATGAAAAAGACCAACTAGAAATTAAGCATACACTGACTGAAATAAAAAACATTATGCAAAGACCTAAAAGCAGTCTAGAGGACCACAAGAACCAAGTCAAAGATTTGAAATACAAAGAGGAAAAATCCACTCAGCCAGAAAAACAAGAAGCCAAAAGAATCCAAAAAAATTGAAGATAGTGTAAGGAGCCTCTGGGACAACCTCAGGCATACCAACATCCGAATTATAGGGGTGCCAGAAAAAGAGTGAGAGCAAGATAATGAAAACCTACTTGAAGAAATAGTGACTGAAAACTTTCCCCACCTGGTGAAAGAAATTGACTTAAAAGTCCAAGAAGTGCACAGAACCACAAACTATAAGAATCCAAAGAGGACCACACCAAGACACATCATAATTAAAATGCCAAGAGCAAAAGACAAAGAGAGAATATTAAAAGCAGCAAGAGAAAAGCAGTTAGTTACCTATAAGGGAGCACCCATACGATTGTCAGCGGATTTTTCAACAGAAACGGTGCAAGCCAGACGGGAGTGGCAAATAATACTCAAAGTGATGAACAGCAAGAATCTACAACCAAGATTCCTCTATCCAGCAAAGCTATCATTCAGAATTGAAGGTTAGATAAAGTGCTTCGCAGATAAGAAAAAGCTAAAGGAGTTCATCACCACCAAACCAATATTATATGAAATGCTGAAAGATATTCCTTAAGAGGAGGAGGAAGAAAAAGATAAAAGTATAAATTAGGAACAACAAGTACACATCTATCAACAAATGAATCTAAAAATCAAGTGAATTAATATTCTGATTAACAGGATAAACTGGTGAATATAACAGAATCATGGGCATAGAGAGGGAATGGGCTGACAATTCTTGGGGAGAAAAGGGGTGTGGGAGGTGCAGCAAGAGACTGGACAAAAATCATACACCTATGGGAGAGGACAGTGTGGGGGGGAGGTAAGGGCAGAGGGTGGGATGGGTATCAGGTGGTGGGAGCTATAGGGGGATAAAAAGGGGGAATAATGTAATTAATAAACTGAACAATAAAGATTAAAATATTTTTTAAAAGTTGATGCTCAACCACTGGGCCATGCTGGCTAGACCAGCTGGGTTATTTTAAAACACACAAAGTATTTTTTTTTCATTGATGTCTTGGTTCACGTGTTGATTTGAAAACCACTTACTTTTGTTCAACCTCAAGTTTGGTAAAAGGGAGAATAATATTTACGGAGTGAATGTAGTTGTGTTTTGTAATACACTTGTGTCACAATTTGGTGTTTGTGTAAGAGACTGATGTTTGTCTGGAGGGTGTTATAATTGCTACTTTGGGCAGCTTTCACCTGGTAAACATAGATGGTTCATGCCAAGTACCATCAAGGACCATTTGTTCCCAAACTTATTCAATGAAATGATTTTTGCAACGTCAAAATACAGTTCATAGGTATGTATTATATAACACTAAAAGAACAGTTATGAATTAAGTAATGTTTTACAAAATATTTTAACCACAATTACCAGGTACAATTGTAAAGTGGTAATACATGTATGAAGCAAGCTTTTCATGCTACAGGCAAGTCCTAATGCACATATAATTCATAAAACTCTTGCAATAATCCACAAATCCCCTAGAAATCCATGGCTATTGTCTCAGGAAGCTGTGGCACAACCAGGGTTGGGCTATATGATCCATCTCATGTGTCAGAGCCATTAGAGAGGAATGGCTGCCTGAAGGATTATGTCTAAGGATGGTTTCTGGAAAAAAAAAAGAGTATTGTTATCAATTAGCAGTATCTGCCAGAGTAGGAGGAGAGATGAGGTATGAAAAAGCCAAAAATATTCCATATCAGACTTTTACTGTTTGAACCATTTAATTCATCTTTACCCAGGAAGGGATAGTCCCTAATTTATAAATATAACATAGGCTCAAGCTAAACAAAATAAAAAACAGGTTAATATTCATTTAAAACTTCTCTAAAAATAAAGTCTTTTTTAAAAATAGACTGAAGCCCAACTGGTGTGGCTCAATAGTTGAGCATCCATCTACGAACCAGGAAATTACGGATCCATTCCTGGTCAGGGCACATGCCTTGGGCCTTGGTTATGGCTCATCTCCGGGAGGTGGGGTGGGGGGCTGGGGGGACGGCATGCAGGAGGCAGGCAATGATTCTCATCATTGATGTCTCTCTCTCTCTCTCTCTCTCTCTCTCTCTCTCTCTCTCTCTCTCTCTCTCTTTCTCTTTCTCTCCTCTCTCTCTCTTTTTCTCTCCCTCTTCCTTTCTCTCTGAAATCAATAAAAATATATTAGGAAAATACAATAAAAGCAAATTAAGTTTATTGGATATTTCATTTCAGTCCTATCCTGCTATTAAGCACTTTTTTGCACTTGAGGACGTTCTTTGTTTTTCTTTTAAGAAAATGGGATATTGAAATGTCCTAGTCCCTTCTGTTATTTCAGTCATTGCATCAGGGACCTGTATTATCCATCCACTGATCTCATTGGTAGAAGATCACCCCACATATCTTGTTTGTACTTAGCATATTCCCAGCATCATTTCCCTTGAAATACAATCAATTTGCTAATGACATTTAATTAAAAAAAACGGAGTGTATAGGTATATGCTGAAAGTATGTGCTATATGGCTTTACATACTTGGCCCAATATTCCTATTTAAATGAATGACTTTTCCTAATTATTTGTTACTTACTATATGAATTACTATTCTTGAAAATATATTTTAAGAAAAAATAAATCCCAATGAAGTATTTAATTTATAAGTTAATAATTTTCAGAACCTCCCAGTTCCTTCTAAAACTCTTCTGCCTTAGCTTTATTGGACTCAGAGCATGCTGGAAAAAAATAAAATAACCACTCTGGGTTTTGTTGTATAGTGCTTTTCCCCCAATCCTAAACTCATCATAATTCTCCTGCTTTTCTGAAAAAGATCTTCTCTTTACCTCTCTGTGTTCTTTATGTAGTTGTTCAGCCACTAATTAAAATCCATCTTAAGATATCACCTTTTCCATTCCTGAAAATTGTTCTGCCTCCAGGCTGGCTTTGTTTCTTTATTATTACTTTTCTTAAACAGTATATTTTTTAACTTGGGCTGCTTGAGGGCAGGGTATGTGTCATAGCCATCATTATACCTTGAATGTCTCATGGGAAATGCTCTCTAAGAACTGAATAGGGCCAATACTGCTATGATCATTCATCTCCTCATTGAAAGAGACCAGATTTGATCCTTTGACTCCCTTTCTACCCTCAGCATATTCCCTGCTGAAAGCTAGTTTGTATTTATTTTCTTTTATTCATACTCTTTTTCTCTCTCAATTTTTCTGGAGGTACATCACTTTTTTGTACTTTATCTAGTGAGAATCATAAATAAAGATAGCTGAAGTGAATAAGATTTGCCATATTTTTATATCTATGTTTTGAAAGACCTTAAAATGAAGTCCCTGTATAAGAAGAATGACACTTTCTTTTATTAGATATTTAAAGCGTAAATGCTAGGATATATCATATCTTAGAATTCTTTTTGACTTTTTAACATGAAAATGAGCCATATTAAACATACTCCTGAAGGGGAGCCAAAGTGGTAGAAGCGATATTTTGGCCATATCCTGTCTGTGCTAAGAGCTTTCAGGTGCCCCCCACTTCACTGAAGTTCTGGCCAGCTGCCTGACAAGTGCCTGGAAATCTTGAGATTAATTTCCCCAAAGAAGCATAATTTTCACTGATAATGTTAAGAACAGATGAATGTACATTTCTCTAGGTTCTGCTTGGAGCTGTCCATAATCCACGGACAGGCAAGGTAATGCCTCAGATTCTTCTCTTGGCTGGTGAGGCATGAAAAAACAGGACCTGCAAGTTAGGAAGAGCAGGTAGACAACTGGCCTGTTTCTGAGCAAGTGTAGATGGTCATTTCACCAACATCTAAAGATCTCACAAAAAGATCTTACTCCACATTCAACCACACCCACAGGTATTTCCCTGTGTCCGTATTATTACCTTTTAAGGTTTATCTTCTTTGGTATACTGTGAAGGTGACTTTGATGCTCACCCTTTTGTTCATTTCATCCATAAATATTAACTGAGCCCATACTATATATTAGATGTTGTTCTAGGCACCATGAGCACAGGGATCAGTAAGAAACCCATGGCTCCAGCTTTCATAGTTTTCACTCTAGTGCAGACAGACACAAGTATGGTGGAGAGATGCTACTTTGAATTTGATAACAACTGCATTGTTCAGAAAGAGTGAATGTTCATGCATTTTGCTTTGCTTTGATGTGTTTATTCTTATTCATTCATTCATTCAATTACTAATTAATTTACTATGACTGTTTTCATCTATTTAAGCTCATTCCCTGGCATTATTATGATATACTAACTAGGCAGCTTCTCAATTTAACCTTGGGATTATTTGCATTCATTTAAGTCAATTTATTTACTTATCCAAGTGCTCTGTTGACCTGGAAACAGCCAGTGGTATAGGCAAAATTGGGTAAAAACGAAACAAAACAAAACAGGATCATGCGATTCACCCACAGTATCTTACAAGTTAATTCTGGCATATTTATGAGCTGGATCGGTACCTAAAAAGATGTCCAAACTTGATAAATTTCTCAAAATGTGATCTGACCCAGGGATGATCTGACCCATTGGCATCAATATGCTCATCCTTTTTGCCATCACTTTCCTTGGATATTATTTCTAGGTCTTAAAAATTCCAAGGTAATGTTTTTTCCTATTACATGCTTACTTTGAAAACTTTAAAAGCAAGAGCTTGGAGAAATACTAAAAATAAAAAGATTATATTATAAATAGAAAATTAATTTTATTTATTTAAGCTCATTGGCATTTGGTAATCTGTAAGCAGCCCTCCCAAATTTTCTGGTCCTGGTAATGAGTATTTTCATGACTAGACCAGACAAGTTCTTGAAGACTCCAAGGCCTCCATGTTCCCTATATAAATTAAAATTATTAATTTTTTTTACTTCTGAAGAAGATTTCTTAGAAGCCCAGAAAGTCTGCATAGATGTGATAATAATTTGCAACTATTTAGAGAGCATGTACTCGATGCCAAGTGCAAAGTTAGGCACTGCAGCAGATGCTGCTGCCCCCCCCCCCCCCGCCCATTCCCCATGTCCACGCAACCACCCCGACATACATTCACCAAAATTGCGCCTCTCTCTGCAGACATCTGACAGATGTCTGAAGACCTGCTGAAGACCAGGGCAGGCAAGAATGCAAAGGAATCCATACCTCTACTCATACCCTCCATCTGCAATCCATTAGTGATGGGATTTGGTGAACACAAACCCACTTCCTTTGTTCTTTAGACAAGATAACTCTGAATTATATGTTCAACAACACTTCCCAACACTTCCCAACTGGATTGATTATTATCCTTTATCAGTTTCCTCCTCTTTCATATCTTAGTTCCCATGTCCTTACCTTTATTTCTGGATTGTTCTCCAAATAAACTTCTTGCACTCAAATCTATGTCTCAAGGTCTCTTTCTAGAGGACCCAAACTGAGACATGTGCATTACCTACATTCCACTTCTTCTTTTATTTATTTTTAATTTTTTAATATATTTTATTGATTTGTTACAGAGAAGAAGGGAGAGAGATAGAGAGTTAGAAACATGGATGAGAGAGAAACATTGATCAGCTGCCTCCTACTGGGGATATGCTCACAACCAAGGTACATGCCCTTGACTAGAATCCAACCTGGGACCCAGTTAGGGCTCTCCATTCTTCTTTACCACCTCTCCAAGGGAAATATTATTATCCCCATTTAACAGATGAGAAAACTGGAGGTTCTGAAAGGCTAATTAGCTTGTTCTCTTATTCCATATCCTCTTTTCTTTCTATTTTATTGAGAAGGAATGTGCATGCATATAGTTAATGAATTATGAAGCTGAGCAATAAATCAAATATTTATTAATTTTAATTGGTATAGCCATAGTCAAAATTGCAGGAGATGGAACTTTGGTTACTTATTCTAAAAATATTTTTCTTATATCAAATGCCAGCCACTCTGCTCCTTCCTGAGCATGTAGTGGGAAATTGGAAGTATCCTCTGAGAACACCTGTCTGTATACTAATTTGTGAAAAGTTCTTACTATGGTATTAGTGGTTTCTGTGGTATTGAGATCTTAGGCTACTATTCAAGAAATATTCAGAACTGGGAAACTGATTTATAAACATCTACTCACATGCCAATTATATGTATGAAATCAACCAGTTTCTCTACTTTTTACTCTTTGGATAGACTTTTATTTTATGTTTTCTGTCCACTAGAGATCAAATGCTTTTTGTAGGTAATGAATATTTCTGCCACTGCATTGAATTTGAATAAGAGTAATGACCAAAATTTGAATATAACTGCAGGATCCACATCAACTTACAAAGTTGGATACTGCCCCCCACCCCACCTTTAGAAAGAACCTGTGCTGAGGAAGTGGTGAACATGTTAATAGAATATTTTCTCCATAACTTCATTCCATTCAAAAAAGAGAGAGATAAATAAGCCATTGATTTAAATAAGTGGGAAGAAACTGGTACTTGGCCTTATTGGCATCTTAATTAAATCAGTACCCCTGTGTTGTCCCATTCTGAGCATACTTAAGACCTCATAGTTGAACCTTACTTCAGATGACTTAGGCATATTACTCAGGCAATATCTATGAAAAACAGTTTGGCTCTGAAAAAATAACAACAACAACAACAACAACAACAACAAAAAACCCACAAAAATCCCAGCCTATAGCATGAGAAAGAAGCTCGGTGGCTGTACAGTCACAGAACTTGGAGACATTATAAGGTTACCTGTTAATGGAAGTGCCATATTTGTTCAAAATGGCGGATTTCATAAACTTTGCCCCAAGCAGAATGGATTTCCATCCCGATTTTCCACCTTTGCCCACCTCTACCACACTGTTGTCTGAGTCTTTGTGTTTTTTGCTTTGCTTAATCCCTTCACCTTCTTTCACCCAGTCCCCTAACCCCCTCTCCTCTGACAGTTGTCAGTCTGCATAACTAAATTTTCTATAGTGAGATTTATGCCTTAGACTTTTGAGTCCTCTGTGCCTTTGCTCACATCATCTCTGTAGAACCTTGCTCCCTATTTATTATTTAAATTATATTATTCCCTTATGTTTACTATTAATAAATTTCTTCTAGGAAATTTCCTCCATCCTCCATTCTCTACCTTCATCCTCAATCCAGAAAGGATTTTTCTTGCCCCTAAACTTTTGAAACATCTTTCCATACCTCTCATTTATTGTCTTAGTCATAAGAGAAAAGAATAGCAAGAATGTGCACTTTTGAGTCCAGTCTGCCTACATGGACACAGATCCATCACTTACCAAATGTGTGGCCTTAGACTACTAATTATTTAATGTCTCTGACTCCATCTTATCCAACTAAATAATTAGAGTAATAAGATCTGGCTTTAAAGTGTATTTGGAGGAAAAAAACAATATGACACAGCCTATAACAATGTGTTTGGCCCAGAGTTGCTAGTAAGTAGATAACTGTTGCATGCAAAAGGCTCTCTATGTAGAGTATGAGATGCTAGAGAACCCAAACTAGGGCACAGAGCAGAAATATTTGCACTGTGGGAGAGCTGGAAATATAGGAGGAACACACATACCTGCTATCAGATTCCCCCAGTTTTATAATTTGTTCCCCAGGAGCCACGGGAGACTAAAATTAGACTGGGTGGAAGTCTGACTTGTCTGTCATCTCTTGGGGAGTGACTTTTGCTTGAAGTCATCCCCTAAAGGCAACAGAAACCAGCATTCTAAAATTGCATTTCAATATTTGTAGTGACCACATTAATTCTTAGTCTTATTTTCTGAGTTGAGCATTACATATAGTTTCCCAAGCCTGAGTGAATTTTGCCCTTGCGTGGACTTTAAAAATAATAGCTATTGGTTGTGCTACAATGACTTTGTCAAGTCCCTCTTGAACTTTTAAACTCTGTTGATATGAACACATTTAGCTTTTAAAAGTTCCCTAACTTACTTCCTTTCTCTACTTAACAGTGTACTTCGCTTTATAAGTAATACTCACTTGAGTTAAATGGTTATACTTACATGATTTTTTTTGAGTAGCATGCTCCCCAAAGGTTAATAGTCAGTTTTCTTTTCTACCAGTTGAAAGAAACAGTTACCTTGTGATTTTTGTTTTCTACAATGAAAATGTATCTGCCTATTACAGGGTGTGACTTTGCAGTTTAAGATTGCCTAGATATGAAGCCTCACTCAAGCACTTATATGCTTTGTGAGATCAGGGAAATTTAAGCCCTTTTGAATATCAGTTTGCTTCTCTATAAAATAGGTATACAAATTAAACCTACTAGTATTTCATATGAAATAGTGTCATTGGGAGGATTTAAATGAAATTAGGCAATTAGGACTTAAATAAAATTAGACAATTAACACAGTGAATAGCACATAGTAAGAGCTCAATATATTAGTATTAATATGTATCATAATTTTTATAACAAGCAGTTTTATAGTTTATTTTATGCATTAGCTTCCCTGTTTATATTTCTATTTATCCATTCTAAGTTTGTTTGTTTGTTTGTTTGTTTATTTATTTATTTATTTTGTGTCGATTTGTTTTTGTTACTCTTTAGGATGAAAATTTTATCTAAAATGTCAGGCTTGATGTTGACCAGCTACCTTGCAGGTCCACCCTTGATTTTCTTTTTCTTACTTCAATTTGCTTAACATACTCCCAATAACACTAAATGGCTACTTCTCATGGTGGTACAGATTAAAAACAAACAGACAGACAAAACGTCTCCTAGTACTAGGACAACTGCCATTCGACACAGTGACTTGGCACAATTTAGAAAAATTATCCTTTCTGAAAAGAGGCAATCCTTTTGGTGTAGGTCTTGGCAATTTGGGTGCTTTTGGATAAGAAAAAGTAGTCTCTTCCTTTTGGGGAGGGTGGAAATGTTGTTACCCTTGAACCTGAGCACAAGTGTTGGCAATCGACCCAGTCTGAATTTCAGTTCCGAGCACAACTTGGCTCAGCACAACTTTGCATGGAGATCTGCCAGGGTGGCACATATCCACCCTACACACCATGGCAATCACTATTGTATGAGGAGGCATCTTATCTTTTCTCTTGTTACCACGGTAACATGTGCCCCTCACTCTCAGGTACACAGTCACTTCTCTCTCACTTTTAATGGGGGATCGATCTCAAAAAACTTTTGAAAGCCATTCACGTACATCTTTACTGCTGGCATTAATGATATGGCAGGCTTTCTTTGGGCGAGCAACAAAGTGTGGGATCAAGTTCTTTTCCAAGAGAACTGCATGAGAGTGTTCAGGAAATCTGTATTCCAAAGGAGAAATTTTAATCAGCCTATAAATTTGAAAAAAAGACACACAACAAAACAGCATCTCTCAGCATTTTCTGCCATAAATGGGGTCCCTCAGCAAACCTCTCCACTCTGTGTTAGCGGCACCCAGCAGTCATACATCATGCTGGTGGAAGAGGCTTTGGCCATCTGCCACCGGTTGCCTGGGGGAAGCCTCTGTCCTGTTTGTAACAGCATGTGCTGGGACTTGTAATAGGTTCAAGGAGGAGCCCTCATTCAGATGGCTGTGTAACCCAGTATCATCCTCTGTGATGTCAAAAAGTTGGCAATTGGCGTTTCTTTCTTTAAAAACAAACAAACAAAAACCCACAATTTTTTTCCACTTTGAAAACAGCGTTATTTTGCTCCCCTACTAAATCTATAAATTCCTTGAGCATACTCTAGCGTCACACCCTTGTTTTGTTATCTCCATAACCTAGCAGGGTTGGGTTTGGCTGTGCTCGATTCCTCATGCATATTCATTCAATTGGATTGCTGCATACTACTTCAGTAGCAAAGAAGGAATATTAGCAAAACGTCCCTGTAAACTATTTCTTCAGTTCTGGAGTCCTGCACTTAAAATTTTATATCTTCAGGTATTAAAAACAACAACAACAACAACAACAAAAAACCCAGGGTCATACACTTTGGAAATTTGAGAGCGTTTTTATAAATGCTTAATTTCAAGATAGCTGTACGTCTTTTCATTGCTCACAAACTGGCTGTGATATCTATCTATCTATCTATCTATCTATCCATCCATTCTCACCCAAGGATATTTTTTCCATTAATTTTTAGAGCGATCAGAAGGGAGGGGAAAGACAGATAGAGAGTAACACCTTTGTGAGAGAGACACATCAATTGGTTGCCTCCTGCACTGCAGAGTGCTGAGGGCCAACTCTTTGTCCACTGAGCCAAACATCTAGGGATGATATTTATATTTTAAGAAGAAAAGGAGGAATATCCCAAATTACTCATTTTTACTATGAAGTCTAACTTAAATCCTTACTTCTCTATGGTAAGTTTTGGAATTCTGTTTGGATTGTGGCCTATTTGAATGTCTGTGGCATGTTAGTTCCCTCTTTTCCTTTGGACACCTCTTATATTATAAAATAATGTGATGGGTATGGGCAAGTTTTTAATTTGTGGTAAGGATTTGAATAAAAAAATAACTTGAGAAGTAATCCCATAAACACTGGCTGGGGAATAGAATATAGAAACAAGAGGAAAAAGGTAGCTAATAAAAGGCAGCTTAATGAATGGTTTACTGCTATGGGCAAGGGAGCTCCATTTTTATTGGAGACTGTGGTAGGCTGAATTATGGCCTCACAAAGAGGCCCTCATCCTATTCCTCAGAAACTTTGAAAACAACAACAAAATAATTTTCCAGATGTTGATTATGTTAAGTCAGCAATTTCCAACAGATGTGCCACAAAAGTGTTTAAATCATGAAATACCTGTCCAGGGCCAGGGACACTGATTTCTTTTCCTTTAGATTTTAAAATAAAAGACAACAAAAGTCAACCCAACAATAGTCCTCCAGTATGAAGGCCCTGTCTTGAAGCATAAATAGGTAGATCAAATGATAGAGTTGCAAATTGTTGGTCATATCACATAATTAAATTGTATATGATTGGTTAATTCTTGGTTCCTTATATACTATAGGTATCTGCTTTTTTTTTTAAAGTCATTTTGGAGCACAAGAAGCACTTAATTACTAGTATCAATTTTTTGGTAGATCAATAAAAATTATATCTATTTTTTTGGTCAGATCATCAAAAATAAATTTTTTGGTGTGCCACAGAATTTTATCATTACTTTATGTGTGCATGAGATGCAAAAGGTTGAAAATTACTGTGTTAATGATATTGAAATGGAAGACACTCTGGGTGTTTCTAGGTAGGGCCAATATCATCACAAGGGTCCTTATTAAAGAAGGCAGGATGGTCAGAGTTAGGAGAGGCAATGTGACACATAAGTAGATGGAGGAAAGAGGCTGCAGCAATGGAATAGGATGTCACAGTGACATAAGGAAAGGGCCAGGAGCCAAGTAATGTAAGCTGTCTATGTAGGCTGGAGAAAGCAAGAAAATGGAATCATCCTAGGGCCTCCGCAAGTAATGCAATCCTGCCAACCCCTGATTGTAGCTTAATGAAATTCACTTTGGACATTTCATCTCAATAACTGTAAGATAATAAATTTGTCTTGTTTTAACACACCAGGTATGTGGTAATCGTTACAGTAGCAGTAGGAAACCAATGCAGGAACCTTCTGAAAAACTATCTGGATCATTGTGCCACTCAGCACCAAGGAAACTACGGTTTTAACCCAGTGACTTATATCCCTCATTTGGTAGGATTGTTCCTAGAGGCAGTAGCTTTCCATTACTTCTGAGTACCTCCCACACTATCCAGAGGCCTGAGAAGCTTTCCAGGATAGAAACAGAGTGTATGAAATAGGAAGTCATAGACTTGTCCATGACTGTCTACTGATGATGCAAGTGATACGCAGGGTGAAACAAACAAATGTGGGCAGATTATTACCTGCCATGGTGCGTACCTCTGTGTGGGTATATATTTTGTCCCCCATTTATCAACTGTTTCGAGGCTAGAAATTCTCCCCCCTCCACCAGTGGTCCCAGCACCATGCCTGGCATCTAGGAAAACCACTTCCTGATGGCTTGGGTGGCAGAATGTGACAGCTTGTGAATGTCACAGTAAATAAGGTTGGCTGTTTTACAGCAATGGTTTTCAATTTTTTAAATGAATATGGCAGAGAAGGGAAACTCACTATTCCTTAGAAACAGATTCAAGAAATTTTGTAGATCTCAGGCAGTATATGTGCAAGGTGGCTGTCAATCACAAATGTAAGCTGTCACTAGGCAAAATGGCCTTCTCCTGTTGCAAGAGGGCTCCACAGTCTGAAGTTCCCTAGTCAAGGTCAGCAGATAAATCAATACAAAAAGAGACAACACCACAGGTGGAGCTGATGTCAAACAGCTCATGTGTCTGGCAGAAAATTGAGCATATTGGTGAAGTACTAAAGACTTCCTTCATGAGAGTGCTGGGATCCCTGGTTCTGAAAGAAAAATCAGATTAATGCTCACTAATCCTTCTTGACACCGAGAGACAGTTTTCTCTTGACAAGGGCTTAGAGAGGACAATGTGAGGACCACAGGCTTGGCTTTCGCTTTGCTATGCATCTAACTTGATGTAACTTAGGAGGGTGCTTGTTAAGTACCAGATTCTCTTTCTACTCCAGCATTATTTATTATTGTTGTTGTCGTCGTCGTCATCATTATTATTATTTGACAATGAACTTTAGCAAGTGCTGCCCTGCTGTTTGCAGATGTGTTGTGTATTCTTACTGTATTTCTAGTTCTGCCAGGTACATTAACCTTTAGAACATATTTAAGATGAAAGCTGAGTGACTCTTTTTAAAGAAAAACCTGAAAAATGTCTTTATTTTCCACACCAGCTGCTGCTCCCATTTTCAACATGCCAGACAAATGTGTGATACACTTGAATGGAGTTTGACTAAATTCACCAACACCCACTGACTCTCAAAATGGCCCCACAATATTGGACAAGTTCTTCATCTATAAAAACACATATACACATAAATGTGGAGAGAGTTTAAAAAAAATACAACACCTTTCTTCAGCTAAAATATTTGAAAATAATTTAATCATAATTTGGATGTGGTAGTGGGAGTTTTCAAATACTTTGCTTACCTATTCCATCATCTTGACCCAAACCAAAGATTTTTAATTTGAATAATGGAAAGCTTTTTTTTTAAATACATAAAACCTTTGTAATGTATCTAAAAAATAATCAGCATTCCTATGGTCACCTAGATTTTCTCCTATGTCATCTTCAAAGACATCTATAATAATAAAAGCATAATATGCTAATTAGATTGGATGTCCTTTCGGACAACCTTCTGAATGAAGTGGCTGCTGCAAGGGAAGCCTGGGTTCTGAGTGTGGAGGGAAGCTGGTGCTGGCAACTGGGGGAAGGAAGGCCTACTCTTGCACAAATTTCATGCATTGGGCCTCTAGTATAAAATAAACATACATAATTAATTGAATACATAATTGTTCTTATTATTTTGAAAATTATCTTCTGTATGCTCAATTAAGAAGAAAAACAATAAAACGTTTTTGTACTTTTTTTTTCTCTACTGTCCTTCCTTGCTTTATATGGAATTATGTCTGACATATTGTTTTTCTTATCCAGAAAAATTTATTTTAATGTTTCTTGTAAGGCAGGTTTACTGGCAACAAATTCCTTTAATTTTTGTTTTTAAAAAGTCAATTTCTCCTTCACTTTTGAAGGATAGTTCTCCTTGGTACAAAATTTTAGGCTGGTTGTTTAGTTCCCTCATTTAATTTGTTTCTCTTCTTACTTGTATGCTTTCTGAAGATAAATCAGTTATAATTCTTATTTTTGCATTTTTTCTCTCATTTCTCTCAAGATTTTATCTTTATTTTTTTTCAGTTTGAATATGATATGCCAATGTGTAGTTTTACTGTGTTTTTTGTTGTTTGTTTTGGTATTTATCCTGATTGGTGTTATCTGAGCTTCCTGGATCTGTGATTTGGTGTCTGACATTAAACGGGGAAATTCTCGTAGTTATTGCTTCACATATTTCTTCTTTTTCTTTCCTTTTCTTTTCCTTCTGACATTCCCATTATTCATGTTACATCTTTTGTAATTGTCCTTAATTCTTGGATATTGTTATTTTTTTCAGTCTTTTTATTTTTTCCATTTTGAAAATTTCTATTGGCTTCCAGAGATTTTTTAATTGTCAAGCTCAGAGATTTTTGTCTTCAGCTTTGTCTAGTCTACTAATAAGCCTATCAAAGGCATTTCTCATTTCTGTTACAGTATTTTTACATGTTGCATTTTTCTTACCGTTCTTTCTTGAGATTTATATTTCTCTGTTTATATTGCCTATCTGTTCTTGCATGCTCTGGAGTTTATTCATTAGAATGCCTAGCACATTAATCTTTCCAAAATGTCTAGCATGGCTAAATCTGATTCTGATGTTCATCCTTTTTTTTTCAATCTATAATTTTTGCTTTTTAGTATGCTTTGTATTTTTTCCTGATAGCTGGACATAATGTACTACATAAATGGAACTGCAGTACATAGATCTTTAGTAATATGGCAGTGAGTTATGGAGATTGTGGTAGGGAAGTGTTTTACAGTTCTAGCACTAGGTCTCAGCCTTTTAGGGAGCATGTACCTCTGAACTACAAATACCACAAGTGCTTTTTAGTTCTCTCTCTCCCCTCCTAGGTGGGATGGGATGATGACAATGAGCTGGGGTTTATCATTTCCCTTCAATGATATGGATGGCTGTAGGTGGTGGGGGTAGAATATTAATTACCCTTTCCACAGGTATATTAGGCTCTGATAAACCTCCTGCAAGTTAGACTCTAATGAAATACTTTCTCCTGATGGCAGGCCTTATCGAGAACAGAGTGGCACCTTCAAAACGGTCTCCTGGAGGTAACATTTATCAGTGTCAGGGAGTCCCCCTAAGACTAGGCCCACCTAGAGTTTTAACTCTCAGACTTGTCCAAGCTCCAAGTTTCTCAACTGTAGTTTAGGTTATTGTACCCTGGTAATGGTTTCTATGGAGGTTTCTGCTCAGGGTTGTTTTCTACAATAAATTGTGATTCTTTGTGTTTATCAGTCTGTCTCTCCAATTTAGAGGGACAGTGGGATGCCTGGTGACCTCAGTTCTCTGAGAAACATAAAAAGAGTTGTCAATTTGTTCCATATGGTCAGTCTTTTATTTTTAGGAATGAGTGATGACTTCTGAGCTCCTTATATACCAGATGTCATTCTCCTTTTTAAGAAGAAAAATGTCAGGTGTTATATAAGTGAAATATTGTCCAAATATTGACTTCATTTTTCTCTCTGGAATACCTTTGAGCACACACAAAAGTTCCAACTTCCTAAAGAGATTCATCAAAATAAATATTTAATATCTATGTTTCTTTAAATGGATATTTATTCCCACTAAAAGCACATCCAAAACTTCTTTTTTGGTCCCAGGAGATTTTCATGGCACATTACAACTTCATGCTTTCTTGTGTCTGCTTATGGAAGCTCAAGCAGGAGGACAGATTGATTTTTGATGAGAAATATGCCCTTCTAAAATTTCATTATTCTACCACAAACTTAGTCTAGAGCTCATGGTTTGTGAAATAGTGTCACTCATTATTAAGACTAACAATGATTAGCATCATGGGAAATTTGCATTTTAAAATGCAGCTTTCCTGCTTTACAATTCCGTGGCTTATTTGATCTCTTCATCCTATCATTTCTCAAACACTGACTATCTCCCAAGTGCCTCACTGTGGTTAAGAGGAACGAGCCAGGTTCTGTCTGTTTGAGGAAAACAGTACATGCATCATTCCCAATTACACTTCTCCAGGCATTTTCAGGAGCAGTATTTTATGTGTAGGTAAAACTTAGATATCTGAAAACCAAAGTGAAAAGGATTTTCTAGGTAGAATAGTAAAAGCTTATATATGCAACAAAACAAAGGCCGCCCAAAATTCATTGTAGATTATTTAAAGAATTACATTCATAGTATTGGGATGTTGTGAAATCCAGACTATAGGGTTAACTCTCTAGGGGAAAGGGTCTAACCAGAACTCGTTTGGCGGTGGATACTTTAGACTATGGCATGTATGGGACTATTCATTCAGAGGTTTAGGCATACATGAGTTTGCTTTATAAAAACTTACTTACCTATTACCTATTTCTCTTACCAAAAATTATATTTTGTCATATCAGAATGGAATTCATTGGGAGAAAAAAGGCACCATAAATCTACTTTAAGGTTCTCAGGGGAAACTGTGAGACCGTATTTGATCTAGGTAACTGTATACACTCCACTTCAAGTTTGCTACTCTGGGCATATACAAGAGCTTGGAGTTCCCCACTGAGTTTCCAGGCCTCATGTGCTGGATAGAATTCTTGTGCCTTTAGGCTTTTGTTACATCTTTCAGCTTTCTCACATCTTAAAGTAAATAAGGTAAATACATTTGACCCTCATGCAACACAGGAATTCAGGGCATTGAGCCCCAAGTATTAAAAAATCCATTTACAACTCATTATTGACCAAAAACTTAACTACAGTCCGCCTTTGCATCCCTGGTCAACAAACTGCTGTTGGAAAACAATAGCTTTGATCTGCAGTTGTGAAACTGTGGATGGCAAACATGAAAATACTGCATTTGACCTTGTTTCATTCATTGGTTGACTCTGTGGATGTGAAAACCACTGATGGGAGAGCCAACTTTATTTACTGAAAAACTGGTGAATCTGCATAGTTCAAACTCATGTTGTTCAAGGATTAACTCTCTAGAAGGAGCTTAAACAAGAGGAACTGTGAGGAGCACATGTATGTGACTTACACAATTTAGATTTCTCAGAAAGAAGGTAGCCTTTGCCCCATGCTCAGGTATGGCCACAGGGATAGAAGCCTGCCTTGCTCACACAGATTGTCGTTGTCTGGGGAGGATGCTATGTCTGGTAGGTTTGACTCTAAAACCTCTTCCCTTTTTCTTGTTCCAGGGTTTCACTTAAAGTAATCCCATGCCCATTTGAATTCCTTGAACCAGTATGCACAATTCATTACGCAAGTACTATTTTTTTTTACCCCTGAAAGAAATTGAACAGGTGAAACCATATTCCAAATAGGGCAAGCATGCAAGCATGTCAAACTCACAACCGATGGGCCACATGCCAAATAAGGCCTGTAGCCCACCCAGCAATGAGTTTGACAGTCTTGGAATAAAGTGAAAACAGCCCTGCTCTTGTGCATCCTCAGTGAGTATAGAGAAAAGCATATATTCACCAACACATCAGTTCTGGCTCAGTGGGTCAGCCAGATTTTTCCATATTACACACTGTGTCAGAAACCCAGTGCTGACCACAAATAGCATCATTCTCTTGTTTATGGTTCTGCAGGTTGGTTCAACTAATCCAGGTTGTTCAACTGATTGAGGGTGGAGTTAGTCCCTGCCAACCGGGATTCCAAGCTTCTGTTGGGGCTCAGTTGGTTCTACCTGTCTCATGTCAGGTACCTGTCAGAAAAGACAGTGCCAGTAAATGCTTTTAAAGCCGAAGATCTGCTCACATCCCCTTGTCAAAGCAATTCACATGGCCAAACTCAGCAGTGGAGCCAGAAAATACATTGCACCCACAGGGACAGCCTCTTCAAAGTCAGATGGCAAAGAGTATGACCAAGAGGAGTGAAGAATCAAGGACACATATCAGACCCAGCACACTCAGAGATTAAACTGTCAAAATGAAACCCAGCAGTCTAACAGTGGCATTAGTGCTCACATCAAATTTAAAACTACAGAACTTTTCAGGATTGTTCACTTATCTTTTGAAATGTATTTGAAAATGATTTTCAGGACGGTGCCCTCCAGTGGGCTTTAATTATATCAAATAATGTGTTTTGTCACAAAAAATTATATCAAATAATGTTTTACTTTCAACCACAGTCTTAGCCCCTGAGACTGCACTAATCTCTTTCTCAAACAGCAAAGGAGTGGCTGCCATTGTAAAGGTTCGCAAACCACAAAGCACTGTTCTCACCAACTGTACCAGTCCTTTTAGTATAATCCCACATGTTAAAATTGAGGGACTAGTACAGACAGACCAGAGAATGCAGCCCAAATCTGTCTTAATATTTTAAACATCAAGTGGAGAGATTTTCCTCTGAGGATCATTGAGGAAGAAACCATTGGTCATTGAGAAGCTTCCGAGAGGAACTCCTGGAGATATGAGGGCAGTTCACAAACTCAGGCCTTTGGGGATTTGACAAGTTATTGCAGAGTAAAATAACTCCTCTTCTTCCTTATGGTGGTTTTCAGGGTGCACACAGCTAAAAAAAAAAAAGGTCAGAGTGGCTCCTTTAGGAGAATCTTGCAACTGACTGTGCAAGTGGGAACATAGACACTTCTTATAAAATAAGGGGTTCCATACTTGCAAGTCAGTGACAGTTGAATTTAAGGACCCACCCACTATGCTGATGTGTCCCTGAAAGAGGCTCTGTGCTCTGTCTCAGCATAAGGGTCACAGAAACCGAAAAGGTATTTATCAGACTTACACTGAAGGAATGAGTTCTCATTCTCTAGGCCATGCCTTTAGGTCCAGCCAAGGTCAGTCACAGGCCCAAGGGGTCTTGGCTGACAGGCACCAGAGCAGCAGAGAGTAAGTTCCTTTCCAGCCCTCCACTGAGAGGGCTGCTTGTCCTAAGTCTCAGGTGGTATAAAGTCCCTGGAGGATGACTGAGAGCCTCACAGGACACGGGAACAACAGGATTCTTTCTATGTCCCCATATACGACATGATAATTTATTGAACACTGCTTTACTTTGAGCCCTGAAGGGTGAATGGTGAATAAGATGGAGAGGCGTTCTGCCTCATGGAGCTTATTTTATGGCGGGAATATGGAACCCCTATTATTTCAGATTGGAGGACAGCAAGAGTGCTCTGCAAGCCAATGTGAGGAGTTTGTACTTTGTTCAAAAATCCAAAGTGAGGACGAAGCCACTGGGGTCTCCCAGCATGGATGTAGCATGATGTGCTTATGTTTAGAAAGGTCACTGGCTACCAAGTCCACGTATGATAGAATGCCATCACTTCAAAAACCAGCACCTGAATTTTCATCTCTAAATAAATCCCAATATAAATCTTTTCTACTCAAATGTGATGTTCCAAATGAACTCCCTTGGTTATTCCTGTAGGGTAAAAAAGTGTTATTTTTAAAAAGAATTTTAGAAAAATTCTATTCTAAGTGAGTCCATGAGATTTTTTACCTCTTCTCAAGAGTCTTATTGGAAGGTAATAGAAACAGCTTGCATAAGGCAGAATTTGTGTCAGGAGCCATTTCTCAGGTCATTATTATAATTCCTTAGACAAAAGATGATTTTAAAACACGTTCCTAAAAAGACACCAGAGCTCATAGTTTGAGAAGCTGATGAAACTTGCACAGATTGTGACCCATTGCCCCCTCACAACACAGCAAATTCATACCTACTTAGCAGAGTAGAGGATGGGCGACTTGAAAGGGAAACATTATGTTTCCCAATTGTTTAAGGAGGTGAAAGCAACAGTAATGGAATATAATAGAATTTATGGGATAATGTTTGCTATGGCACATATCATGTCAAGGGAAATGAAAGAATGGTTGTGAAGAGATTACAATGAGAAGAAGTAAAGAACTCCCCTTCTTTTTCATAATGTGAGTAATTCTAGATGTCCTGCCAGTAAAACGAGTCTTACATCGAAGTAAGGTACCTGTGTTCTTGTTCTAGCATTTCAAAGTGTTCAGCAATCTGGAGAAAGGCTGTGCATAGATTAAGTAAGAGTCCAAAGATGACAGATATTTTTGAAAGGCATTCTACTGTTGCTATAATCTAGAAATTACAACTAGAAAAGTTTAAAGAAAGGATGCTGTCAAGATAAGACATGACACATTATTTTCCAAGTTCATGACTGTATGTTGATTGCTCTCATAGTTTGGCTCCTCCCAAAAGCAGATTCAGAGGCAAGGATTTGGGTGCAAATAGTTTCTTTGGGATATGATTTTAGGAAAGGGAGCAAGGAAGAGAGAATGATAAAGAAAGCCAAGAAATAGTGCATTATTGAGCAATTTGCCACTGTAGACAACTGGAGAGTAACCCACTGATCAACTCTGGGCAATTTAGTGAAGCATGAACCTCAGCATTGTTCTGCCCAAGGGGTGAGTTAACTGAGACATGTGTCCCCCACTTCTCATTAATTATTGGTTGAAAGATGCTCATGGTGGCCTCAACCCCTGACACTTTTGACCTGCTCCACATGTGGACTGAGTGAGCTCTGGACACGAGAGAGAGCTCTCAGTTAAAAAGGCCTTGGATGCTGGAGGTCATAAGTAAAGCCAGAATGCAAGGATGGCATATGCCAAGGGGGTATATGCAGGGTATTGACAGTATCTGCTATGGTCATTCACTTAATTATATGTCATGTTGTGTGCATATAAGCATATAATGAAACCTGCCTTGTCCTTTCAAAGAATGGCTATGTCGCTGCCATTTTAATGACAGGTTGTGGATGCCTCACTCTTGCCTAACTGTGGTGCTTCTTGCTCTCCCAAGGGAAGCCAGTGACACCCTTCTTAGCATTCTATTGCCATGCTCACTGCAGTAACAGGGGCCAGTGGCACTCTTATTACTTCACCTGTTTTATCTTTTGTGAAACTCAGCCTTTAGCCAGAATTGTCTGAGTGACTGCTCTAGCAATTGCTTAATGGCAAGGCTCCTTCAGATCATTTCCCTCAAGTAATTTGATTTCACCATGCTATCAGAATTGCTTTCATGAGATGGAAGGAGGCCCTGGGGGAGGGGGTTCACAAAAGCTATTATGAAATACAAAAAAATAAATACATTCATCCCTATACTTCCCCATGTCCATCAAGCTTCCAACTTTATCCTTCCCCTTTCCTCCATCCTAACAGGTGTGTGTGTGTGTGTGTGTGTGTGTGTGTGTGTGTTGTGTGTGTGTGTGTGTGTGTGTGTGTGTGTGTGTGTGTGTGTGTGTTGTGTTCAGGTGAGAAAAACACATCTCATCTCATACTATATTCTCTTTCAACTTAGCTTGTAAAGTATACTGTTACACATCCCTTTGGTCCTCACATCAGAACTATTGTGCTATGATGAAAAGTATTATAGTTATATCCTAAAAAAATTAAGCAAAGTATATTTTTGCATTGCTAGTCAGCTCTACTGTTGAAAACATTTCAATAAACCCAGAGATACATTCCTCTCATTTATGTCAGTCAGAAATGTTCATCAATGCTGAAGATGCCATGCTTATCTTTATTTAACTTGATTTTGTGTATAAATAGAAAAAAATTGAGCAGCATGCTTTCTACATTAAAGAACCACTGGAAAGGGAGGGCTCCAATATTGATTTAATGTGAGGAGTTCAAGGGAGTTTGATTAAAAAAAAAACATGAAAAAACAATTGCATATAACTCCTGGATATTTATAGCCATTCAGTACCAATTTAGTGCCTATAATCACTCTAAAGGCTGGTGAGTATGGCAGCAACTTGCAGTATACTTGGGGATTTAGGGTTTCATAAAATGATTAGTATTTTATCACAGCTTTGGGCCAAGTGCTCTGAGGGATGGGGTGGGAGTGAAAACCACAACAAAGAACTTGTGCAGCTAAACATAAAATTATTAAGTGCATAAATATTAGTTTCTACATCTGTGAGCTTCACCTGGACATTGATCTCTAGATTGCTTTTTTCTTACAACTGCTAGAAAGGCATCCATAGTTAAAGCAGAGGTGACTCCTAGTAATTGGGCCAGAAGGAGATGTTGGGGAAAACACCAAAAGAGAGAGCCTTAGGTGGACTGTAAATGGTAGGTGTGGTTCACATTTTAAAGCATTAATTATACTTGGTATTATGTTCAATATGGCTTTTTTTGTAGTAAGAATTTCTTTGAAATAATTGATTTAAGTCATTACCATATGCCTCTCTAGAATATGAAAATCTGTAGCTTCTATAGCTACAAGCAAACCTTCATTTTTAAGTCTAAAACAAAACTGATCCATTGCTTCTACTTTCAAAACAGGCAGTTTTACTGGCAGAGTTTGTTATATCTATTTTTATTTCAGTAGAATAGGCCAGATTTTCAGTAGAACATGTTGGAGTTCTATATCAGGAGAACAAAATTAGTTTCTACATGGCAGCCTAGGAAATAAGTTGAAGATATTGGGGAATTATCAACATCAGCAAAACAAGCAACAACATAAATGAATGCTAGATAGGAAAATCGTGGCAAGGTCAAAACCAAATTCACTCTTCATTGTATTGCAAGCATTCCAGTTTTCAACAGTTTCAGCAGACAAATAGTCCAATGGCTGGGTAGAACCTCCAGTGAGCAGAATGATGTATCTTTCCACAATTTGACTGAAAAATAAATATCTGCGTAATCACTGAGTGCAAGGAAAATGTCTAGTGAGTTATTTGATGTACCGGGATGAAAACCATTGCAAACTCAACTTGCTGTTTCCATTTTCCCTCTTTTGTTTAAATTGTTTTTATATTCTGTTGACAAAACTTGTTTCTCCGAGTTAAGTACTCACTGATTTGTAGAGAGAAAATAGGTAAGTCATAAAATGCCTCTGGACTATAAAAAAATATTGATTTGCCTAAACCTATCTGTAATGGCTTTAGGTGTAGGCAAGAAAATAGAATTAGTAAGTCCTGTTGATATGTTAACTAATTAAGTAGATAAATATGTTAGTTTAAACTTTCATATACTTCTGGTAGGAGTATAAGTTGTATAGCTGCTTTGTAAAACTTTGGCAGAATCTACTGGGATTTAACATCTGCATAACCAATGCACCAGGAGCTCCAACTCCTGGTTATAATCTAAACAGAAATAAGTGCTTATGTCTATCAAATGACAAGTATGGGAATGTTCATGGCAGCTTTATTCATAACAGCTTCAAACTGGAACCAATCCAATTGTCCATCAGCACTAGAATGGATAAGTCAACTGTGGAATATTCATAGGATGGAATTCAGCACTACAATGGAAATAAATGAGGTTCTGTTATATCGATAAATGAGGCAGGCATGATGTTGAACAAAACATAGACAAAAGATGTGCACATTGTATCTCCCTGTAGTAGAAGTCTAAAAACAGAAAAAAACAACTTGTGATAACCGAGTAGAGCAGTGGTGGGCAAACTCACTAGTCAACAGAGCCAAATATCAACAGTATGATTGAAATTTCTTTTGAGATCCAAATTTTTTAAACTTAAACTTCTTCTAATGCCACTTCTTCAAAATAGACTCACCCAGGCCATGATATTTGTGAAAGAGCCACACTCAAGGGCCAAAGAACTGCATGTGGCTCACGAGCCTCAGTTTGTCAACCACAAGAGTAGCGAATAGTATTTCCTTAGGGAGCAGATGTTAACTTGGGACAGGCAGCTTTCTGGGATGTTGAAAATGTTCTATATCTTGATTTGGTAATGGTTTTATATCCTATCTAATAAAAGAGTAATGCGTGGATTGACCATCACTCCAACACACAAGATGGCTGCCCCCATGTGGACACAAGATGGCCACCACAAGATGGCCAGCACGGGAGGGCCAATGGGAGGTTCCAGGCCTGGAAGGAAGGCAGTTGGGGGTGATCAAGTCTGCAGGGAGGGCAGTTGGGAGCAATCAAGCCTGCAGGGGAAGGCAGTTAGGGATGACCAGGCCAGCAGAGGAGGGAAGGTGGTGGCAAACAGGCTGGCAAGGGAGCAGTTAGATATCAATTAGGCTGGCAGGATAGTGGTTAGGGGGTGATCAGGCTGGCAGGCAGAGCGGTTATGGGCAATCAGGGAGACAGGCAGGCGAGCAATTGGGAGCCAGCAGTCCTGGATTGTGAGAAGGATGTCCTGCACCGGCCCTCTAGTATTTAAAGCCCCAGTGCATTAAATTTGTGCATGAGGTGGGAGGAGGTCCCCTCAGCCAAGCCTGCACCCTCTCCAATCCAGGACTCCTTGGGGGATATCTGACTGTTGGTCTAGACTGTCAGTTGGACATCCCTTTTACAATCCTGGACTGCTGCTTCCTAATCACTCACCTGCCTGCCTGGAAACCCCTAACTTCCCCCCAGCCAGCCTGGACGCCCTAACTTCCCCACACTGCCAACATGGTTACCCCCAATTGCCCAGTTCCTGCTGGCCTGACCAGCCTGATCATCCCCATCTCCCCCTGCACTAGTCTGATGGCCTCTTAGTGACCCCCCCTGGCCAACTTTGTCACCCCCAACAGCACCCCCTGCTGGCCTGGCCACCCCCTACTGCCTCCTCTGCCAGCCTGGTTGCCCCTCACTAACCCCCTGCTGGCCTTGTCATCCCATGCAGCCTGCTTGTTCAGTTGTTTGGTCGTTCCTCATGCTGGCCCTGGGCGGCTAGGCAGCCACCATCCAAGGCTTGCCTGCACCTTGGGCTGGCCCTGGGTGGCTGGGGGCCTAAGGGGACTGGGGGACTCTGGAGGCAGGCACAGAGAGTGGCCAGACTCACCTGGGGGCAGGCCCGGCCGTGCTGTATGCCTGCTGCTCCAGCAGGGCTGAAGAAGCTGATTGCCACCATCTTGTGGCTCTGGGTGCAGCCATCTTTGAAGGTGTAAAAGTCAATTTGCATATTCCCTCCTTTTTGGCTATGGTTGCCTCATCTTTGTGAGGGCTTGATGGTCAGTTAGCATATTCCCTCTTTACTAGATAGGATACTAGAGGCTCAATGCACAAAATTCATGCAAGAATAGGCCTTCCTTCCACAGCTGCCAGCAATGGCTTCCTTCTGGTACTCAGGAACCGAGCTTCCCTCTGGCTGCAGGCAGGCACTGAGGACTTGGGCTTCCTTCCAGCCCCCAGCAGGCATTCTGGACCTGTCTTCCCTAGCAGTCCCTGATTCATTTAGAAGGTTGTCTGGAAGGACATCTGGAAGGACATCCAGTCTAATTAGCTTATTAATTAGCATATTATGCTTTTATTATAGACTAGAGGCTTGGTGCACGAAATTCATACATGGGGGGCAGGGGATGTCCCTTAGCCCAGCCTGCACCCTCTCCAAACTGGGACCCATCGAGGGATGTCCCACTGCCCATCTAGGCCCGATCCTGGTAGGATTGGGCCTAAACGGGCAATCAGACATCCTTCTTACAATCCAGGACTGCTGGCTCCAAACTGCTCACCTGCCTGCCTCCCTGATTGCCCCTAACCACTAACCTGCCAGCCTAATTGATGTCTAACTGCTCCCCTGCCAGCCTATTTGCCCCCAACTTCCCTCCTCTGCTGGCCTGGTCACCCCTAACTGATCTCCCCTGCAGGCCTGGTCCCTCCCAACTGCCCTCCCCTGCTGGCTTGATTGCCCACAACTGCCCTCCCTTGCAGGGCCTAGAACCTCCAACGGCCCTGCTGGCCATCTTGTGGTGGCCATCTTGTGTCTACATGGGGGCAGGATCTTTGACCACATGGGGACAGCAATCTTGTGTGTTGGAGTGATGGTCAATCTGCAAATTGCTCTTTTATTAGATAGGATAGAGGCCTATCCTATCTAATGAGTGGGGGCCAGCTGGTTTGCCCTGAAGAGTGTCCCAGATCAGGGTGAGGGTTCCCTTGGGGTGAGGGGAAGCCTGGGCGAGGGGCCTGTGGAGGTTTGCAGACTGGCCACGCCCCCCAGCAACCCAAGCAGAGGCCCTGGGATCTGGGATTAATCTATGTCTACAATTAAAATCTTGTAGCCTGGAGCATAGCCAAGCCTTCTGGTCGCTCCTGGGCAGCAGCCATTTCTGTTTGAAACATTGTAGCCTACAGTGGACGCTTAGGCCAGCAATGGCAGACTGAAAGTTTGGCTTCCTCTGTTGCCTAGGAAACCCAAGCCTCTCTTCTCTCCAGCTCAGTGGCTGCAGCCATTTCTGTATCTTTTATAATTGAAACTTTGTAACATTGAGTGGAGGCCTAGGCAGGTGGAAAGCTTGGCTTCCTCTATTGCGGGAAAACCCAAGCCTTCCTCCTGCTCTCAGTGGCGGCAGCCATCTTGGTTGGGGTTTATTTGCATAATTTGCTCCTGATTGGCTGGTGGGTTTGGCTGGTGGGTGTGGCTGGTGGGTGTGGTGAAGTATGGTCAAATTTGCATATTACTCTTTTATTAGATAGGATATAGCTATATATATATATATGTATATATATATATATATATATATATTTAGTAACTTCAATATAAATGTAAATAAAAAGAAAAAAACATTTGTATATTGTACACTCACTTGTATTTATATATTGTACATTCAATATTTACAAAAAAAATTAATTTGAGTAATCCATCCTAATGGATAAGGAACTAAGTTTTAGAATGCCAGTAGCAACACAGATTTGATTCGCATCCAGACACACACACACACAAAAAACCTCCTTGTACTCCTGGCCCTAAATTATTAATGGTTTATTCATACTCATTGGCCCTCATGCTTGGAAGAGATTTTCTATGTCAACTAATTCAATAACAAATCTCAGGCTTGTCTGCCACCTTCCCTCTGGGTGGCCATTCTGCTTTTGTGAACAAAAGTCCCTTGGTGAACACAATATAGCTGTGACCTCCTAAGACAGGCCTAACTGTCATCAGAAGCCGATCCCCTGGCAAAAATCTGTCCTCATCTATTCATTGGTTTCCTTGTTACCGTTGGTGTCTTGCAGTTAAGCTGACAAAGGCCTGATGTTGCTGTTTTCTCTGAACATCATACTTTATCTTGTGTATACCAACTGAAAGCAGACATATTTTCAGAGTTAATTGCCTTGGTAATTCTCTCTCCTTTTTAATTACTATTTTATGCTTTTTCATTTAATTAATAAGCATATTTTCTGAGCTGGAATTATGTTTTATCTTAAGCATCTTTTCAATAATATTCCTTAGTAATAAAATAGGATAAATGTGATATATCATTCTGCTTGGGCAGCTTCTCAGAATCCCTTCACTCTCCCCACAGTCTAGGGCAGTGGTTCTGAACCTTTCTAATGCCGCGACCCTTTAATACAGTTTCTCATGTTGTGGTGACCCCCAACCATAAAATTATTTTCATTGCTGCTTCGTAACTGTAATTTTGCTACTGTTTTGAATCGTAATGTAAATATCTGTGTTTTCCGATGGTCTCAGCCTATCAGAAAACACAGATATTTACATTACGACTCATTAACAGTAGCAAAATTACAGTTACGAAGCAGCAACGAAAATAATTTTATTGTTGGGGGTCACCACAACATGAGAAACTGTGTTAAAGGGTTGCGGCATAAGGAAGGTTGAGAACCACTGCTCTGCTCTAGGGCTAAACAAACTTGTTTCCTAGCACTTAGCCTTTTCTGTTATCAATACAAAGATTTATGAATCCACAATCCATTCACTAATTCAACACGTATTTTTCATTTTTTGTGTACCAGCAGTGCTATACAAATACAGTGATAAGCAAAATCAGGTGTGATATCTACTTCCTTAGGGCTTTCACTCTATTAATATTATTAATTATTTACATAAGTAAATGTAAAATTGCAAGTTCAATGAGTTCTATGAGAGAAGGGTACACGGTGTTCTGAAAGCACAAAATAGGGAGTTATCAGTGTCAGAGAAGGCTTCCCTGGAGAAAGATTAAGCAGAGGACCACTAAAAGTTAAAATAAGCTAGAAGAAAAGGATAAGGAATGTCATTTCAGGAGGAAGAGACAACATGAACAAACCCCTTTGGCAAAAAGACAAAAGCAGACATGCCGCATTCAAAGGACAGAAAAGAAAAAAAAAGCCAATGTGATGAGGCTGAGAAAGCGAAGAGCAACAGCAAATGGGATGAGCCTGGAGAGACAGAAAAGATTCAGACCATTCAGGGGAGAAACATTAGCATTATTTTGGGGGATGTTATGTGAACAGAGCAGCCTTCAAATGCCTATAAAGCGCATTCCTTGGAAAGTAACTGAACAAAAATTCAAGAGAGAACAGATGGTGAGAAAGGACTGCTTCAATTAGTAATTTTGGAATGGAAATGTAGTATCTAGGTCTAGCTTGTGACCTGGGGAGGAGGTGGAGTGGAAGTTCTTGTTGACAATAACTAAGTCAAAGACCTGGCAGACCCGGCTTTGGGTGGTTCATTTCTTGGATGCTGAAATCACCCAGGGATTATGGCAAACCTTGAGGTGGAGAAAACCATAACTCTGTGCCAGAGGCTTTGATGAATGTGGGGAAATGACCAGGCTCAAAAATAATTGAGAACTGAACATTGTTGCCATGGCTCTGCAATAATTTGTATAATTTCTCTGTCGGGCACTACATCTTCTAAAGGTTAATGCTAATGGCCATTGCAAGTGAGCGTGATTACAGTATTTATTAGCTTTATACAGCCCTATAATTTTATGATTTAAGTGCTTCTTGATAACATATGAAAAAGTTAAAGAATTTTCAGGGGCAGAGAATAAGGAAAGAAAACTAAGGTATTAGTCTAGAAAGGTTCCTTGGGATATAGAATGCAAGGCCTAGAGAAAGTTTACTCTGTAGGAGCTGGATAGTCAGCAAAGGCTGCCATTGTTTGTGAAAGCTTGTGGCAACTCTAGGAAGAATCACTTGATAGGAGAAGGGGAGAAGACCAGAGGAGCACAATTATGATTTGGCTGCAGTTGTCAGGATGAGTCAGATCAGATCAATCAGAAAAGAAAGTAAAGAAATGGTGGTGTAAGATATCTCAAAGGGCAATGCTTTGAGGACTCAGTTACCAATAGAAAGGACAGTCATTTACTGTAGTGATTGTAGAGAAGTAAAGCCATAGGCAGAAACTACAAAGTCAGGAAATGGTTCATTTTGCAGAAGAATGGGCATAGCGTTTCTGGTTCTGGAGCACATCTAGAGGAGGTATCCAGCTGATTACAGATGCAGGTGGTAAGCTCAGGGGAAAGCCTCCTGTGCTGACTCTCTAATCGTAAGTGCCCATCTTGGCCTCCTCGTTTTTCTTTGCAGCCCACAGGTACTCCTCCTTTCTTCTCCCTCCAATTTCCTCTCATCCTTCCCATTAACTCCTTGCTGTTCTAAGCTTATATCTATTTTTATTTTTTTAATTTATTGATTTGAGTGAGAGAGAGAAACATTGATTTGTTGTTCCACTATGCATTCATTGTTTGATTCTTGTATATGCCCTGACCAGAGATCGAACCTGCACCCTTGGTATATTGGAATGATGCTCCAACCAACTGAGCTACCTGGTCAGAGCTTTATAAGCTTACTCCTCCTCTCTCCACTTTATCGACCCCTTCCTCAAACATTTTATTGTTTCCTAGAACCTGTCCCCCTTTCTTTCTTAGTTCTCTTTACCTGTGTCCCCACATCTCTAATGTCCTTGGCATGCTTTATTACTGCTGCCTCTTGTCAGTTCTATCCTCCAGACTTTGGGCTTTAGAGGACAGAAACTCTTTAAAAGGGTCTGTGACCTAGACTCCTCTGGTTCAATAATTTGTTTAACAGATTTTGTAATTCGTTAATTAATAGATTTTTCTAATTTGAAGAGTTTTGCATTCTGAAGCCTCCATTTAAGGAAAATGAATGGGATAAAAGAAATCAAAATAAATCCACAAACCTAAATATTATAGATAAATTTACAAAGCTTCAAGAACTTATGCATTTTTTTTTTGTATTACAGTGGTTCTGACCGTCATATTAAAGTGCTTGAGTTGAGCTTGGCCTTTGTTTATTTTGTCCCCTTTCCTAATGCACTCTTTAACAAAGCAGGCAGAAACCAGTTAGAAAAGGAACATTTTTTTTTCTCAGAAATAAGAAAAAAACAACTTCTTTTGCACACATCTTCTCTAAAAGTCTACTGATATTTAATCATTATTATAAATACTGCAATATGTGTTTGCCTTCCAATAAAATGTTTTTAATTAATTAATTTTTATTTTTCAATCCTTACTCAAAAATGTTTACTGATCTTAGAGAGAAAGGAAAGGAGAGAGAGTGGGAGAAAAACATTCATATGAGAGAGGAGTATTGATTGGTTGCCTCCCTTGTGTGCCCAGACTTGGAATTGAACCTGTAGCCTAAGCCACCTGGCCAGGACAAAACTTGGGTCTTTTAAATCTCAGTTCTCTCCAGCTCAGTAACACCTCTTCATTTCTGCATCCACACTGACAATGTCAGAAGAACCTCCCTGACTAGACTTCCTACAGGACTTATTTGCCATACCAGGATAAAGCAGAGAGTAGAGAAAGCAGAAAGCTGGAGCGACATATATTTAATAAATGGTCTAAGAAAAAAGGAGCCGGGGAGGTCAAACAGGTAGGAGGAAACATAGAAGAAGGCAGGGTTGAAGATCCAGGAGGATAATATGCAAATCTCTAAGAGAAAGGAAAGGGAGAGGGTAGATTATAGGGTGAATGTTAATGTGAACTTTGGGGATGATGAAAATATCCTGGAATTAGTGGTGATGCTTATACAATTTTGTGGGCATATATTTAAAAATCACTAGTTATATGTTTAAAACAGTAAAAAATAAACTTAAGGGAAATCCAGGGGTGAAGAGATTGGAATGTGGAGTAGTCAAGGTCATCTAATAGTGAAGCAGATGAAGACTGTTTGAAAGTCTATGGGATTTGGTGATTAGGAAGCCAGCGGGGAACTTAAAGGGAGTATTTTTAAGAGAATAGTCACTCCCATTTCTTCTCCTTTCTGCCACATAAATTATAACTGAGATGGTTATTTCTTCACATACTTTTATCTGTTGGCAAAATGCCTGATAGCTCTGCAAGTTCAGGAATGTGTTCACTTTATATAAGCTAAATGGCCAATGTGGGTGAGTTTGAGAAATTTTGGTTTGTGCTCATGCTCACTGGGACATGGCATAAGTGTGTCAGTCTTTTTGTCCTTTTAAAACCAAAGCCATACAACAAAAACAGGTCAGCTCATGATGTCTTGATCTCAAACATAATTTCCAGTGGCCCTAAATGAAGCAGGCATTGCCTCCTTTGAATTCTGATAATAGCTGTTAATTGTATAGCTATTCGGCAAGTTGTCCTACCTTCTGTCAGTTTATTGCTGGAGTACTGTTAGCCTTATCACCCCGGGTCAACCATATGTATTTTCTGAGCCGTATTTGCTCAATTTATAAACTTAGAGTAATAAAGTAATGAACCTTAATCTGAGTACCCTTTATGAGAAAATTATATAAAATGGCTTGGAAAACTATCAAGCACATGTAAATAATGTTTAATTGATATTTAAATAAATATTTATTTTTATGGATTTCAGAGAGGAAGGGAGAGGGAGAGGTAGAAACATCAGTGATGCCAGGGAATAAATGATTGGCTGCCTCCTGCATGCTCCCCACTGGGGATATATCTTACAACCTTGATATGTGCCCCTGACCAGAATCAAACCCAGGACCCTTCAGTCCACAGGCCAACATTCTAACCACTGAGCAAAACCAGCTATGGCATGTTAAATTGATATTGTTGTCAAATTAGAGAGACAATTAAATTCTTTAGTGCTCTTGGCTTTATTTTGGTATAGGACTGGTTCCCTTAATGCCTAGTTTGTAGGATCACAGGCCTTGAATCTATGTGTGCCTTACTAAGGCCCCATCTTTTTAGTACTAATTGGTTGAATTGAATACTGTTTAAATTAGAAAAATCCAGTATCATGCTATGATTGACTTCTGTATTGCCTTTATATTTTTTCTTTATTTTTTATTTTTTTGCTTTCTTCTTAGGTTTCCCGAATGAGCCTGCTGCAGTGATTGCCCTCAGCACCATTAAGGAATGGCTGGCCAAGAATCACCACGAGGTAGGGAGAACTACGCAATTACTGAACATTCACGGTGGTGTCATTTCAAAAATGCGCATAAATGTATTTTATGAATATCAAGTGGGCCTAGTCATTGAGCCAAAGCTAGATGATCATGCTTCAGTCAGGTACTATGAGTGATTGAGTATTTTCTAGTAATTAATTTACTGCAGGGATTACATTGATTGGTTTTGGTGGCAAAGAGGCAAAGTGATTGGATTCACTTAGCACTGATCTCATTTTTATATCTTTTAATAGTATAGGTATTATATATAAGAGAGAGAACAGGATGGATTTCATTAAGAGGAAGAAGGAGGGATTATTCTGTGCTATTTTCCTTAGAAATTTATGTTACCTTGGTTGACAGGATATTCCTGGTGTAGAGTAAAATTTTTGCGTCCTGAGTTTTCTTTATATATAACTAATCTCTGTCATAAAGTAACTTCTGAGTGTGAGACTGGACTGGACTTGGATTATTGTTAGCTAAATAGTCTTTATCCGATTTTTTATGAAACAAAACGTTTCCATCAGATTATTCCACCACACACCCTATTCTGCTTATTTATTAATATCTTTGGGATTTTTTTTTGATGAACAGGAACATTACTCAAGTAAACAAAGCAACATAATAAGTAGGGCACTTTGTGCATTTTCTTCTGATTTTGTCTTTCTGCTCAGATATTCAGATGAGCACTATAAAAATGTCATTCCATTTAGCTTTTTCCTTGGGTAAGGGATGGGTTATTTGGAAATGTTTGGGTTTGGAAATAAACTATTAAGTTTCCTAGTGCGAGATAACACATGGGGCCTTTGTGTATTTACACAAATACCAGTGTCATATTCTCCTAATGACAGTTATTTCAATATTTCTTAAACAATTATAGACATTGCTGTCTCAAATAGAAGTGAAGACCAAATGGCAAAGCATCTGCATTTTACTGCTTGCTCTTTAGTTTCCTTCTACTTTGAAAACTATACATCTGACAAATTCAATTTAGAGAATAATTTTAATAACCTCAAAGAATCAGAATAAATAATTCTAATATAGCAAATTTGCAAAGCATGTCTTTTATAAGTATTATTTTATGACACTCTTATGAAAAATCTAGGATAGGTATTGTTTTTCTTATCCTCATCTAGAATCACAAAGTTAAATGACACACTCGAGCTTTCAGAGTCACAGAGAGAAGAGCCTGACTCAGCCCTCCAACTCTCACAGTCATTCCTCCTTGGGATGCTCCTGCGGCGAGGGAAAGAACGTTAAACACTTTCAAAGCCAGTATTTTCAATATATCTCTTGATCATAATAAAGACTCCTCACTTGGACCATTTGATTTGCAAAAATATAGAGGGTTTCATCAGTAAAAGTTGATAAATGAGCTAGTATATGGTGCAAATACATTATTTCCAATAAACTAGTGGAATGCTGCCACTGATGGAAATTCACATGTGTCATATTGGCATGTGATGAAAGTACACATAACCCATACATAACATCAAGGAGGTGACAATAGAGAGAAAACATGTTGGTCATGTTTATACCTCATTGATGAGTTCTACTGATGGATTCTTTTTAGTTAATTACTAAAGTTATCTATGAAAGTTATTTTCCATAGATATTTGTTATTGCAGTATTCCTACTTCATGGTTTTTGCTCTAATTTCTTTACTAGACTACTATGTATTTTGCTTTCATATCGTTTTCTTGCTTATTTCTTGGGTCTGTTATAGAAAATGTAGATAATTTGAGTTGAAAAACACTGTTATTTCCATTGCGACTTTGAACACATGCCATGCTAATTCTCTTTTAAAAGGCTTACTATTTCAAGATGCATTAGCTAGTCCAGCTCACATTGTTCCGTTGTTGAGCATGGACCTATGAACCAGGAGGTCATGGTTTGATTCCCAGTCAGGGCACATGCCTGGGTTGTGGGCTCAATCCCCATTGTGGGGCATGCAGGAGAAAGCCAATCAGTGATTCTCTCTCATCATTAATATTTCTCTCTCTCCTCCCTTCTTCTCTGAAATCAATAAAAATGTGTTTTAAATATGCATTGGCTAATTTAAAAAAAGTCAACTTGAATAATCAGATTTTACTTAAATGGTTTATAAGTGGTAAGACATGGAAAAAGCTATACAAATTGATTAGCACTACTTTGATTTATCTTTTTCTCTGTTAAAAAACAAACACCGATTAAGGAAAATATAACTACTTACTCAGTTGTCTCTTCATTAAAGTATTGTTTTGACATTCTGATTATTTAAGCTATTTATTTACTTATTTATTCATTTATTTATTTACTCATTTTAAATATTCATTAAATCCCACTAAGCACAATACATTTTTCTAGATACAAAGTACATAACATGAAAAAATATAATTGTTTCTTTATAATGTTCATAGTCTAGAAAAAGTGAAACATAAATTAAGAAATAAGAGAGTTCAAATACTATAAGTGAAACAGGTAATTGGATGGTTAGTTATAGGAGTGTGTATAGATAATGTAGAGACTACTCTGAGGATGTAGTCTTAGAACAAAGATTAATATGATTCAAAGGAGGATTGTGTTTACATTTTTTAAAGAAAATAAGACTTATGTTACTTAACTGTCTGTAGCTATATAATGAAGTTTTCAAATAGAATGTTGCCTATTTGAGCCCAAAGATCAAGAATTAACTCAGAACCAAAGACTTAATAAAATTAGTCAGATGGTCATAACTTTTAACTTGGGTTTGGGTCTTAGTTTGAGATCTTGTAGTAGAACATTTCACATAGAGGGAACAGATAGAGAAAAACCTTGAGAGGAGAACGAGTTTAATACTCTTTGCAAGCAATGGTAAGAGAAATGATGTGATTGAAGCAGAGAGATAAAAGAATGACAGAAAACAAACATAGGGCAAATAGGTGGGGTCAAATCATAGAGTGCTGGGGTTTTTGAGAGACTTTTATTTTTATTTTAAGTCCAATTGGAATTTGTTGAGGGCTTGGGCAAGGAGAATGAGTAGATTTGAGAGATGTCAAAGTAGAAAAAAGGAAGGGTAAGAAAATCTAGGCAAGAGATGAGGGTCTTTGGAATACAGTGATGGTAGAAGAGGAGGTGACAACATTAGGTTTGTAATATATTTTGACAATAGAGCCAACAAGAGTTGGGGGTTGTTTTAAGGTAGGCTAGTTTATATTACAGTTACAAAATCCTCCAAACATCAGTACTATAGAATATCAAAGGTTTAATTTTTGCTCGCACTATTTATATATTTTGAGTCAGCAAATGGCTCTAGCTTAGTCAGGAACCCAGGCTGACAGATATTCTACCATATGAAACATCACCTATCACATGATAGACGTTTCTCTCATGTGATAGACAATTAAGTTACAGCCTTTAAATGCTTCTACAAATGGATGATGCATATAATGTTCCCTCACATTTCGTTATCCAGAGCAAGGCACCAAGGGGGAGGGAAATGCAATTCTCTCACATGTTCAGAATAGAGGCAACTGGATATTGATAATTAGTAGTAATGTCTATCATAGTGGTAAGTTAAATGAGATATGTGAAGAAAGCAAAAGAGACAAAAATGATCATTAGCACCATGGCCAGGTGCCTCAGTTGGTTGGAACATCACCCCATGCACCAAATGGTTTGGGGTTTAATTCTAAGTCAGGGGTCATATCCAGATTGCAGGTTCGATACCCAGTCAATGAATGTATGGGAGACAACTGAATGATGTTTCTCACTTACATAGATGTTTCTATCTCTCTCCCTTCCTCTCTCTCTAAAATCAATAAAAAACATTATCTTCAGGTGATGATTTAAAAAAATGACTACCAGGATTTTGGCCTAAGCAGCTTGGGTAAATTTTGGTGCATATTGAGAAACTTGGTAGGGGATTGTGTTTACATTTTTTAGAGAAAATAAGACTTATGTTACTTAACTGTCTGTAGATATATAATGAAGTTTTCAAATAGAATGTTGCCTATTTGAGCCTGAAGATCAAGAATTAACTCAGAACCAAAGACTTAATAAAATTGGTCAGATGGTCATAACTTTTAACTTGGGTTTGGGTCTTAGTTTGAGAATGGTTGCAAGAACTAGAAATATACTCAAGCTAATTTATATATTATAATATATACTAGAGGCACGGTGTACAACATTTGTGCACTGGGGGGGGGGGGGTTCCCTCAGCCTGGTCTATGCACTCTCAAGTCCGGGACCCTGATGGGGATGTCTGACTGTTGGCTCAGTCATGCTCCCTTAGGCTAGCAGTCGGACATCCCCCTCAGGGTTCTTAGTGCTGCTGGGGAGATGGGAGAGGCTCCTGCCACTGCTGCTGAGCTTGCCAGCTGTGAACCCGGCTTCTGGGCAAGTGGTGCGCCCCCTGTGGGAGTGCACTGACCACCAGCAGACAGCTCCTCAGCTCCTTCATTGAGCATCTGCCCCCTAGTAGTCAGTGTGGGTCATAGCAACCAGTTGTTCACTTTTTGGTTGATTTGCATATTAGGGTTTTATTATAATATATATTATATATATTATTATTTATTTCATAAATAAACTATATGAATAGTCTTGAGGCCAAGAGTTGGAACTAGAGCAGGGTCTTATCAGTGACTAGAATTGCCAACAATTAATCCAAGAAGGAGCACAGTAGTTCATTTTCATTCCTCTATTGAATTCTCTTTCATATCTCTGTTTAATTATTATTTTTTGCACATTGTCTTCCCTACTTATTCACTTGCCTTACATGTGCCTACCCATTCATGGGCCAATCAGTTCTGCTTGAAGCAAGGTTCAGGTTTAGCTTGGTAAACAAAGTTGCATCTTCTGGGATTATCCGCTGGTAAGATCCTCTGAAATATTCTTTTCAAAATATGGGAGATGCATATAATATGACTCCCCTATCAACCACTATGTTGTTCTCAGTCAGATAAGTGTATGATTCAATGGTACACATCTTTGTAATTTTTTACCATAAATAATAGTAATGGTATGTGAGTAGTGAGCCTTCACATTTTGCCATTCTTAGTATCTGATTTTTTAAACCCTTGGGAAAAGGTACTTATTTTCCTTTACAAAACAATAGTTGATTTAATTCTATGTAAGTACACCAATGACCCCCAGCTACGGGGCTAGATATTTTCATATCCAGAGGTCTAACTGGAACACTTGAGCCAGTAAAATCATGTTTCTGTCATCCACTATCCATGTGTTTCCTTTGCCCAGAGTCTGAACTGTGAGGAGGCTGTTGTCACTACATATTTAAAGCTATACAGGGACTTGAGGGAGCCCAGCTGAACAAACAATACAGTTGGGTCTGATTGCAGTGGCTGTAGCAGAAGAGATGGAACAGCCCTTTAATTTAAAAAAAGGAGGAGAATCCTTAAGAGGGTATATTTGGGGCACAAAAATGACTTTCCAGAACTAAAAGCTATAATGACTTGGGATTAAAAAGTTGCAAAACAAAAGAGAATATTCACTAGTGAGAACTGAATTATTGCTCTAAGAAGACTATAGAGATGACTTATCTTACAACATAAAACAGAAATACAAAGAAATGAAAATGTGACTGAAGAGACAAGATATGTGGCAGAGAGACGCAGAGACCCAACATGAGGAAGGCAAGGAATGAAGGTTACCTGCTGGCATTTTTGGCTAAATTAAGGATGAAGAACATCTGAGTTTAGAAAACAGAACAAAGAATACCAGTTTGATATAAAAAAAATGACAGCATGTGGCATGATAATTTTTCCCTAAGTTCCCATTTTTCTCAAGTAGAAACTTTATTACAGAGGCAAGTGAACAAAATAAGGGGCTTTTATGGAAATGAGCAGCATAAATGTGGCCCAGTCTCATAACTTGAGGTGGCTGCTCTGTGTTGTCGACTGCAGTTTTGTGCATTCCTCATTCTTCATGTAGTCTAAAAATATAATTTCTTGTGAAGTAGTTATGTCCCTCCTCCATAGTTCTGAGCCATCCCTTTCATATTTGAATGATAGCCTAAGAAATGTTGGTATATGCCTGTTCTATTACTCTCTACACCAAGGGACTTGTGGCATATAGCTATTTGTCTCTGAGGCATTGTACATAGAATCTGTAATGTTCTCTGTGGAAAGTGGAAGAAGAAAGGGAAGTCTTTCATCCCTAAAAGCAATAGCCTGATATTGTGAGTTGTTTTTCCCATGACAGAGGTCATGTTCAGGGATTTCAAATGCTATGAGTAAGCAAGCTTCTGAGGCACCTAGCACTTATGTTAAGTCTTCTGGGAACTCATCTTAAGGCAAGGCATCGCAGATGAAAATTCCGTGCTGGAAGGAAGATCGAGGGTTTCCAGGGTACTTTCAAATGTGAAATCCCTGAAGTGCTAATCATGCCTCCATTGTAGTGTCACAAAAACTGGACCTTCCCCTCCCTCCCACTCCAAGTATAAATCAGTGGATGTATGGGCAGAAGCACAGCATTCTGGAAAGCCCTAATTTAAGCTGTGGCTGTGTATAGCCATCCAGAGTAGAGGCTGTAGTTCACCAGAGACAGGCCCCAGCTGCATCTCTGAAGACCTTTGAGGATGGCATTTCCCAGAAAATTTTCCCATTTAGTCACTCTATGGCTATTTCCTAATCTATTCCCTCTAGCTCACAGACCCACTGCCATAAGCAGACATCCTGTTCCCAGGGGAATAGAGGGGAGACAACTTAATGGGAGAGCCCTTTATTCATCTTTGAAACCCCCTAGAGGTACCTGCCTGAACTTAGATATCATTGGCTGTGGAGAAACCAGCTCTGCATTTTTAAACCAAAATCAGTTGTTTTCTAAGGAGGAAAAAGATGGAAGTTTTCTCTGACTGCATGCAAAATTGAGGCTGTTGTCTAACATATAGTATTTTTAACTGTGCTTTTAGTACAAATAGATTATTGTTGAAAATGTTGAATTTCATGCTCTTGTCATTTAAATTGTTTACTTATGTGCCTTCTGAGGGACACAGGACACCAGTGATATTACTATTTGGCACTTCCAGTAGTGTGCCTACAGATGTGGCAGGGCACAAAGAGATGTGTGTATGTTGTGTTGTATTCAGACATATATCCATCCACCTCTGCAATTTGTAACAAGCAGAAATCTCAGACCTTACCGACTATGGTCTAGGCCTCAAGGTCAACTGATGGTTACCAGAGAACAAAATTAGTTTTGAGCTTCTCATTGGTGTTTTTTAGAAGTAAGTATATTGATTTGTGCATTGTGGCAGCAGTAATGCTGTCACCCTCCCTCACCTTCCAATCTTCATATACACAATCCCCAAAGTATTGAAAAAGCTGAACAGAATTCTTTTACTCCAGAAAATAGAATTGGGAATCTATTGAAGAGATGCAAGTTCAGCTTTCTGAAAGGTTAATATGCTGTCCTCATGATAATTTGACAAGATCAGGGAGGGAGAGAGTCACTTGTTTCTTCATTAAGGATCACAAAGGAAACATCGCTCTCTAGGTTTTGGTGCCAAGAGTATTTCTTCTCCTTCTTGGCACAGGTCATTGAGCATATGCAGTGTTAAAAATTGTTTGTCAGGGTTTTTTTTTCAGAATCACAAAAAATAAAACAAAACAAAACAAAACAAACAAAAAACTCCAGTGTGGGGCCTGCTTTATGTCTCAGATAAGAAATGCCTTAGGATCTTTGTGGTTCTTAAAAGGGGGACATAAATGAAACATAAAATGATATATTTCTGGTGGGAAAATTATATCCTTCATACCAAGTTTCAATTCCTTTGAATAATTTTTTACAGAAATGCAAAACATATAATGCATGGCCCCTTAGTTCCATATAATATAGGGGAGTGGTTAACATTTAGAGAACTGGGAGGAGAAAATGAAGTGCCCAGTGTTCTCTCTGGGGAATACCATTTTATGTTCTCAAATGTCATTTGAGAATCTATGCCAGCCTTAGTTTTTGGTGAAATATAAGGATAAAATATGTGTGTTTGATAAAAATAAGCTCCATCTTAAAATACAGTCTGCGCAGAACTGTGGTTATGGTAATAATCATCATCATTCTAATATGCAGCTATAAAAATGTATCCTTTGACTAACACAAGCATGGTCTTCAGGTGGGAACCATGATGCTCATTGGCTGTGACATAACTGAGGAAAATTATTCCCAGACTTTGCACATATACCATGTTTCTAGGGCTTTTCCAGAACCCTGATGACTTGTAAACAGTTTATGTTTTCTCTCTCCCTCCATCAACCTTCCTCCCCTCCCTCCCTCCCTCCCTCCTTCCCTTCCTTCTTTCCTCCCTTCCTTCCTTCCTCCCTTCCTTCCTTCTTCCCTTCTTTCCTTCCTTCATTCCTCCCTTCCTTCCCTTTCTTCCTTCCCTTTCACACTTTCCTCCTCCTTTCTTCATACATTCCTCCCTCCCCTCCTGTTCCTTCCTTCTCTTTGATACACACAACTCTCACACACAATACCTTCCCATTTTCATGCTGTCTTTGTTGAGATTTATGAGATTGACATCGTGGGCCAGAAGTTAGTTTTAACTCTTTATCTTGTGGTTTTACATTGCCATTGTTGGAATGAAAGCCACACCGCAAGGAAGCTTCTGCCTTAACTTGGTGGGAGTGTTCAAGTGCTCATGCCATCATAGACTGCCCCACATTGGAGCCTGCCACATGGACAAATCCACTGCCTCTCTATCACCGCACTGCTTCAGCATCTGGCCACAACATGCACACCCAAGTTCTTAGAGCCAGAAATTAGATCCCCTTGCTATTGCCTCCACACTTCATAACCCTGTTCCTGTCCATTAGAAGCACAAGTATAGAATAATATAAATTTTGCCAGTTAGCCCTGGGCATAAAGATCTTTTTCCTTCTTCACTAACCTGGAGTTAAGAAAACGGTAAGTTTTAACAGAAGCCAGTACTAAATAGAAGCATAAGATATGTATGTGTTTTTGAAAGAGGATGGATCACTTAGCAAAGTGTGGCTTTTAAGTCTATACTTAAGACTATGGAACAGCTTTCAAGACTCCAAGATTGTATCCATTAGGCCACAATATAATAATAGCTTGAACCCTCTTCCAAGCAATGAGAATAGGAATTATGGCTTCTGGAAGCTAGGTGAGGAAAGATATGTTGCCCTTCACAAGTGGCAATTATTATCTCAAAGAGGAAGTTTAGTGTAAACATTAGGACATTGGAACAAAGGTCAGAAAATTTGGGCTCTAATCAGATTCTTACACATTTTTACATAAACTTAAACACTTAACTCTCTCTCACTGGGCTCATCTAAAAAAAGGGGAGGGTAGACCTTGTCTCTTCCAGCTCTACAATTAATTGCCATTGATATTGTCTTTTGGAGCAACACCACTGATACAGCCAACATCTTGTTTTTGCCCAGTCATTATAGCACAGTCACACCAATATGCATCTTTGTTTTCTGTGAGTCTCCAGGCTCTTTAGCTAATATAATAAAGCATTTGCATATGCTGTCTAGATGCTTTTAAGAATATCCCCAATTAAAAAAATATTATTGATTTTATTATTATGTTTTCAGTGAGGAAAGGAAAGGAAGAAAGCGATAGAAACATCAATGATGAGAGAGAATCATTGATCGGCTGCCTCTTGCACACCTCACACTAGGGATCAAGTCTGCAACCTGGGCATGTGCTCTTGGCTGGAATTGAACCCAGGACCCTTCAGTCCACAGGCTGACACTTTATCCACTGAGCCAAGCCAGCCAGGGCAAAAAGTATTGTTGATTTTAGAGAGATGAAGAGGAGAGGCGAGGCAAGGAGAGAGAGACAGAGAGAGAAAGAGAGAGAGAGAGAGAGAGAAAGAGAGAGAGAGAGAGAGAGAGAGAAAGAAACAATGATTGATTGCCTCCTGCAAGCACCCAATTCACCCAGCTGTGAATTGAACCCACATCCAGGGTCTGACCTGAGAATAAAACCTTTGGGTGTACAGGACGATGCTCCAACTAACTGAGCTGCGCTACACAGGGCCTCGTTTTTCATATGTATATTTAGAATCAATACTAACAATCCTTATGTGGAAAGGCTATCTTGTTGCTTTTTTTTTTGTTTTGGTAAATGATCTGAATTATACCGTGCTTTTAAAATAGCCAAACTTTAAAAGTCCTTGTGTTATTAAAGCTGCTGATTATCTGAATGATGTGATATTTTTATAAATAGAAATTAAATCTCTGAGCATGTGGTTGGCTCTATATCTGCCACAGGGGTAAAAGGGACACTGAACGGTCCTACTGAAAGACATTCTATATCAATCTCTTTTGCAGAAGCATGTGCTGACCTTTTCTTTGGTAGAGAAGAAAATCAGCCCTTTGATTTGCCCTCCCCTTTAATTGGCCAGAACTCATTTGCTGCTATGATTGAATGGAAAATCAGCAGTCCTGCCACTGTCACCTAGCTCAAATCAGAGAATTACAAAAAACGGTTCTTTCTCATTCTATGGAATTAAATGATTTGCTTATGAGAGGAAATGTTCTCAGCTATGACTCCGTTTTAGAAGGAAACTGGCCACAGCTATAACCATCTGACTGTTTCTCTTTACACATTTAGATATAGAGGCGGCCTCTATAAAAACCAGGCCTCCTTTACTGATGACACCACTATCCACTATGGTAAGAAACATGAGTAGGTCTGGCAAAACAATAATTTATCCAATCTCTTGGCTTATCAACAGAAAGCATACAAGAAGAAACCTCCTTGTGGCAGATATAGAGCCAACCACATGCTCAGACGTGGCTAATGAATTTATGGATAAAAGCTGATTTAGAGGAGCTGGATTATAAGCTCAGTGACAGGAGGACTTGCTACCATAACCCTCTCAATCACACAGTTCTCAGTCCTATTCATGCACTCCTTAGAAGTACTATCACATGGGAACTTGAGGGTATAAAAATAAGCTTTTTCATATCAGGGAGTCTCAACATCTAGTGGATAGACTATTGGTTTGAATGAAGCAAGAATAAAAGGATATAGGAAGATTTACAGTTTCCTAAACCCATGTTGATGTCATGTTTCTAAAACCTGGTCATAATGAAGTGTTCACATTTGTGATTCCAAGTTTGAAGGCCTGGGGCAAGGAAGCGCGCACTTCAGGTATATTCCGAACTACTGATCTTAGACTTGGATCTGCAGCGAGAATTGTAACCTGCTGAGAATCAATAAAATGATGTACAGTGAACAGGAGGTGCTCCCTGTACATATAGCTTCTGCTATGGGCACTGTTTACAAAAAGACAGAGATAGGAAGAGAGATCTGTTTAAATGCTATAATTTATTTTCAGTTTCACAATAAACTTTTTCATAAGACACATAAATCTGTTTTCTTCCAACTGTCCAAATTCTCATTTGCTTTTTAGCATCTTTTTGTATTAGTGTGATGCTAGTTCGCAGACATTTTGTGTTTTAGTTGGTTCTCTGACATTGGTCCTAAAATATTAGCCAGAACTTCTTTGTTCAATGGCAACTTAAACTCCAGAAATCTTCTCTAAAGCTGGAGGGAAACTAAGCTTTGTTGAATTTATTGAGAGATGTGTCAGTTTCTAACATTGGGCCTTTTTAAAGGAATTAAAAAAAAAATTGCCAGTGTGTAATTTTTACTTTCTGTGGTAACTTTAAATGCCTAAGAATAACTCAGCTACATTTATTTTGTAACATGAACATTGGCTGTGTCTAACAAGCAGATTTTCCCTTGATCTGGGCTGTTTTTTCCTGCCCTATTATACACCAAAGAGTTCCCTTAATGGCTCAGGAGTTGGTAAATTTGTTCGAATAACACTGTCCTGGGAATAAGGAAGTTCTGGAAAATGTTACCATCCTGTCACTAAAATACGGTGAAAACCACCTGGGAAATAATTAAATCAAACAACCGGCCTACCCCTGAATCTACAAGATTGAAATATTTGAGAGCAATAGCAGCTTTTATTTTAAAACTAGAGACCTGGTACACAGGATTTCTACACTGGTGGTGGTGGTGGGCGGTGGCCTGCAGGGATCTGCAGCTGTGAGAGCACAGCTCATCCAGGTCAACCAAGTGGCTGTATACCCTCTCTCTGAGCAGCTGCTCCCTGGTCCGGCATCTTCCATGCAGCCAGCATATTCGCCTCTTCAGGGGACCCGGTCAGGGCTGAGCCCAGGGATAACAGCATTGAGAAGAGACAAAGTAGGCTTCAGTCCCATGGCGACCACAAAACCACTTCCCACTCTCCAGGTTCAGCTTTGTGAGCCCAGCAATGGTGGTGCTGTATGGCCTGGGTGCATCTGGAGGAGGTGTCAGGAAGTGAGAAGGAGAAGCCCAGGGCAAGGAGGTTCTCCCAGCCCAGGTTCTTGCCTGTCGGCCCAGGGTTCAAAGCAGGAGCAGCTGCTCATCCCAGTCAACCAAGCAGTGCCCGCAATGTGGTAGCACACTGACCACCAGACAGCAGTTCCTGCATTAAGCTCCTGCACGTCATAGTGACTGGTTGGCCAGTCATTCTGGTCATTCCTCTGTTCGGTCAGTGAGCTTTTATTATATGTGATATTTTTCAGCTGGTGGTTGAGAATGATTAAACCAAATACTCTCAAGGATCTTTTCCAGCTAGAACATGCCAAAGTACAAGCTCATATTTATTCTCTCAAATGTGGAAAATGCTACTCTAAGTGAACGCTTCTCAATAAACATATAATCGACCTCCTACCAAGGGATTAGGAGCCTCCTGTGCTGAGGGTATATGGTCTAGAAATATCAGAGTGGCCACCACAGCCTTCCTACTGATAAGCATTTGTCTCTTCAATCCCATAATTTCATTTGGCGTAAGGAATTTCATTATGTCTAAATCATGTAAAACTTCAACTCACATGAAATATTCAGAGAAGTTACTAGTCAACTTTATGTGGCACCCTGCTTATAGTAGGGCCTTTTGCTCTCCTTAAGAAAGCGTTTTAAAGCATTTTTAATATCCTTATTATAGTAATCATTATCTCAAGATATATCTCCATGCATGAGGTGTATTTAATAAATAAGTAAAAGTCATCAACATAAACAGTTGAGTCATTATCTTAGTAATTCTTATAGTCAGATTGTAAAAGAGAGCCAACAGATTTACCTCTTGGATGAGGTATAATTATATTTGTTCCTGAAAAATCTTTTGAGAATGAAGTGCTCAGTCACATAAAGCAAATTAGTTCTCCCTGGGCATGAGGGCACAATTTAGCCTGGCTGCAGGAGATAGTTTTCTTATTGGTACCTTATTGTCCTTCCTGGGAGCCAGTTTCCACTACCCACCAGGGCATTGGATATACAATGTGTTACCCACGATGTCACCATAATCTTCTGCCACAGATGAAATTACAGTATTTTTGAGGAAATAGAAAATGAATCACAATCATAAAATTAATTGCTAAAGATACTAACCACCTTCGTATCTACTGCTGTCCAGGATTTTACTCTGAAAATAATTACAGCATAATGGGCTGTGTGTTTGATAGTCCAAATTGAGCTACAAATGACCTGAGTGTGCCTCAGCTAAGCATAGGGCAAGGTAGGAATATATTAAGTTGAGTAATCATCTCATATGTTTTTCTACTGGGTTCAGTGACATCTACAAAGTTCACTTCTCTAAGAAGTTTCTTCTCTTTACAAATTTAAACTCAAGGGAAATAGTATCCATATGTCCCTGATTCATTTGCACCAACTCATCAAAACGTTCTTTTCTTTATAACTTATTGAATGTCTACAGAGGATTTTGAGTGTTTTTTATAAGTTCTTGTAAGTCTTTCTGTCTAGAGGCAGGAAATGGCCACTTGCCAGCAGGGAGAGAGCCCCCAAATAGTCACGTTCTGTTCAGGAAGCAAAGAAAAAAAGAAATTGCATTCCTTATTGTTGAAATATATTTGCCCCTTATATAAGTGGGGATAACTATATACTCTGAAATGTATTAGTAAATTTATTAAATGTGTAATAAAAGGAATTCCATGAGGTAGTTGCAGCAGGAATAGGATTTAAATTGCTCCCTCCACCATTATCTTACCTGTGAAACTCCTTTATTTTTTAAAAAATATGTTTTATTAATTTTTTACAGAGAGGAAGGGAGAGGGATAGAAAGTAAGAAACATCAATGCGAGAGAAACATCCATCAGCTGCCTCTTGCACACCCCATACTGGGGATGTGCTCGCAACCAAGGTACACGCTCCCGACCAGAATAGAACCTGGGGCCCTTCAGTCCACAGGCTAACGCTCTATCCACTGAGCCAAACCGGCCTTGGCTGTGAAACTCCTTAATGCATTGGTTTGCCCAACAGTGTGGAGCCTCAAGCTAAGTGAAATGTGAAGCATCTTCATTGTGCATAGTAGAGGTTATTTGTGTGTCTGTGTGTGTGTGTGTGTGTGTGTGTGTGTGTGTGTGTGTGTATAATCCAAGGGAAAGCCTTGATAAAAATCCATTGATCGAAAGCATGTTTTACATTTTTCGTTTAGTGATGGAACTGAACATGCATGAAGCCAGCACATCTGTCTCATGCAGATTCTTTTTTGATCATGTTAATAGGCTTTTACCTGAATTTCATTGGATTCTAAAGTAAGGTTCAAGCCTTGATGTTCACCCCCACCTAGTAATAAATGTGGGGACTAGAAACCAGCCCTGTGTGCAGAGCTCTACCCAGGTTCCAGATACGGCCTAAGACTGAGGATAGGCCACTTGCAGCTATTGCCTAAATTAGAGAGTTTATTCTAGAGACAAACCAGAAAAAAACGAAGATTCCTAGAAGCTCATCCCCTTGCATGTGCTTTTGATTTGTTGATTCCGAGCTGGTGTCCTTAGTCCTTCTTCATCCCTTTGCCAACCTGGCCTTCTATTTACCTGCACAGACTCCTGTGATTTTAAATCAAGGTTTTCATCTATTTAGATAAATATGTTTTTAAATTATTTTATTTTAATATGACTGACGATGTCAATATTTCTATTTTCAGTTCTAAAGTATGGTGATATTAATTTTTATTGAATTGTGTGTGTGTGTGGTTTTGTTGTTATTTTTTAGAGAGGAAGGGCAAGGAAGAGAGAAAGAAACATTGATGTGAGAAACATCGATTGGCTATTTCCTGCATGCACCCTAATTGGGATCAAGCCTGAAACTTGGGCATGTGCCCTGACCAGTAATTGAACCAGTGACCTTTCGGTACCAGTGCTCAAATACACTGGCTGGGGCTGATGAAATCTTAAAAACTATTTATTTTCATATATAGCCCTTTCAAAAAGAAAAAATAAGTTCTTCAGAAAAATATTGGTGGTACAGATTCACTTGTAATTCTTTTAAAAGCATCCCAGTCTTCATTAATGTATTTAACACACACTTACTCAGTAGCTGGTATGTCCAGAGTTTATATAAAGATGGTTGAGACATAGTTCTTAAACTGTTGGAGGAGACATCACAGTTATCACACAATAATGTAGTAAATGCCAGAACAAATGATGCTCAGAGTACTATGGGGCACCAGGTAAAGAGAATAGACAAGGAAGTCTCTTGGGGCTTTCTGACTTAAGTGAAAAGTACCCAGGGCCTGCACACTCTCCCCCAGGACTTTAATTGTCCTGGGAATAAAATCCAAATGCTTCACCTACAACACAGGCCCTCAACCCATAGTCCCCATACTCTTAGGAGGTCTCCAGGAGTTCATGAAAATAAAAATTATTGTCATTAACTTCTAACTGCAAGTTAGCACTTCCTTTTGACATGACTGTAGCCCCAAACCACAGTGGTATCAGCAGCTCTTGTGATTTTGTTATCAGTAGAAATCACAGATATTTCCCATCACATTACAGTTGCTTTAGAAATATCAAACCATTACATGTGACTTCAAATGACCTCTAGATGTTACTTTAATGTGTCAGTAAAGAAGTATGCAATATTATCCTAGAACACACTCATTTCAGATAATAATCTCAATAAAATGTTTTCCTTTGTAATCTTTTGTATTTTTATTTGTTTAACATCTTGAGATGTATATATATATATATATATATATATATATATATATATATATTCTGAGAAGAATATGTAGGCTCCTCTCAACTGCTAAATCAGTCCATGACACAGAGGAAAAGTCTCTCTGGTCCTCAGTGTGACATTTTTGAAGAGTAGAAAATACAATTTGAAGAATCCATTGATCCTAACAGACCTGGAAAATGCTAATGGAACAGGTTGCTTAGTTATATCGTATTGCCTGACCCTGCTGCCTGGTTCACCAAGGAAAGATGAGCAGACGTTATTTGCATAATGTGAAGGCACAAACTATCAAAAGTCTGGTTATTAATAGAGCTGGCAACAAACATTCTTTTCAAAGGCCCACATGATAAAATGAGCCCCTGAGAGAACTTGTATCACACAATTTTGGGTACTTGAAGAGCATGCTTTGTGATGGGGAGAAAGGTAATGGGTTCATTACTGCCAGAATGCAGTGTCTTGACACACAGTTTGAGATGTCTGAATCTGACATTTAATAGCTGAGATGATAGTGGCCAATACTTCTAGAGGTCAAATCCATGCATGCGGAGTTCTTGAAAAGGTGAGAAATCACTGAGATCTGTAATGACAAAGCTGATGAGGAGATTGATGAAATGGTAGTGGCAATAGTTTGAGCCTCCAAAATAGCTTGCAAATGATTTATCCCAGTGGCCACAGAGCCCATTGACGATAGCAGAGTGCTAATTTAATACCAACCACTGGGAAAATACAGGGAATATCTTTTGGCTCTGTGTTTGATACTTTTAAGCAGAGGCCAAATTATTTTCCAATAATTGTTAGACTTAAAATTTAAGTGCTCCCATTCCTTTTCTCTTTTTTTTCCTCAATATCCTGAATGTTTAACTTGAAACCACAAAGAAAATGAGGAAAGAAGAAAGTAGAGAAGAGATTGAAGGTGACAAAAGATGGAAAGTTGACAGGAAGAAAGGGAGGGAGGAAAGAAGCCCAGTGTGTTCTAATAATGTTACATGAGAAACACTTCCATTCCTTTCTAGTTAGTGGCTAATGAGGATTAAATAATAACTACCATTTATTAAGATCTTATCCAGGCTTCCATTTTTTTGTTCAGTGCTTTATGTAGAATAAGAATGGTTATTATGTACTTGGGACCCAGCATTTTGATCTGTTAAATCCTTATCCCCACCCTATCAGGCTGTGGAGACCATCTATATATGGAAACTTGAGCAGATAGAAAGTTAAACTTTCATTTGAAATGCACTATCTTATTTAAATGAGTTTGAGAATATCCACAAAACAATTTTTGAAAGGCCTTTCATGTAAAAGCAGTTTTAAGAGTTATACTTTGCTAAGAAATAAAATTAACATATTTTAAGGAAAATTATTAAGTAGATAGCATTTAAATGTGTATTCAAATAAACTCAAGAGATAGAGTCTTGCTCCTAAAATGAGTGAAGTGTCAAGTGACCTCAGTTTGGAAAGCAGTTAAAATGGGCTAGAAGAAATAGCCTCCTGTACTTGGAGGGACTTGATCACCCTCAGTCCTCTCTGGCTTGTCTAGGGTAGCTTAGCAGCATTCTTAGAGGAAGGGACTAAAGCCTGGGGCTGCAGAGTATAAATGAGGTCAGACTGCACAATAGATAGTTTCAGTATCTGAATCACCTATAATTGATTGCTAAGGGCTAGCCTACAAAGGCTTTTGAGGCAAAGGCAAGGAGAAGCCTGGAACTGTGCACAATGCCAAGGAAGCTATTCTATTGGAGTCAGGGCAAGTGATGAATCAGAAAGAAACATTTCAATCAATCCCATCAAATGCAATGAGAACTGGACAAATCCTACAATAGTAGAATGATTAAGTGACATAAGCAAGCAAATGTTTCTTTAAACAGCTTGTTGAATGGGAATGGTCAATTTTGTCAGTTACATAGGTTACATTTGGTGATATAAAGATGTTTTATGGGTAAAACCAAAATTGGGTAGGGAGTAAATACATTTTCATGTGAATCTCAGGAGAAGAACCTACCCAGTAATTTTGTGAGGTATTTAAGTTGGGCGAAATATCTGCAGGGAGTAGGAATGGCATGGAGACCTTTTCTAACATGGTGCAATGAGACTTCCTGGAGCCAATGAACCGAAGTTAATATAACAGTTATTGCATGAACAGGGCACTCATCCCCTTTTGTCTCATTTGACACCAACACTGATAATAGTGACAACGCTTATTGGGACACTCATGTCATGGCCAATGTACACAGGTGACTTCCCTCTTTGTAAGGTTTAATGGGACCCTGGAGATTCTAGATTTTCCTCTAATAACAAAGATCTGCAGCTTCCATGACAGTTGAAACTGCAAAGATGGGGACTGATTCAACAGAGGAACTGAAAGATCCAGTTGACCTGGGGCATCCCATGTTGCTCTATGGCACTGTTGGAAATTAGGTGGATATATTCTACACTATATCCACTGAAATGCCTTAGCATACCTGTTTGGAAAAAAGTAAGTTAGGGCTTAGGTAGCCTCTGAGAGACCCCTTCTTTTTGTTTCTTGAACTAATAGCCTGGATAGCCTGGCCTAGATCATAGCAATATCCACATTTCCATCTTCCCACTAGTTTTTTGTGTGTTTGTTTTAAATGCTGTTTTTATTTATTTTATTTATTTTTAAAAAATGTTTTTATTAATTTCAGAGATGAGAAGTGAGAGGGAGAGAGACATAGAAATACCAATGATGAGATAGATTCATTGATCAGCTGCCTCTGTCACAGCCCCAGCTGGGGACTGAGCCTGCAAAACAGGCATGTGCCCTGATGGGAAATGGAACAGTGACCTCCGGGGTCATGGGTTGATGCTCAATCACTGAGCCACAATGGCCAATACCTACTAGTTCTTGATGATGGATTTAGAAGACCTGCCATGAGCCAAACATAGATCTCACTGGAGTTTTTAATTCTGGAGCCAAAACCCTCAAATTACAGATATATATTATGTTCCTAATCAGATACATTTAATGGCAAATGGGTGTTTAAACCCCAGGGAAAGGACAGCAAGAACAAATATATAATTAGACATTTCCTGGCTTTGTGTTTTGTGGATAGGCCTGTGGATTTTCTCTTGCATGACTTGTCCTAATTGTGTCAGCAGCTTCCCACAACAGAAAAGTGGGCTAAATTTGATCCATGAACTTGAAGTTCGAGGTGAGGAATTGTGCATCTCCAAGAACAATTATAAGTATAATTAAGAGTGGGTTGGTTTTTCTTTCAGCTTGCCTTTTTGTTTCTCAGTGAGCATGGCAGGGATTTTCATTAATAATAAAGACATTCTGTAGATGTAGAATTAGAAACTGGTTGGCTGTAGTTAATTGGCATATTATTGTATTTCCATAAATTCTATGTGGGACTGCTGTGAGTAGATTTAAAGCTGCTAGGAAGACATAAAATGTACATCCATTTACAATGGAGTTGTTTTAAGCTTGAAGTTTTTGTGTTTCAGTGTCTTTAGAACAAGATAAGTATTAACTTGAGGCTTTTAATTTGGAGAATGCTAAAGTAGTGGACAGGATACGAGTTTCTGGTGGATTTCCATAAACTTCTATTGGAGCAAGGAGACAGATTATATTTTGAAATTGTATAAAAATAAAAATGAGAGTGTGACTCACATTCACTTTCTGCTATCTCTTGGATGGTTGATTCACCTCATTATATGTACAAACAAACCAAAATTATTGATTATAAATCCAATAGTACACATAATTAGGACAGGCTAATTGGAAAACTTTAAAGAAACTAACAAAGCTCAAAATAAGCAGCATTCTTATGGTATAAACAGTGATAACAATTAAATGAAGGTTTTCTTTGGAGTACTATCAACACTGAATTTTAAGTGAATGTTCAAGTAGCCAAATCAATTCTTATATAATTATTTAGTGTGGCTTTATTTGGAAATGTCTTGGGGCCACTGGCCCCCTCAGTAGCAAAAAGAACAGCAGAATGGGGTCAGAGACTTACTAAATGGAGGATTTTGGCAAGTTTCTGAAGATTTCTGAGTACTAGTTTGTCCATTTTTGAAGAGAGAAAGGCACACTATTTAAGGTACCAACTCTATAATGTATATGACTAAAGGTGAGCAACTCCTCAAGTTCCACACCCTACGTGCTTCCCTCACCTCATTCTGGTCCTGGCACACTTAAAAAGGTAGCACACAGAAAACCCTATCTCAATGCTCAGATCATATTGAGAATCAAAAAATGTTTCCCCGACTATCTCATAGGTGTCTTTTTAAAAGGTCATAAGATAAAGTATGTGAATGTGATTGTGAAGTGCTACATAAATGTTAGCTGTGCTAAACTATTAACCACTAATTGTGGTTATTAGTTTTAGTTCTATTATCATTAGCAAAGCTGTGAATGTGGATATATATATATATATATATATATATATATATATATATATCCTGATGCACAAGGATTCGTGTTAGAATGGGCTTTCATACCCTGGCTGCTGGTACCACCTTTCCATTCCGGCCCAGCCCCTTTCTGCTGGGAGAGCTGATTTCTCAGGGCATTGGGCACCAGCAGGAGGAGAAGTTGTGCATGCATGACATTTAGGAATGTGCGACTCAGAAGCTCTCTCAGGCTGGGCTGCAGTCTTTAGCACAGTGGAGAAACGGAGAGCTTTTGGTAAGTCATTAATAACTGTTCTCAGGACTGTTCACTTAATATATACAAGTCAACTCAGGTCTCTTCTGTGGTTTAGAATCAATTGGAGAGAGAAAACCTGTTATACTATGGATAAGACTTATCTTTATTCTTTCTTAGTGGAAGTCATTTTCCTAACATTCATTCTAACTGTAGAATATCAGAAGCTAGCAAGTACTGAGCCTGTGCAATGTGCCAGGCCCTATTCCAAGTTATTTATGTTTCAACATTTTACACATCTAGAAACTGAGGCATGGATAAGTAACATGTTCAAGCTGGTAAATGACACTTCTGTATATACTGAAACTTGTACCCTTGGCCTTGGCTCACATTCAGAATGATACAATAACTTTGAAATCTTCTGTATTTAATTTTGAAGAAGAGTGAAGAGATACTAACTTGAATAGAAGAAGTTTATATTGAGCTTTTTTCTTTCTTTGCTGAGTATTAAACGTGAGAATAACAGAGGTAAAATCACCAGGCTTATCAGGATCTCAGATTTGATGCTTCTGCCTCGGGAAGATTTGCAGATCAGGACTCTCAAACTCCAGCCATTCCAGGGGCCAAGAAAGGCCAGGAGAGTGAGTAAAGTAGGCTGTGCAGTGTTTTTACTAAACATCAAGCATCTCTCTGGCTCAGCTCCAGATATTGACTCCCAGGAAGCATTAGCCAATTTGGCCTCAATGTCTAAATTTTTTTCTGAAGAAGATAGACATTAAGATTTTTTTTTGGGGGGGGGGGGAGTGAGGGTGGGAATCAATTTTAAAAATCTTAAAAGCTAATTTAAAAACTTTAAAAAATATAGTGTAAACCAACACAAACATACCTGTGGGCCAGGTATGGTTCCTGGAATGTCATTTCACGATAATCTCTATTCTAGGTGAATGTTTAGTCACCTACAAGGGGTTTTGTTTCTTGTTCTTCCTTTAAGGCATAAGGGGAATAAGTACCTATGGTAAACCTCAGGGCAGAGGGGTTGTCTAAAGAAAAACATTTATTATTTAATTCCCAGTTATAGCTCTGCATGCTTTCTATTCAAGATTGGTTATATCGTTGCACTGTACAATATGGTAGGCATTAGCTACATTTGACTATTAAAATTAATTAAATAAAATTAACATTTCTTTATTTTATTGTTGATAATAGTATTAAAGCTGTCCCCCACACCCACCACCCAACTTTATCCACCTCCTCCCAGCCCTTGTCCCACCCCAAGCTTTTACCACACTATTGTCTTTGTCCATTGGTTATACATATTTGCATATAAGTTCTTTGGTTAGTTCTCACACGCACTCTCTGAGATATATAAGTTTAGTCCATGTTTTTATGCCTCTGGACCTATTTGTTCATCACTTACAAGTGAGATCATGTGATATTTGCCTTTCTTTGATTGACTTATTTCACTAAGCATTTTACTCTCTAGATTCTTGCATGCTGTTGTAAAGGGTAAGTTATCTTTCTTTTTTATGGATGCATAGTATTCCATTATGTATAGCTCTTTTATATACACATCTACTGATGGGCACTTAGGCTGTTCCCATAAATTAGCTATTGTAAATAACACTGCTATGAACATAAGGATGCATACATTATTTTGTGAATGGTATTTCAGGCTTCTCACTTAGCCAAATATATTTCAAACACTTAATAAACACACATGGCTAATGGTGACCATATTGGACAGAGCAGAATATAATATCATTGCAGAAACTTCTATTGAAAACAGTATAGCCCTAGATTCTTGGACTCTGGCAGCCTAGGTTATATGTTCATCAGAGAAAATAAAAAAATATCTCACTAGATAGAAATAAATATTACTAAGTCTTTGGGTCTCCATGGTCTTAAGTGTGAATTTTTAACTCAAGATTTTATTCAAGTAAAAGCCTCCTTATTCATTTCTCTGCAATAATAATAGTAAAACTTAATTAATAGTATTCAAATATCTGCTGATTATAGCATTGCAATGCAATTGCATGAAATAAGAAACTCTCTGAAAGGAAATTTCATTTCATGGAGCCTTGTAAAGCATCACTGATAAAAGTTTAATGGAGAAAATGAGTTTAAAATAAAATGACATAAGGTTTATATATTTACTGCTTCAGCCAATGGATTTAGTAAATCAATTTAACCATCTGAAGCCAGACTCCTTCCCAGATTTTACTCTTGTATTCTGGCTTATTTTTTCATATTCTGGCTTTTCCCTTGATTGTATACACCAAAGTTCCTTGAACTATGCCCCAACTTTGCACCACTTCCTGCAGTTGTGACCAGGACTTGCTCACAACTCTAGGAGGCGTGTTTTGGTCTCAAATATATGCCTGTATGGTTATCTTCCTAGCAACATACCCTGTAAGCAGCTCTGATCAGCTCTATTGGACCAGATAGCTAGACTAAGACTTACTTCTTGCCCTTAAGTGTCTGTCATAATATGTTCTGATCCTGGCCATGTAGCTATTATGATTGCCTCAGTGGCTTGAGCTTTTTCATGTTGTTTAAGTTTTTCCATTATACCACAAATATCTCAGTGTTGAGTCATTTCCAGGTGCCATACAGTCAGCTCTTGAAGATGAAGTGTTTGGTCATTAAGGGAGAAGGAACTCCTGTTATCTCCTGCACTTTACCTTCAGACGATTCATCATGGTTATAATCAGATATTTGATTAGAAAGTGAATGCTAACTATCCACTAAAATCCTACTAAGTGGTATAAGATCATGTTCATGATTATAATTTTATCTCTGACACCTAGCAGAGTTCCTGGCACAGAGTAGGTAGCCAACAACTATTAGATAAATCTCTGCTTTAGGTAGTATAATTTTCCTTTACAGCAGTGTCCAGGATAGGCAAAACATCATTCACATTAGGAAAGATGAGATATTTAAAATACATAATTCCCATCCTCTACAGGCTTATGAGGTGTTATTATGTGATTATCAACCAACCTGGTTTCCTTTTTATTTACAGTAATGCACCAAAAGCATTGAATGAAGAACTGTCAGCATGAATGAGGGTAACTCAAATTGTATGTTGTGCATTTAACATTAAAGTGTTCCTGCTACTATGAGCAGTAACTAGCCAGTGAAACTTCACATGACAACACTCTTGTAAGGAGTCAATGATATGCAGATCATATTAAAAGGCAGCTTGGCTAGGCTAACCATTATTTTATTGTCCTTATTTGTACCATGACCATTTATTCTCGTTTCACATGAACTTAAATCTCCCTTGCTCACACAGGGATCTAGAACCAGAAAATTACTTATAGTCAGGTTAGGACCACTTAGCGATCTCTATTCAACATCTGGTTGCCCTGGGTGAACTTCACACTCAACCTAAGGAAAAAATATTTGTGGCAAGTTAATGAGTAATGATGAAAAGTGAAACAAGGGACTTATTGAATAGAGTTTCTTAATGTTCAAAAATGAAAAAAATATTTTAAAATAAGAAGGATGTATGCCTTAGTATGCACCCCACAAAGGCTAGGACTGTGATTTTGGATCTGTCCTTATTTGAGTGTCAGTCCTAGAGCATTCTAGAGATATTACTTTAACATGCATATAAGATGCTGAGGTGGATACCAAAAAATCATATCTCTTATTCCCTGACCATATGCTAGACAAAGCAAGTTGGACCTAACCATATCTAATCTTGAGAAACAATTATATGATAATAATGAGATTGCATATAATTTGACATTGTCCCAAGTAGTGGGGACATAAGTCCTCTAGATATTTGGTAAATGAAGAGACTATTTGGGCTAAATTTTTTAAGAAAGGTTTTATAGAGGTGATGAAAACTGATATAATGAAAGGTTTGAATAAGTGGAAGTAGAAAGTAGAAGGTAGGCCACTAAAATTGGGGGTAGGGAGAGAAGAGGGCTGAAGTGCAGTATGAGCAAAGAAGCAAGAATGATCACAAATGTTTATACAATTATAGTGTTTTGAGTTGTCTGGCAAACCTGACAAACAGTGGATCGATAACTTTTAACTAATCTATATATCATATCTAATAAAAGAGTAATATGCAAATTGACTGTACCTTCGTTACACCAAATAAACCACACCTACAAGCCTATCAGGAGTGATATGCAAAATAACACCCAACTCAAATTAACACCCAGCAGATGGCTGCTGCCCATGGCAGGGTGATGGCCAGAGCCAGCCAGCAGATCAGCCACATGACAGGGCGAGCTGCTGAATTCCCAAGGGCGGGCCTGGGCCAAGGGCTGGGGCGGGGCCAGCCAGCTGATTGGCTGCACGGCAGGGTGATCCTCTGGGTTTCTTGGCCTTGAGGTGGGCCTGGGCCGGTGTTGGGCAGAGCCAGCCAGTGATAGCTGGATTGCAGGTCGACCGCTGACTGGGGCCCCAGCGATCAGCCAAATCACAGGGCAATAGCTGGCTGAGGTCCCTTGCCCAAGGATGAAAGCCTCTGCCAGAGGCTTTTCACCTTGGGCAGGCCAAGGGTGAGCCATCAGTAGGATATCTCCCGAGGGCTCCCAGTATGTGAGATGGGGCAGATTTGGCTGAGGGACCACCCACCCCCAGTGCACAAATTTTGTGCACTAGGTCCCTAGTATATATAAAAAGCCTAAGCAACCATTCCCCATTCAACTGTTTTGCTGGTAGCTATGACACACACTGACCACTAGGGGAAAGACACTCAATGCAGAGACATTGTAACATGAAACAGACTGATGAGTCTCAAAGGGAAGTGGGGAAAGAGCATGGTGGGAAGAGATTAACCAAAGACCTTATATGCATACCAGTGGCCCAGTACATGAAATTTTGCTGCAGGGGGTGGATTCCCACAGCCCACCCTGCACCTTCTCCAATCTGGGACAGGTCCCTCTTGCAATCTGGGACTGCTGGCTTCTAATTGTTCAACTGCCTGCCTGCCTGATTGCCCCTAACCCCTCTGCCTGCCTGCCTGATCTCACCCCAAACTTCCCTCCCCTGCCAGCCTGATATTGCCCCCAACTGTCCTCCCCTGCAGGCCTGAACTCAACCCCAACTGCCATCCTTTGCTGGTAAATTTTTTTCTGACTGGTTGGTTTCTATGACAGTCAGTGTCAAAAGCTCTGCCTCCTAGGCAGCCATTGGCTCCTCACAGTTGACCCAGATTTGGTTCTGTTTGGTCAGTTTCTATGCCAGTCAGTGTCCCTGGGCCTATCAATGGGGCCTAATTAGAAAGATGGTGCTGATCAGCAGCCCTGGTGGAGGTCTGGAGAGAAATGGAGATGTGATTGCCGACCAGACTGGGAGAGAAAGAGAGAGGCAAGTGCTGATCAAAAGCTGCCACAGAGGCAATGGGTCAGTTTCTGCTTCTCTCTAGCCTCTCTCTAGCCCTGATTCCCAGCCCCCCTCATTAGTCAGTGCTGGGGCACTACACCTGCAGCAGAAGCAGTAAGCACTGGGTTGCAGGTCTGACTTCCGGTTGGTCAAGCCTTTTGGTTACCAGATATTAAGACTGAGGTTTTTTTTTAATATATATTAGGACTAGAGTCCCAGTGCATGGATTTGTGCACCAGTGGGGTCCCTCAGTGTGGCCTGCTGGTATTGGGTTGAAATTGGTTCTCCAAAGTTCCCACAGGGGTCAAAGATTGCAAAATTATGCAGGCCAGGCCGAGGGACCCCCACCGGTGCACCAAGCCTCTAGTTTTATCTAAAGATGCAAAAGTTGTATCTATTGACTTGATTTAGTTAGAAAGAAAGCCACATAGTCAGAAATTGCTAAACCATACTGAAAGTATGTGTCTCTGCCTATGGTAATTGACATTTTTAAAAATTTTTATTTGGCAAAACTGGCTTGGTTGTTCTGGCTTTTAAAGTAGAATGCTCATTTCCTCCCTTACAAGTATATACATGTAGCCCAAATCTCCATCAGAATGACCTTCTCAAATAACAAACAAAAGAGAGTCTCTATATAGTAAACTTAGGTAACCGCAAATAAACAATATGCATAGGCAGTCATTCATTCTCTGTTTTATAATTTTGCATATCTTACCACATGTTCGAAATAAAAATGATATGACTATGTTATTTTGGTAATGGTTGTGTTGAGAGAATGCCAAATGCTATGAAAAAATAAAACTTTTAAGTAAGGAGAAAAAGACCTACTATCTCAGATTTCCATCCCCTCCTTCTCCTCTAACCTCATTGACTGAACTTGTAGCTGCAAGCTGTTAGGACTGTACAAGTGACAACATGTGTTCATAAAAAGAGCTCACTAGATACAAGCAAATGTTTCTAAGTGTTTTGGTCTGCATGAATCTTAAGAGTGAATTTTTAACTCAAGAATTTTTTAAGTAAAAAGTTCCTCATTCATATTTCTGAAATAATAATAGTAAAGCTTAGTTAATAATATTGAACTATCTGTCAACTCAGCACTGTAATGCAATTGCATGAAATAAGAAACTCTCTGAAAGGAAATTTCATTTCAAGAAACCTTGTAAAGCCTCATTGCTGAAAGTTTAATGGAGAAAATGAGTTAAAAATAAAATGAGATAAGGTTTATACATTTACTGCTTCAGCCAATGGATTCAGTAAATCCATTCAACCATCTGAAGGCAGACTCCTTCCCTGATTCCTGAGTTTTTGCAGCCATTTTTCCCTGAATAATTTTTCTGCACCACCCTCACTCTTCTGCTTGTTAACCTTCAGTGGCTGCCTATTACCCATCCCCATATTTGAGTTTCATCAAATATGGCTTCAGAATGTTTAAAGTCCATTATTACCTCTTCTGCAATTCTTTCCTGAAGTCTATTCAAATTGTATAGCAAATATCTCTCCAGTGGTATTTTAAAAGGCAAAAACTGGGCACTTGATATTTCCCACATATAAATTTAGGGAAAGGATTTGAAAGGCAACTGGTACAGCTATTCTGGAAATTTATGCTTTCCCTCTCCCTATTTGCTCTATTCTCTTCAAAGCACTGTCAACATTTGACAAATTGTATTGTTTACTCAGTTTGTTAGTTGCCTACCTAGTTCCACTAGCAAGTATTATTAGGACAAGGATTTTTTATTATTTAGCGCACTTTCATGTTGCAGTACCTAGAACAGTTCTGGGCAAACAGGAAGTGTTCAGTAAATATTTGTAGCATGAATAATGTATGACAACCACAATCAACCAGGGAGCACTTAGCCAAAGCAGAATACATTTTTTATCATTGGGGCTGGAGACATGGTTAGTGTTACCAGCATACTACAATATATAGGACAGCCCCTTACAACAAATAATTATCTGGCTCCAGATGTCAATACTGTTGAGGTTGAGAAAACCCTGATGCACAGAATCCTCCAGAGTTCTGCCAGGAAGGTTGGCTGCCATGTCTCCTGTGGCTCCCTCTTGCATATCCTGGACTGTATATGCCTTTTTGCCCTCAACTTCTGACTATGCTTTTCTTTTGCTTTTTGTCATTCAGAAATTGAGCTCTCTAAGTTGTTCCCTTTTGTATGGCTCTGCTCCATGTGATGAGTTAGAGATTCAGGCTCTGCCCATTTTATAAATCTGCCATTTTCAGATTATTATTCTCAACTCAATGGAAGAAGATATGGAAGTAGACATGTCTGTTTTTCAACTTGAGAGAATAGGAGAGAAGGAATTCTTGTAGCAATCTCTTTTAAATTGTAATATATGGTACACTTGTATGCATAGGTGTGTTTGTGTGTGTGTGTGTGTGTGTGTGTGTGTGTGTGTGTGTGTGTGTGTAGGTTAACAGTACTTATTTCTGGGAAGTAGGATTTAAGTAATTTTTAATTTCCATTATTGTACTCTTCTATGGATAGATGTTACACAGTATTTTAAATAAGACAGAACTCAACAACTATAAACACAATTTCCTGAACCCTCCCCCAAAAAAGAAGAAAAAATAATAATAAAGCAAAATTTGGGGATTTTAAGTGAATTGGAAAAAGTATTTATTTCTTAAACTATATTTTTATTGTTTAAAGTATTACATAAAGTAGTGTATATATATCCTTTTTCCCCCCATTGATCTTCCCCCAGGCTCCCCTACCCGCTGTCGCATGCCCTCATCCCATCTCCCCAGTGTCTTGTGTCCATTGGTTGTGCTTATATGCATTCATACAAGTCCTTTGGTTGATTTTCCCCCCATCCCCAAAACTCCCCAGCCTTCCTGCTGTAATTTCACCATCTGTTCGGTGCTTTACTGCCTCTGTATCTATCTTTTTGTTCATCAGGTTATAATGTTCTTTATTTTCCATAAATGAGTGAGATCATGTGATATTTTTCTTCATTGCCTGGATTATATCACTTATCATAATGTTCTTCAATTCCATCCATGCTGATGCAAATGGTAAGAGTTCCTTCTTTTTTACTGCAGCATAGTATTCCATTGTGTAGATGTACCACTGTTTTTTAATCCATTCATCTGATGATGGGCACTTAGGCTATTTCCAAATCTTAGCTATGGTAAATTGTGCTGCTGTTAACATAAGGGTACATATATCCTTTCTGATTGGTGTTTCTAGTTTCTTGGGATATCCTCCTAGAAGTGTGATTACTGGGTCAAATGGGAGTGCCATTTTATTTTTTAAGGAAACTCCATACTGTTCTCCACAGTGGCTGCACCAGTCTGCATTCCCACCAGCAGTGCAATAGGGTTCCTTTTTCTCTGCATCCTTGCCAGTACTTTTAATTTGTTGATTTGTTGATGATAGCCATTCTGATAGGTGTGAGATTGTACTGCATTATTGTTTTGATTTGCATCTCTTGGATAATTAGTGACTTTGAGCATGTTTTTATCTTGGCCTTCCTTCTGTCTTTCGAAAAGTATCTATTTAGGTCCGTTCCCCATTTTTTTATTGGATCATTTATCTTCCTTTTATTAAGTTGTATGAGTTCCCTGTAAATGTTGGAGATTAAACCTTTATCAGTAATAACATTGGCAAATATGTTCTCCCATACAGTGGGCTTTCTTGTTCTTTTTTTAAACTATATTTTTAACTTTAATACTTATATCTATATGTTATTACATTTTCATAATATAAATTAATTAGATCAGGTGGTTGACACTATAAAGTTAAAAGCTCCCATCATGACTAATTTCCCTCCCCCTCTCACCCATTTTGACTAATTACTTTGAAATTTAGGAAATGGCCTTTAAGTTTAGAAGATGGGAGAAGAAAAGGGAAAACAGTGGAAAATGGACAAAATACTGTTGAAGAGATGGCAAAGAAATAAGGCAAGAATGTGTATTTTGAGAGGAATCAAGAACCATAATAATGATCTATAGTACAAAAAAATTTGAGGGAGAATATGGAAAATTTATTAGAATGAAAATGGAAAGGGGATGGTAAGTAAAGCTTGTATTTGAAGAGAAAAAGAGCTAAAGTAACTGGTAATAAACCTTTTATACCTGGACCTGAAAAGCTTAATTCTTACCTATTAGTCACCATAGTTTAGCCCTTCCTTGATCATATGTGGAATTAGCTTTGCAGATATGAAAATGGTACTAATGCTCAGAATGGGGAAATGGAAGCTCATGTCAGAAGTAAAATTAGCCATGCTGGCTCTCAGGATATATAATTATTGAAGAAAAATTTTATTTGGCCTGAAAGTGATAGACTGAATATTTGTGCCTCACATCCCACTCCCCCAAATCCATGTGTTGAAATTTTAACCCCCAATGTGAAGGTATTAGGCGCAGGGCCTTTGGGAGTGATGCATAGAAACTCCAGTGAGCCCTCTTGCCATTTCCCTGACATTTGAGGATACAAAGGAAGTCAGCAGTCCTCTATCTGGAAGCGAACTCTCACCAGAACCCAACCATGCTGTCACTATGACCTTAGACTTCTATCCTCACCACCTCTGAGAAATAAGTTTCTTATATTTTAAGTCCAGTTTGTGTAGACCACCAGTCTATGGTATATTTGTTAGAGCAGCCCAAACAGAATAAGACAACACTATTTATTAGATTATTTCTTCTTATCTTTAGATACATTTTAATAAAGCAATTTTTTTTAATGTTTTGGTTGTTCTAGGGAATTTATCTAAAGTTAAAAAAAAACCTTGTTTCATGCAACTTATTAATACTAGTTGTTCAAAAATTGATTAAAATGTATTTTGAATATTGAGAATTAAAATATAACAAGTGTATTACCATTTTTTGACAAAAGTGGCAAAGATATATCCAAAGGAAAACCAATAAATGTATCTGTTGACTGTATACAGATAGAAATATTAAAATAATTTTAATGTTTTAAAAAGAAACCAGAAATGACATATTTAAATCCCGTCATATTATGCTATACTTAGAACAATTTTAATGATTATATACTGTTAATTATTTTTCTCTTTTTCCATTTTATCTCCCCAAACTTGTTAATAAAATCTTCAAATATAGAGAAAAGCTGAAAGAATAGAACAATGAACACCTGTGTAACCTCTAAGATTCAACAGCTGTTAAATCTTAAGAGTAAAAAAAAAAAAATTGGTGTATAAACATGTGAATGGTTAAAATATAAAAGCAAAACACCTAAAAAGCAATATCATGCATTCTTTCAGTTCTGCATGATATTATTGATACTGAGTTGGCACATTGTAATATCTTTGAATAATCACAACAAAATCTAGATTGGAGAAATATTTAATCATATACCTGACTCTAGTGAGTGTCCAACACAATAATTCTTTATTAATATTCTTTCTCTTTTGTTTTTATTCTTTCTTTTTAAGTCTCCTTTATTTGTCTGCCACAGTATAAAATTTAGCAAAATAATTATTTACCAAAGGATTATCAATTTAAATAAATATTGATTACATGTAAAAGATCAATTAATTACATTATATAATAGGGACGAGTTTATTATTTTTGTGGTTGGTATGCCTTGTGTTATATGGAGTGTATTATATGAATGCATAAATAAAATCAATGTGTCTTTTACAAATTACTATTTCATTGTATTCCTTAGAAAAAAATCCCCACAACAGATATTCATTAAATATTGAATGCTTTAGTTTTGTTCTCATAACATACTTGAGAAAATTAATTTGGTATAGTAAAAACTTGGTATATGTATTAAATTAGTATGAGTTGACCAGCAGGTGACATTTTAATTAAATATTTAAAGTTGGCATATATAGATATACCAGACAAAAACATAGGATTTGTTAAATTTAAATGTCAGATAAACAACAAATAATTATGTTGTATAAGAATATCTCAAATATTACATGAGACATATTAAAAGGTCAGGTAAACAACAAATAATTATGTTGTATAAGTTTACCTCAAATTTTACATGAGACATATTAAAATAATTGTTCACTTTAAATTTGAATTTAATGAGACATCATATATATATATATATATTTTTTTTTGCTAAATTTGGTAACCCTAAGAAACCATAACATGTAAAATGTTGAGTTGTTCAGTATTTTTGTTAGTTTTATTTCTATGTCCTTAAACTTTCCAAGTCTTATGAGTAGGACAAAATATTTTGCAAGTTTTAGCTAACTGTTTTAATATGTTGAAAAAACAAACTTGCCACCATCTCTGAGGGAGATAGCAAAGTGAGATTTTTTAAAAAAATACTCAACTATATAAAACAACGTAATTCTATTTTAACTCATTGATTACATTTTTCTCCTAAGTGTGACACATGCTCAATGAAAAATAAAAGCAGAAAGCCACAAACACACTACCTTATATTAAACACACTACATTATATTAAACTTATCACCTTCTAAAATCAGTCTCTTTTGGGATAAAAACAACAACAAAACAAAACAAAAAAGAAACAACAACAACAACAACAACATGAGCCTGCATCTTGGGAAATCTTAATTCTATTCCTGGCTTCCTTCTTATGAACTCTCTGGGCTGGGCAGGTACCTGACCCCTCCTAAGCTTCTCTGTTTTCGTGTGTTAATGAAAGGGGGTTTAAAGATTGATATCTAAGGTCATTTCCAGACTTGAAGTTATAATAGCCTATGATTTCAGCTTTAAGTTTCTGGACAACAATTTTGTATCCACGGCACTCAGGAAGCCTGTTCTTGGCCAACAAATTTTTGTTTACTTGTTTTTTACAACTCTGTCATTTTTATGTCTTCACTCTTCTTTATTCAAATGGATGAAAGTTTCACCTTTGAATGTAATGATATCATTCATGGAAAGCAATAATTTAGAATTAAATCCAAAGTAAACCTCTCACCAATATTCACATTATCATGCTGGGTGTGCCCTTTAAATGAAGTCATCATTTCTCCCTAAGAATTCTGAAGCTAATTCTAAAAGTTTAAGGGTAGGCTAAAAAGGTAATTTTCTTGGGAAGGACAATTTTGGTGGCTAAATTATAGATTTGCTTTTTAAGGGAACTATAGAAGGTAAAAAGAAGTCTAGTACATAGATTATAATATGTTAGGCATAAAGACAATAATACATGAGATACATGCTTTCTACTGCTCTATGTAAACACTAGGGCCCCAGTGCATGAAATTCATGCACTGGGGGTGGGTGATCCCTCAGCCCATCCTGCCCCCTCACACAAACTGGGAGCCCTCAGGGGATGTTCTACTGACTGCTCACCCCTGGCCTACCCAAGGCCTAAAGCCTCTGGCTGAGATTTTACGCCTTGGGCACCCAGCCATCACCCTGCAATGGGGTGGATGGCTGGCTCCACCCCGGCCCCGCCCTCCCCCCCCCAACCCTGGCCTTAGCCTCCCTCAGCCCTGCCCCCCTGGCCCAGGCCTTTGCTTGGGCCAGTGAGTGCCCAGCCCCATCTCAGCTCCTGATTGCTGGTGGGTGTGGCTTGAGGGTGTGGCTTGATCAGAGGTATGGTCAATTTCCATATTATTCTCTTATTAGATAGATGCTAGAGGCTTAAATTTATGCCCTCAGAGGAGGTGGGGGGGGGGGGCTCCCCTCAGCCCAACCATGTGTCCTCTCACAGTACAGGAACCCTCAGGAGATATCTGATGGCTTAGCACTGCTGCGGAGGTGGGAGAAGTTTCCACCATCCCCAATGAACTCACCAGCCATGAGCCTGGCTTCTGGCTGAGCAGTGCTCCCCCTATGGGGGCACACTGACCACCAAGGGGCAGCCTTGCGTTGAACACCTGCCCCCTGGTGGTCAGTGCGCATCATAGCAACTGGTCATTCTGCTGTTTGGTCTATTTGCATATTAGCCTTTTATTATATAGGATTGCCGCCAACCCCCAATTTTCCCCATTTGTATTGCTTATATACTGTAAGTGCAGTTTTGATACTTTAAAGTTATTTTTAATAAAAAAATAAAAACAAAAATAACCTTATATATAACCCATGCTACTCTTTTTCCCCTAGAGAAGAAACTCAGTCCTAGTACAGCTAGGTGTCTAGCACAGAGGAAATTAATTGGTAAGGGGCGAAAAGGGAGTATGTGACAGATTAGAGCATGTTTTATTGCAGTCACACTGTGAGCTATGGAAGCCCTGAAATTACTGCTCTAGAAGGGGATTGAAAGTGACATTGTGGTTGAGGGGTAGGAAAGTAACTTGCCTGCAAAACTGCTTGGGAGAAGAATTAAGTAGAAGACATATCTGGAAGCTATATTTGCTCTTCAATTCACAATTTTTATTCAGATGGTTTGGTTGTGGTACCTTGATGTGAGAGGCATTGTGGAGGACAAAATCTGATGGAAATTATGGAGGGATGAAATCTTTGCCAAGTTACTTTTGAGCTCTGGCTCTGCCTGTGATATGGGAGTTATATTTTTCCTGTTTCACACAGGATAACCTTGAGGGTAAGAAGCAGTTCATCGATTTCCAAAGGTTACAGAGTAATTGACAATATTCAAACTCAGGTCAATAGAACCATAAAATCTAGATGGATTATGCATGGTTCCATGCTGACTGCATAAACATGACCTCATCAACCTTGAAATGCTTCCTGAGATGGGACCCTGAGCTTCAGGACCATGTGCTTGCTGCCTGTAGACACAAATCCTTCAAAATGTAGTAATTCAAATTATTTTTTTAAAATCTCTCTGAAAAAAATACATGGCCAAAATTCTTTTTCTATGTGCAAATTAATTGTTAGAAGAAAACAAACCCATTAAAACCTATTGCATGTAATAAACTCAAAAGTTATTCATTAAAAAATATCCAATTGACCCAATTCCATTGGTTGATTTTAAAATACCCTAATGCTTGGTAGGATTTGCACTTTTTATTCTAAAGAACAGCTCTTTCATGTAAATATATCATGTTCTTCCTCCTTTACAGGCTTCTTTCTTGCCTGTACAAAAGTAATATATCTCTATTGTTTTTAACTTGGGCATTTTATAATACAAGGTACTCTCATAAATTGTAGCAGAACAATAGGTGTGAAGGCTGATATAAGTTTGCCAGTTTCAACAACATAATCAGTTCAACTCCCAATCTATAAATGCCCTAACCAAAGGTATAATTTTGGTGACTAAATAGATCTGATGTCAGATCTGGCTACCGAGATAGTGGTAGAGCAAAGACTGGGAATTCAGAATGTTATAGTCTCATGTCCATCACCAACTGGTTTATTACCATGGCTATATCATTAGTATTCTCCAAGATATATGATATATATGATTTAAGTATCTTCCCAACTCTAAATTTTATCATTCTTTGACTTTTTATAAACCAGATATTTCCATGCCATTATCTTGAATAATTTATGTTTCTGGTAGCTCCTGGGAACAATGTTAAGTCTATTTATTTTTACACTAGCAGTTCTCAAAATATTAATTTGGAAATTTATTAGAAACTAGAGGCCCAATGTACAAAATCTGTGCATGGAGGAGGGAGTGTCCCTCAACCCTGCATACACCCTCTCCAATCTGGGACCCCTCAGGGGATGTCCAACTGCTGCTGTAGGCCTGATCAGGACACCCCTCTTCACAATCCAGGACTGCTGGCTCCCAACCATTCACCTGCTGCTTGCCTGATTGCCCCTAACTGCTTCTGCCTGTCAGCCTGATCACCCCCTAACTGCTCCCCTGCTGGCTCGATTGCCCTTAACTGCCCTCCCCTACTGGCCTGATCGCTCCCAACTGCCCTCCTCTGCCATGACCTGCCTCCTCCACTGGGACCCACCTCCTTCACATGAGGTGGCAGAGACACCAAGACCAGCCTCCTTTGCACTGCACAGAGCCATGGGACCCCCCCAGGCCTCACTATGCAGAGTGGCCACCAGGTCCTGCCTCCACTGTACACGTGGCCATCTTGTGGCAGCCATTTTGTAGTGGCCATCTTGTGGTGACCATCTTGTGATGATGTTGGGTGCAAGAGTGCAAGGACCACCTAGGCTTTTATTAGTATAGATATACACCTTTAGTCTTTATCTCAGACTTGTTAAATCAAAAATTAGAAGGTAGGACCAGGAAACTGTTCTAATGAGCCTTCCAAGTGATGGAGAACCACTGTTTTACACTATAAAATTGAAGAGCTTCTCTGGCTTGTGTGGCTTAGTTGGTTGGAGTGTCTTCAGGAACACCAAAGGGTTGAGAAAGGGTTGAGAGTACAATTGCCTGTCAAAGAACATACCTTGGTTCTGTCCTCACTTGGGGCATGTTTAACAGGCAAAAAATCTATGTTTCTCTCACACATCAACTTCTCTTTCTCTCCCTTCCTTCCTCTCTCAAGAAAGAAAGAAAGAAAGAAAGAAAGAAAGAAAGAAAGAAAGAAAGAAAGAAAGGAAGGAAGGAAGGAAGGAAGGAAGGAAGGAAGGAAGGAAGGAAGGAAGGAAGGGAGATAAAAATCGCATCCTCAGAAAATCAAGAAAGAGATATTTTTTTTAAAAAAGGAAGATTTTCAGATTATTGGAGTGAGATCCTCACAACTTAACATCTGTCTTAACTGCATCCATGAAGAACCTGTAAGCAGGAGAAATAGATGATTATGCAAGTGAACAGACAAGGAAGGCCATACTTCATTTTTATTTTTTTATTTGTTTTCAATTTAATATATTTTTATTGATTTTTTTTGCAGTATAACTTATATTTAATAGTAGTACATATGTTTTCCTCCCCCCCCGTATCTTCCCCCCAGCCTCTCTTACCCCCCTGCACATGTCCCCACCCACCCCCCTCCCCACCCCAGTGTCTTTCATTCATTGGTTATGCTGATATGCATGCATACAAGTCCTTCGGTTGATCTCCTCCAGGATCCACCTCCCATCCACCCAAGCCTTCCCCCTGTAGCTTGACAGCCTGTTCAATGCCTCCCTGCCTCTATATCAATCACTCTCCCATTTCTTTTCTTCAAAAATATCTTGCCTCTGCATACTAGAAATAAATGTATAAGAACAAAAAATGTTTGAGTCTCAGTTTCAATGTCCAACTGTTCTGAGTCCCAGTTTCAGTGTCAAATAGTTCTTTATGTGTACATGTCAGCAATGGTATCCAGATGGTGGACACATTGTGGCAATGCAAGATCCATCCTCTCTGGTATGGTCCTGGGCCGCCTGAAGCCATGCACAGCTGCCGACTGCTAGCATGGCAAGGTGTCGTCAGTGTCCCCCATCTCTGGACCATCCTTGTTACTGGAACAGACCCATCAGTTCCTCACTGTTGCAGGAACCCACATGGTCTTGGAGTTGTTCTCTGAAAACACACAAACACATTCTCGACCAAAAGTTAACAAAGGGATCCTCTCTGCAAAATAGACTTGGGATTCTTTTTAATTTTTGCCTAAATGATTTTCCTTTGGCTTATTTTGACACCATGTGTGTTTTTTCATGGGTGTCCTGCAGTTGGTTTTACAAATGGAATTTACTTTACTGGAGTAAGAATTTTCTAGATGTATTTTACTTACAGGATATTTTTCCTTACATGATGTTACCCCACTGTCCCTCCCCCCTTTTTTGATTAATGGGGGCTTTTGGAAATTTTATATTGCAGTCTTGGTAATTTTAAATTTTAATTTTTGCACACGAATATGACTGCTTTAGGTTCTTTGGATGTTAGGCAATTTTATAGTGAGATGAACTACTAATAGATATTTTAGTTAATGTTTTAGGAAAAGCTTTTTGTCCAGTACACTTAAATTTTCTTGAGTATTCACTTATTTTACTTGACCAATTTAAATTAATCTGAAAACTTGATTATTATTTTACTGTCAATTTCATTTTTAAATCTTATGTCTTTTGCCCCTTGGGTTTTAATCTCCCTAGATAATTTTCAGATTGAATGCTCATCTATGTATTTCAAATACATTTGTAATGAGTAATTATGAATGAGACATAAATTAATGACCAAGAAACAAGAAAACCATCCCTTTAAAACACCGATTGCTAATTATCTGGCAATTTGGGGAGATAACACAGGTGTGCCATCTCAAGAAGCATGAAAAACTGCTTCAGAAAAGTAGGAATGTTTGGGCTGAGATTGAGGAAGTAATTTGAGGCATCATACTGAACACCAAAGGTCCTGGCATTTTATTTATTATTGCAATTACAAGAACAATAAAACTGCAACAGGAGCAGAGTTCAAGAAGTTTGCCACCCTCTATGTGACACTGTTCGCTCTCATCAGCACTTCTGACTTCCAGAAGCTTGAGTCTAGCAAGCAACCTCAGCAAACACACAGGTTATTACTGTATTTGCCAAAGACAGAACAGTTTTTGAGCTGACAGTTGTTGATAAAGACATGTCACCCCTGGTTCTATTATTTGCTGAAAGGCCTGCAAGCAGAAATGGTGAAGTCTGTATCATCACTTCCACATGGATGGCACAAATGAAGAGACTGAGTTGGGGGTCGATCATTTCTCAACTACTAAAACAAAGGAAGGTAGATTCCATTATTCCAAGAGCCCTGGGGATTGGGTGTTTTTAGAAATATTCATGAAATGAAACAAAATGCTAAAAGGACTTTGTGTTGATTAAAAAGTGAGGTCAGAAACAAAGCTAAGGTGCTTTTGAATTCATCACATGTATTAATTGTGCTGCTATCTTTGGTTTGCAGAACAGGGTGTTATAAAGAATGCAGTAACCATTTTGGCATGTTGAAAATGCCCATTATTAACATGGATTCAGAAACAAAAGTGAAACCACTAAACCATAAGTTATATCCATCAAAAGATTTGTTGGAATGAAAGTTGTACTTTATTCATGCTCCAAGAATTCTTAATGCTCCTAAGGCACATTTAATACAATCCTACCCACTCTAAGGCACACTTTCTTTTTTAATGTTTTTTTTATAGAATTTGATGAAAAGAAACCAGTGGAAGTAATCCTGCAACGGCTTGTTTATAATCCTTTATGGATTTTTCTTAGGGTGGTTGGCAAACAATAAACAATTTACTACTATATATCCTCATGAGCTCAACAGGCACTATTGACCATTTGGTCTCTGAGTTCTGATTCCACTCCCCTCCTCTGAGATACCCAAAGGCCAAGCTCTGTTCTAAACACACAATGTGTTGCATGTGTTTCTCACTGGCCAGGAGCAGGTCCTTTTACTTTGTCTGGGGAACTCCATTCATATTTCATATAGCAGCTCTTACAACTCTTATGCTTAGAAACCCAGCCCAGTCTCCCAGATGAATTATGACATTGCCATGTGCTTTCAAAGCATCTTATAGTTATCTATTAGAGGAATTATTTGATTAATGAGTATCTTCCAACATATACATTGTTATTTGTTCAAGATATCTCTAGCACTTACCAGAGTGCCTTCCTGACTTTTCATGAAAACAAACAAACAAACAAACAAAAAAACCCACAAAAAAGCAGCCATCAAATTATTTGAGCAAGAAATGATATTGTTGGCTGTGTTCTAGAAGAATAACCCTTGTAGTAGTCAGTTTAGAGATCAAATTAAAAAGTAGATGATTAATAAGCACAATTTCATACAGGAGGCTATTATAGTTGTCTGGAAATGAAGAAGAAAAATATCTAAACTATTGATTTTATTGTCCACTTACTCACTTGCCAAAGATTTATTGTGTGCCTACAATATACATGTAGGGTGCTAAAGCAATAAAAGACTGTATTTGGAAAATGGAAAGGTAGGAATGAATTCCAAAGGCACTTAAGCAGTAGAATCAACAGAACCCACTGAGAAATTATTGATGTAGAAGAAAGAAGGAATTTGAAAGGAATATATGATTTTTCGTTCAGTGACTATATAGGAGATGATTATATTTACCCCATTTTAGGAAGCAAAAAAAAATAGCTAGTCAAGAAAAAAAGGTAGAGAACCCAAATTTGACCACATTGAATTTGAGATGCTTATTAGATATGCAGGTGAATCAGCTGACACAATCAAAATCTTTGGAATGAAATTTAACTGTTCAGTGCAGAGTTTCTGTTTGATTGTAAATGTTGGTCTATAACAATTAGAAGATAGTCCTATTTAAAAATATGAGTATACACGGGGTGGAGGATAGGTGAGGGCATGTGCTGGGGGGTGGGAGAGGCTGGGGAAGGTCAATGGGGGGAAAAAGGAAACATATGTACTACTATTTGTAATACTTTAAACAATAAAAAATACATTAAAAATATGAGTATAATTTTTTAAAAAACTGCTGCTATCTTCTTTGATCTTTAGAGTGTTCATATATTGAATGAGTAAATAAAAGCTATTGATTTTTTTTTGGCAAAAAATATATTTCACAGATAATGTAATTTGAATATAAAGTAAAACAGTTAAAAGAACAAGAATAATAGAGTATTGTTATTGAGTGGCAATAGATTAATTTGAAATTTGTTATTCTACTCTCTTATTTGTACTAATTGTATGCCCTAGAATATCCTATCTAGTAAAAGGGTAATATGCAAATTAACCATCACTCCATCACAAAGATGCTGGTGTCCATAGACACAAGATGGTGGCACCCAGTCCCCTCAGCCCACCAGAGTCCCACAGTCCTGGAGAGGGGCAGCTGCTGAGAGCAGGAAATGTGAGCAGCCTGGCAGAATGCTTGCTTCATCACTGCAGCACACATTCTGCCCTGGCCCCTCAGAGGGCCTCTGGGCAGCCGATGTGGAGCAGCTGGGGCCTCTGAGGGACAAGGGGGCCAGCCCACAGCCTCCATGGCCAAACGCAGGCTGGAAGAGGAAACAGCAGGCCTCACCTCTGGGTCCCAGATTGTGAGAGGGTGCAGGCCAGGCCAAGGGACCTCCCTTCCCTGTACAAATCTATGCACCAGGCTTCTAGTGTGTATGTGTGTGTGTGTGTGTGTGTGTGTGTGTGTGTGTGTGTGTGTGTGTGTGTGTGTGTGTGTGTGTGTGTGTGTGTATATTACAGTTTTGTTTTTTAAATACATAGTTTATTTCATTTTTATCTTCTTTTTTCTAAATGTATAACTTGCATTTTCCCCTTTAAGACAATGCTTAGGAATGAATATAATCAACAAATACAGTGATAAATATTTTTTGTAGCTAATGTCAAAAATCTCAAAAGATTTAGTAGCATGAAACTCCAACCAGATAAACCCATGGTGTATTGTATAAGCCAAATGCTTTTTCTAAAATGAGGAAAATTCAAGTCAGTGACAAGGAGAAGCATGTGGGGCTTAAGCTGACTGTAGGAAGACACAGGTGTACATTAATATCACAAATGCATACAGAATTATCTAAGAACAGCTTGCCTTGCCAGTTCTATAATACTACATAAAACTCAGGCCAAGTGTGCAGCAATTTTAAAACAGATCAACTCTGGTCTTGCTTTTCCAGTATCTATTCTAACGATCGCATATGTTTTTTGTTCAGTAAATTTTTATTTACATATGTGAGTAAATTGGAATAAACTAAGGTTTAAATGGAGATATTTTCTCTGACTTGGTTTAAACAAGGAGTTTCCCATCATATTAGATGGCTTGTATTTTAACAAAATGAAATTCTGATTTTACACGTTCACTCAATAAACACCTATTTAGAAATTACTTCAAGGTGAACACCATGCTATTCTTTAGGTAGGAGAGATGAATTGATAATAAAAGAGTTATAGCTGAAATGAAATTCCACATGGGGACATAGGGAAGAATATGTAAACATATTGGAATGGGAGAGAGCATGAGTTTTAGATTGTGGCAAATATCTAGGCATTGTTGGATGCATGAGCTGAAATATAACTTGAATAGAGGGAAGTGGTATGATGGTCTAAACAAATCATGGTCAAGAAAAAATAATGATCAGCTTGGATTCCAAGCTGAAGAGTCAAGATTTCCAAAAGTCATGATATCTGAATCCTGTAGTATGCAAGGATTTTCAGTAAAAGAATTATGTGACTAGGTTTGCAGTTTAGAAAGATGACCCTGACTATAATGGGGAGATTGATTGGGTGGTGAGTCAAGGAATCCTTCTGATGCTGCGATGCCCAATTAAGAGACTCATTAAAATAGAAAGATGAGCACCTTAACCAAGGACAAAGCATAAATTTAAAATTTGGATGCTGGATAGGATAAGGAAGAATTCCAGGTTAACTGGTTTGACAGAGTCATATTTTAGCTAAATTTGCTGTAACCAAGTACCACAAACTGGGAGGCTTAACCAACAGAAATGTATGGTCTCATAGGATAGAAGTTTCAAAATCAAGGTGTCAGCAGGGTTCAGTTCTTTTTCCTAACTGCTGGTGGTTTGTTGGCAATCTTTGGTGTTCCTTGGTTTGCAGAAGCATTACCCTAATCTTAATCTTTATATGACATTCTCTTTGTGTACATTTCTGCATCCATTTTCCTCTTTTTATGAAGACAATAGACATATTGGAATAGAGACATACTCCATTTTAGTATGACTTTATCTTAACTAATTAAATTTGCAATGGCTTTTATTTTCCCTCAAATAAGGTCACATCTTGAGGTACTGAGAGTTAGGACTTTAGCATGACTTTCTAGGGGACACAATGCAATCCATAACAGGTTACCTCCATAGAGACTGATAATGCATGAAGATAGTCCAATTTCTATGGAAATAAATTGTTAATTCATATTAACACTGAGTTTGAGATACCAAGGGGATGTGCAAGTAATTATATTTTTCTTTTTAAATGATATTTCTTCTTTTTTAAATTTATGTTTCAATTACAATTGACAAACATTAGTGTCAGGTATACGGCATGGAGATAAGACATTTATATAACCTATAGAGTACTCCAATAAATCTGGTACTCATCTGACATCATACACAGTTACTACAATCTTATTGCCTATATTCCCTATGCTGTGCTTTACATTCCCATGACTATTTTAATAATTGGTAATTTGTATTTCTTAATCCCTTTTACCTTATTCACCCATCCCTCCAAACGCTCTCACATCTGGTGACCACCATTTTTTTTCTCTCTGTAACTATGAGTTTGTTTCTGTTTTATTTGTTTATTCATGTTGTTGTTTTCTTAGACTCCACATATTATATTTGTATTTCTCTTTTGGGTTATTTCACTTAGTGTAATGCCCTTTAGATCCATCCATGTTGTCACAAATAATATTTTATTCTTTTTTATAGCTGAGTAACATATTATGTATATATGTACCACACCTTTATTCATTTCTTTTTGGATGGAAACTGAGGTTGGCTATTGGAAGGAATGCTTCAATGAACATAGAAGTGCATATATCTTTTGAAATAAGTTTTTGGATTTCTTCAGATAAATACGCAGAAGTGGAATTGCTTAGTCTATTTTAAATTGTTTAAAGAATCTTCATTCTGTTTTCCACAGTGGCTGCACCAATTTACAAGCCCACCCACAGTGCATAAATGTTCCTTTTTTTCTACTTCCTCACCAACACTTGTTTGTTGATTTATTGATGATGGCTATTCTGACAGGTGTCTGGTGATGATTTTTTCCTAGAACTGGATTGTGAGTCTGGAACACAGAAACCAGTGTTTCTTAAAAAGACAGGCTTTGTGTATAGTGCCTACTATAATTTATTATTTATCATTATTTAATATAAAATTATTTAAATTATACTATCATAATAGCAAAAATTTGTATATTAAGTGGAAATTTGAAAAATCAAAAGGAAAGAGCCAAATATACAAATATAGGAGAGCTTTCCAGATAAATTTCAACAACCTGGCATCTGTGTGATGAATTTTGATTAATGAATGAGCAGGCCAAACTTGGTGGAAAGAACAGAGTCTTTGATTTTGTTTGTAATATTTTGATTATGTTATATGATTGACACATAGACATATGTCACAAAGCAGCATCTTGTCTGATATTGAGGTTTTGCCTAACAGTTGCCTTCAGAAATCTCAGAACATTTAGCCAATTCCTTAATATATTACTGTTTAATAGGTTGTCTGATTATAAGGAAAACAATTCTGAGAAAATACTTATTTTTCATATGTAATTTGTTATTGTCCAACATAGTACCCCACATATTGTATATATGTAGATGCTAAATAAATACAGTTGCTGAATGGCTGTTGATTAAATATTCTGGACATAAGCTTTGAAAATATTATCTATAGCCCCATTTTCATGTAGTATATAGACCTTTATGTAATGTTCTCCTCTTTCTTACATGATATTATATTTGTTAAGAAGCCCAAGTGTTGCTAGCAAATGAGCCTAACTTGGGTCCTTTCTTCCAGTGGTATGAGCTCTATTGTTAAATAAAAGTATTATAAGTGTTTTTTCTCTCTTTCCCACGTCCAGCATGGAGAGAGACTGGGTTCAGTTTCTGAGTGGAGGAGCTGGGGATTAAGAAATATGAAGAATAGAAGAGAAGACACCGAAGTAGGGATAAAAAGCTGGGGCCAGGTGGACGTATGTTCTCTCTCTCAAGGAGACACAGAGACCCCGAGCCCAAGAAGCAGCATTTATTTATATTCCACAATACAAACCGGTTTTTTCAACATTAGGATGAAAGGAGTTTCAGTGAGCCCAGGCCCTATTTATTCCTTCATTCCTGAGGCAAGACTGCATTTACATATCAAGGCCCTCTCCCAGACACCTGAGGCAAAGTTAAGACCAAGCTGATAAACACCCCAGCCTTCTTGGTGAATTGTGTTTTTTCCAAGACTGTTTTGCCAGATACTTTGGATTCAGCTGGACAAAGATTTAAAGAATGCTCAAGGTGTCTTGCCTGGGGCTGTCCCCCAGGGAGTATCAGATAGTAGTTCAAAACCTCTGACATTTTATGCTGGTTCTGTGCCTCCCAATGTGCCTGCACCTTGTGTTAATACACACATACACAAAGCATATAAGAGAGTATTCTATGAGCCAGTAGAAAGCCAAGGTTGTTGCAGTCAGGCTGGTTATGTTCAAATCTCACTCAAATACTATCTGGCTGCGTAGCTTTGAGCAAGTCATGTGACCTTTGTAAGCTTACATTTCTTCTTTACATACAACATGGGGATTATAACAGTACCTGCTTACTAATATTAATGTGAGCTTAATAATTGTAAAGAGAGTAGACATATAGACAAATTCATTGAATAGTAAATATTATTGTTAAACTTACCATACTAGACATCTGAGAGCACTGTGCCTTCGCATGAAACCATTTGAGAAAGGAAGACTGAGGAGAAGATGATGCCACACTTGCCATGGGTATTTAGAGTGAAGAGGGGTTAGTGGAGGTGACCATGTAAACAAGGAAGGGTTCTAGAAGGAGGTGAGATGTCAATTCTCTTCAAAGATGGGTTGCTTTAAAAATGATTGAAAGCATTTTATGCCCTTGATTGATTTTTATTTCTCTGAAATCTGCTCCTCACCACATTTTCCACTGAAGCACTGATTCTCACAATATTTACTACTGTAAGCTTAATCAAATAGCCAAGTGGTTTCTTAAAAAATGGAGATCTTGACCTTTGTCTTTCCCTTGCCTAGGAAGCCCATCATTCTTCAGTGAACAATACCAACTCTGTGTGTTCAGGACTTGTGACTGGGGTTTATGTGAGGGTCTTTCCCGTTTTCTTTGTGGCACAACTCTTCAAATCAGAGCAAATGATTCTTTCTTCTATCTACTGTCTGCTGGCAGAGGGGCAGGATCTGGGAAATGCCAAAGATCAGCTCCTTCCAGAATGGACTCTGGGTTGATGTTTCTGTTCTGCATTGTAATGGACAGGCATAGACTTAGGATCTGTGATCTCTTGAAAACTGACTGAAGCTTACACTCCCTTCTGTAACTTTCAAAACTGATTATGCAATACTTCTTGATACTAAATCCTTTTTTGGGATTTTAAATGATTAGAGGAAGTGCAGCATAGGAGTTTAAACTTTAGTTTGATTCATTTAAACCCATGTTCAAATATATTCTTTCTGCATAAGTGACTTTGCTTTTCTAAATATAAGTTTTCTCATATTTTCAAAGAGAGTAAGTAATAATGACCTACTTATAAGGTTGTAGCTAATATTGAGGGTAAAGTGTATACTCCAAAGAGTATATGGCATATAATAGGTCCTCAATAAAATCTAGCTTCTATTATATTATAGTGTCTCAGGCAGACATTCAAATTCTCAGTGCCACAACCATTGAAAGCTTATACCTTGACAAGTCATGACAGTGGAATAATGAGGCATCCTACTTCCAAGAATGAAAGCTTAAAAAATAGTTTCCATCAGGTAAACAACTAAAACTTAAAAAAATAAAAAGCTTAGTATTTTATCGCCATATTATTAAGCAGTGGCTTAAAACAATAAGCACACCCCTCTGAAAATAAGTGGCTAAGAACAGTAAACACTTGTTTGAATTATGAATCCATAGGATAGCAATTCCCACTGAGTAGCTCTGAAGTCTCAGATGTGTTTGCTTGTGTGCCTATGAGAGTCAGATGGCTGTTGGCGGATCTAGGCTAGGCTTGGCTGCATCAACTAGATCTGCTTCACCTGTCTTCCACCCTCCTTCCGGGATACAGTCTGCCTGGGTATGTTCTTCTCATGGTTGTGGCAAACTTACAAGGCTGAGAAAGTCCAATGATCCAAAGACTCTGCTTGCATATCAACTGCAAGCATTTCATTGTCCAAAGGAAGTCACATGTTTGAGCACAAAGTCAAGGGCAGGGGAGTCACCCTTCCCACAGTGAGAGAGTACTGCAAAGGCTTGTGGGAAAGATCACGGTTACAGAGTGAGCAAAGAAGTGAGGACTTTATTGTGCCTACCACAGCTCTAGAGGCCAGTTACCTCCCAGCATCTAGATTCTGCGGCATAGACTTTTTGCCCTAATATTAATTCTGTCCCTGAAGTCATATGGCTTGCTTTAGTAACTGACTGTGCCACCAACAATAGCAGCATAACAGAAATTCTCAATGACTCATATATCCACAGACTGAGCTAAAAGAAATAAGCAGAACGCTTATCTCAAGAATATATATATATATATATATATATATATATATATATGAATATAAACTTTTTAGCCAGTAGCAAGAATTATCCCCAACTGTTTTGAATAGGTTCTCACTGATTTAACAACTACTTTGAAGAGGGTTGATTACAATCTTCAATGTATTCTCTGAATTATACCAGGGATGTGCAATACTAATTTGTTTTAAGCAGCAGAGAAATCATCTGAGATTTGATTTCCTGGCATCATCCTCATCTGTGAATAGAGTCAATCTTGTGTCCAAGAACCTAGTGTATTTGGTCAGAAGTACATTAATACAGTGCTGCATGGTTTGACAAACTCTGCATGCTCCAAAATCCTCTCTACTTCCAGCTTCTTCAGGCATGTGAACATTAATGTGGGATGGAGATATATCTCATTAGGTTGCTCTTGGTTGTTTTTTTATTATATTTTAGTATTGTTAGGTAAAATGTTAGGTATATGCTTTAGAGAGTCAACAGCAAAGATCAGTTTTTAGAGGAAGCATAGCTTTACCCTTTGACATCCAGTCTACCCACAGACCCTCAGTCCTCCAGGGAAATTCCTTAGCCCACTGAGCAGTGGTGGGGTCACATTCTGGGCTTATATTGCCCTATTTTCATGCTGCATTCCTCAGAGAGGCCTCCAGTACTTTTAGAGCTGATAGAATTTGGCTGTCATATGAAAATGCGTTCCTTCTAACTGTTTTCATTTAGAAGCTAATTTATACTTTGCTTTCAAGTAGACTCAATTTCACATCTCTGACATGTAGCACACGTCACAGTGACTGGATGGAAGGAGACGATTCAATCAAAGAATGCTTTCCCCATGGGGTAAATGAATATTATTTGTTCATCTTGGATTTCAGGAATCTAGGCAAATTATGATGTTTTGGAATGGCACTGGCAAGACAGAAAGATAAATCAATTGTATGATTTGAGAAAAGCTTTCTTAATATTAAGATTTCCTTAAAGCAGGGAGTATTGGCTGCAGGCAAAATATAAAGCTCCAAATCACTGATTTACAACTCCTTGATCATCAGTTGCAATCCCAAGAACATATTTAACTTTCTATTTAGTGCTAAATTCTCTTTGTTCCTTAATGATATTTCTTCCCACTCAAAGTAAGCCATTTGTTGGCAGCAGCCCACAGAAAACAAATACTGCACACTCAGTAACCTGGGAGTGAGGCTGTTACTCTGTGAGAATAAAAATGGGTCTCGTTAGAATTATGGGGTCACAATTAAAGTTTCTAATTTTCTTTTTTTCCCCCTTTTTCACCATATATAGTAGCGGAAACAAATCTTGTTTCATTGTATTTTCTGAAATGCTTGTGAATAGTCAGAAAAGCTTTATACTCAAGGGACCAAGAGTTTACAGCTTGGCTTGGAGATGCATTTTGCCATTTTTTAGCCCTCAATTTAATAAATCCCCGGATTTGCTATGTTTTCAAGAAAAAAATCTAACAGGCAGTGCAGAGCAGAAATTGAAACTATACCAGAATAATTCTTTCTACTTTAAGGCTGTGAGGGGATTATGGGCCTGTGGAGGAGTGAGCACCATGAAGGAGAGTGGGCAGAAAAAAACATATTCACATATACCCTGTTCCCATCCTGTCTTTGACCAAACCCATCTTTTATCTGTATTTGAACAGTATTCCTAATGGAAATAGGGTCTCTCATTTCCTATGCACAAACATAATGGTAGCTCAGACTTCTTGAACTTGAACCATATGCCAGGCACTGTGTGCTAACTGGGATACAAGGACTTTCTCCTCTAATCCTCGCAACAGCCTCACAAAGTCTCTTGTAATATTTGCATTATGTAAATGAGAGAAACAGTCTCAGAGTTCTGTAGCTAACAAGTTTTGGAGTCTGGATGAACATTTGGGCAGTTTTACTTTAAGAAATCTCTACATTTAAGCTGAAATTGGGGATGGGATAACAATGAAGTTGTTTCATCCTGAACATCTGCAGGGAGCCTCCTAAGAATAAAGAAAAGAATTCGGGTTCACTTAAAAGAAAGTGTTAGAAATGTTGAAATGGACACACAAAGCACATCAATGCAAAGGTGAATGGGGTAGAGAAGCTTTTGGTCTTCTCTTTTGCTCTCTTGTGTTTTAAAATATGATTCCTTTTGATGCCATTTCTTCAGTGATTTCTGCCTCAGCCTAAGAGGACTTTCTATCTCCCAGAGCAATTAAAGGGGAATATCACTCTTTTACAATGTGAAACTTGACATCTGATTCATATATCACTCAGCCTGGAGGCATATTTTTTATACTCACCTGGGTGCATGTCAAGCAGTGAATTGATCTCTTTTAAGATTTTAAAGGAATTTCCTTTTCCAAAGAAGATTCAGGTGAGTGAACAAAATTAATGTCCCTATTACTCCCCATCTCTTTTAATTAGTGAACCAGAGAGCTAACAATTATCTCACCTGTCAGCTATCTCAACAGCTTTCAGTTGAGTCAAAACCAAAGAAAGATTCTCCTCTCAACCTCAAACCCCAGCAATTGTTACTCAAGTCTCCATGCTCAAAGGTCTACTTAAATCCCATTAGTGTGACCTTCATGATGTTTTTGGGTTCAGTTCTCTTAAACCAATGTCTCAGATCCCTCATCCTTCTCTGATGGATATTCTGACTAATAAATGCCACTACATGCTGAAGGTTGCCTCATCTGATGAATTCCCACTGTCAAAATATTCTCAGCAGTACTAGACAGATGGAATCAATCCAGGGAGCAAAACAAATGCTACTGCAGCTTTTCGAGGACTCCAAACATAACAGTACTAGCTGTTCTTATCTCATAATATGCCTATTGCCATCATTGCCATCATTCCCCCCCCTAACAATCTGTCCATGATGACAAGTTCTATTTCATTTTCGTGATGAGGGATCATGTCTCTAAGCCATATGTTGTAACTGGAAGTCTAGCCCAGTTGTAGCCTTTAGATTTTTAAGTAAATGGAGTAGCACTTCTCATATTACCTCCCGTTATCTTAGTACTTATCTCAGTCTGTTTCTGTATCCCAGTAATTTGCCTGGCTGAGAAAACTAAAGAACACATGTAGTGTGATTGCAAATTCGTAGGATGGAATAATCATCTAATTGTTCTCCTCTGCCAAATTTTTTTTATTCCCATTTTCAGAGGATAATCTGTCTCCTGCCAGGAGCTGCCATCATGTTACTGATTCTGTAGCAGAATTGAGCAGCTGGCCAAGACAGATGGATTTCTGCATTGATCCAGTAAAGTTTCTCCTGTGTAAATCTTCATTTCCGTATTATACCTATTAAGCATTTTGTGTGTGTGTGTGTGTGTGTGAGAGAGAGAGAGAGAGAGAGAGAGAGAGAGAGAGAGAGAGAGAGAACCTGCCCTCTACTCTGGTTTTATCCTACTTAGCACTTGTTTCGGAATGAACTGTGCCGTTAGTATAAGCATCCTCTAAAAGATGTTTGCAACCCCAGTATAATGGTCAGAGTTGGAGGTATCCACACACTATTCTTCAATTCAAATTAATTATTCTTCTATCATTCTTATCTATATACATTTTTTTTATTTATCTATCTGTCCATTTACCTGGTTGTTCAATATTTACTAATATATGGAGATAGACTCAGAACTTAGCTTTACCTTGTTATCTGATTATGTAATGGTAATCCAACTTTCAACTGCTCTGGTTCATCCAGTAAAAGCCTAAGAGTTCTAATAAAAAGGTTTAAAACTCCACAATTGAAACATAGTGGTTTTAAAACATATTGCTAATTATTTAATACTCCTCCATTGGAAAGGAAGAGTCTATGTTTCCTTTCCTTGAATTTGTGTTAACCTTAGTGATGCGCTTTTTACTAATAGAATTTAGCAGAAGTAATGTGAAATTTCCAAGTTAAGGTCAGTAAATGCCATGTATCTTCTACTGATTCTCATGGATTTTTTGTCTCCGGGAAGAGCACATCACTATGTAAAAAGTAGTACTACTCTGAGACAACCAGGCCAGAGAGGACATATATAAACACTCTGGCCAACAGTACAATTGAGCTCCCAGCAAACAACCAGCATCAACTGTCAGTTTTAGGACTGAGCCATCTTGGATGGCCAGATGAGTCAAGCCTTAAGATAATTTCAACCCCAACTTACATCTAATTTCACCCACTTGAGAAATCACAGACAAAAACTTTCCAGCCAAGCCTTTCCTGAATCCATGACCCAAAAAATTATGAGCATAATAAAATGTTTTTTTTTACCTGCTGTTTTGGATTAATTTGCTCTGCAACAATGATAACTGAAATAGAACCAATATGTGACTAGTAAATTGCTGAGACTATCAAAGGCTATCAAAAATAAAAATAAAACAATTTTATTTTTCTAGAAATGAACTAATTTTTTTTCTAACTTTCATCTTTCTGTTTTAAGCTTTATTTGTTTTCTAAGCTTTGCTACTGGATGGAGATTGAGACAGAAATACCATTAGAAAGCATGGCTGTCTAACAATGTTTTTTCCTCAAAGGATCATATGATTTACACAAGTATGGAGAGAAGTTCTTAAATACATAAAATTAGAAGCCAATTCACTTCAATCTTTCACTCATGGGTTAGGTTCTCACTTAATATTAGATTGTGTAACACACACTCATCATCTCTTAAAGACTGGGGACCTCAGTAAGTATTCTCTAATCATTTTGCTAACGGAATTAAATATAAGCTGATATTTTATTTTGGCCTCCAAAGACTCATCTCCAGGGGTTAATGGGGAACATTGGTATTGCTGTGACAATTCTCCAGGTTCTCCTAGAAGGAACACATCCTTTTTTGTGTCTTTCAGTCCCAGTGATCATGACATATAATCTCAGCAGTTTCCCATTGAATCTCAAAAAATTGCCAGTTTAGCATGTATTGTCTGTTCATTTGTCATGCCTGTGCATATCATATATATCCTATCTAATAAAAGCAGTATGCAAATTTGACCGTACCTTTGCCACACCCACAGCCACATCCACCAACAAATCAGGAGCAAATTATGCAAATAAACCCCAATCAAGATGGCTGCTGCCAATGAGAGCAGGAGGAAGGCTTCAGTTTCCCCGGCAACAGAGGATACCAAGCTTTCCACCTGCCTAGGCCTCCACTCAATGTTACAAAGTTTCAATTATAAAAGATACAGAAATGGTGGCAGCCACTGAGTTGGAGAGAAGAGAGGCTTGGGTTTCTCTGACAAGGGAGAAAGCCAAGCTTTCAGCCTACCAGTTGCTGGCCTACGCCTCCACTCTAGGCTACAATGTTTCAAACAGAAATGGCTTCCACCCCTGAGCGAGCAGGAGGCTTGGCTCCTCTCCAGGCTATAAAATTTCAATTGTAGACATAGATTAATCCCAGATTCCAGTCTCTGCTTGAGTCTCTGGGGGTGTGTGGCCGGCCTGCAAACCTCCACAGGCCCCTCACTTAGACCACCCCTCACCCCAAGGAAATCCCCACCCTGATCTGGGACTCTCTTCAGGGCAAACCAGCTGGCCCCCACCCATGCATGAGGCCTCTATCCTATCTAATAAAAGAGTAATTTGCAGATTGACCATCACTCCAACACACAAGAGGGCTGCCTCTATGTGGTCAAAGATCCTGCCCCCATGTGGACACAAGATGGCCACCACAAGATGGCAAGCAGGGGAGGGCCATTGGAGGTTCCAGGCCCTGCAAGGGAGGGCAGTTGTGGGCAATCAAACCTGAAGGGGAGTGCAATTAAGGGTCACGAGGCTGGCAGAGGAGGGAAGTTGGGGGCAAATAGGCTGGCAGGGGAGCAGTTAGATATAAATTAGGCTGCCAGGGTAGTGGTTAGCGGGTGATCAGGCTGGCAGGCAGAAGCTGTTTGGGGCAATCAGGGAGGCAGGCAGATGAGCAGTTTGGAGCCAGCAGTCCTGGTTTGTGAGAAGGATGTCCAATTGCCCATTTAGGTCTGATCCCTTGAAGGGTCCCAGATTGAAGAAGCTGCAGGCTGGGCTGAGGGACAACCCCCCTCCCTGTGTATATATGTATATGTATGTGTGTGTGTGTGTGTGTGTGTGTGTGTGTGTGTATATATATATATATATATATATATATATATATATATATTTCTCCTATCTAATAAAAGAGAAACATGCAAATTACTGTACCTTTCTATGCTACCAGCCAATCAGGAGTGGGGGGTGGGGTGGCAAGGTGGGTGTCAGGCGTGCACCTGTGCTGGAGGTCAACCGCCCCAGGGCCTGAGCCTCAAACAGAGGCAGCAGGGTGATCTGGGGTCAACTGCCCAGGGCCCCAGCCTCCGAGCATCAGCCAGAGGCTTGCGGCCTTGACCCTGGGTAGAGCAGGGCGATCGTGCATGCTGGGGGTCCCCTACCCTAGACCCTAGCCTTGGATCCTTGGCCCGAGGCTTGGGGCCTTGGCCAGGATGGAGCAGGGCAATCACAGCTAACTGGGGGTCCTCCGCCCAGAGCTAGAGGCTTTAGGTTTTGGCAGGGGTGGAGCCAGAGATCAGAGGAGGTAAATGTGAACTGTAGAGGAAATACCTTTTCTGACAGCTCATTGGCTAAGCTCCCTGTATGCCCCTGGTAATTCTTAGAAACTTGGGTATAAGAATCCAAAAAAGTAATCTAGGGTTCTTCCATCATGCTCCTTGAGAAAAAAACAAAGGTCTGCAGCTGGAGGGCTAAGAAATATCATATCCTTTCCCCAGGCAGTTTGGCTCAGTGGATAATACCTAGGTTTGCCAACTGAAGGGTCCAGGTTATATTCTGATCAAGGGCATGTACCTTGGTTGCAGGCTCCTCTCTGGCTAGGGCACAGGTCAGAGGTAACCAATCAAAGTGTTTCCCTCACTTTGATGTTTCACTCTGTCTTTCCCTTTCTCTTCCCCACTCTCTAAAAATCAATGGAAACATCTTCAGGTGAGGATAAAAAAAGAAAAATAAGGAAATGTTCTATCCCATGAAAGACACATCTTGAAAATGCCTAAAGAAAGTTGTCATTTTTTCATGGTGAAGAGACCGGAGTCTGGGTTGATGAAAACACCTTGGTGGCTGCAGTGACTGGCAGTGGCTGCAGCAGTAGGGTGATGGGGCTGGTGCCTTTCCCTGATCAGCCCAGTCACCTTCCACAAAGGGAGGCCAGACTGTGGCTTAAGCCTGCTCCCTGTGGGGAATGGGCCTAAGCTATCAGTAGGACACCCCCTGAGGACTCCCAGTATGTGAGAGGGGGTAGGCTGGGCTGAGGGGACCTCTCCCCTCAGTGCATGAATTTTATGTAACGGCCCCTAGTATACACACACAAACATACACACACACACACACACACACACACACACACTGGAGGCCCCAGTGCACGGATTTGTGCACTGGTGGGATACCTTGGTCTGGCCTGCAGGAATCAGCCCCAAACCAGCCAGGTGCACTGATTCATCTAGGGCATATTCCAGCCTAACTTGCCCAATCCCAGTTGGCTGGAACCTGACAACAAGCTAACCTACCTGTTGGATCATCTGCCTCCTAGTGATCAGTGTGCAACATAGTGACTGGTCTAACAGTTGAATCAACAGTCGTATGCTTAGCATATTAAGCTAATATGCTAAGACCTTTCTGAAATTAAGCATGAAACTGGAGATATTAATACATAATAAATACTACAAAATATGTCTTCTGAAAATGAATTTTTAATATAACAAAAGCATTATCATAATTAAGAAACTTGATACTCAAACAACAATACAGCCAACATATTCCATATCTCTATTTCTCTAGCTGTTTGAAAGGTGTTTTCTGTTTTTGTTTTTGTCAATATGCCATCCAGTGCCTCACATTTAGATGTCAGGTCTCTTTATTCTCCTGTGAGCTAGAAAAAACTCCTCATCTTTTTTTGTGTGTTTGGTGAAATTGGCATTTTGAAGTGTCAAAACCCATTAGTTTCAAAATGTCTACAATTTGGATTTATATTATTTTCTCAAAATTAAATTCAGGTTATAAATTTTATAAGAATATTTATAAATGATATTTTGCCAGTACATTATATCAAGAGGCAGTGGTCATCTATTAGTCTCATTATTTGTGATATAAAGGTGGTATCCTTACATATTTTTTTCAGGTTTATTTTCCTTTCAATAATTTTTAAGGAGCCCAAGAAATGATACTTTCAGATTGTATAAATATTCTGTTTTTTCATTCTCTGAAAACTTTTTATAACCTCAGCATCTGCTGATGAGTCTCACCTAAATCAGTTATTATATTAATGCTTACAAACTGGTGACTTTCTAATCCTACCAGAGATAAATATTTCCTATATCTTGCCATAGCAGATTTTGGGGTGGGGGGAGAGGAGGTCAGGTAATGTAAGGCAGTCAATAGTATAAAGAATTTTAGCTGCTCTCTATATAGATTCTCAACCAACCCTCTGGTTTTATTTATTTGTTTGATTGTTTGTTTGTTTGTAATTCTCACTCATGCACACGCTTAGGGAGAGGGAGGAGAGAGAGAAAAAGGAAAAGCACACCCCCCACACACATACACACACACACCCATCAGTATCAGAGAGAAACCTATATCTGTTGCCTCCCATATGCACCCAGACTGGGGATCCAGCCTACCAACTTTAAGTGTACAGGATAATGCTCAACCACTGAGCTACTCTGGCCAGGCTAGCCCTCTGTTTTTAGACCCAAATTTTGCTCCTTTCTTCATTGGTGCTGGGCTTCTCACATCTGGATCTTCTCCAGTGCTCTCTGAAAGTAGCTTATTATATAGTTACCTTCTCTGCTTATATTTTCTTTTTTCTCCCTTACTTTTTTTTTTTTTTGGTGGGGGTATTCTCACTGGTGAATATGTTCCCATTAATTTTAGAGAGAGTGGAAGAAAAAGATGGAAGGAGAGAGGAAGGGAAGAAGGGAGGAAGAGAAAGAAATAAAAAACATCGATGTGAGAGAAACATCTATTGGTTGCCTTTGAAACATGCCCTGAGCTGGGATAAAACCTACAACCCAGGTACATGCCCTTGACAGGGAATCAAAGCCATAACCATTCAGGATGCAGGACAAAATCCTAAACACTGAGAAACACCAGCCAGGGTTCCTTACTCTTATACCTCTCTTCCCATATGTTTAAGGGAAACATTGATTTCTTTTTCTTACCTTTTATAATCTCAGGTCCCAGTCTCTGCTCCTGTGAGCTTTTATTTATCATCATCATTTTACTATCACTTCAGTGAACTTTCAGAAGGGAGTGGAGAAGAAAACCTCATGTTTTGTATAATTTGGTATTTTTAAGTTTAATTCTACACACCAATGCCTTAAATCTCCATTTGCATTGCATTGGTTTATATAAAAGAATATTTCCTTCCTGTGTGAATACACTATTATATTTATTTATGATGATTACTATAATAATCATCAGAACTGAAAAAGCATTTTGATTACTTTCAAAAATTAGGAGATTTATTCTGGTTGTTTATATGCATATATAATTTTTCTTCAAGCATATCTATTATTTTGGAAATACATATTTATTAATTTATGGGCTTAGAGAAGACTTGGTAGTTATATGAAGTGGGAGTGCATTTTTCTCCCACCATAGTTTACTAGAAATTCTTCTTTTTCTTGGAACACAGTTAAAGAAATATCATTCTCTTGCCAGAAGCATTATTGGGACCTTTGTCATAATCCTTGGGTTGTTTTGTTGACAATTTGTAAGCTTGTGTAGATGCTCATAATATTTCCTTAATTTTCTAGACCAAGCCTAACTGTGGATCTAGCAAATATTAGTAAAAGTGGGAGGCACCCAATATTTCTAGATTTTTATTAAATGTGATGTGCCGAGGTGTTCTGTAGCAGATGCTGATGGTGCCTTTCGGTTTGCCCTTGGCCCATCTGATACTATTGCATCCCCAGAGTATAGTTTCCATATATGCAGAAGCTTTCCATCTCAGATACTACCAACTCCCTATCTCCTTTCCAGGGACTTCTTCAGTTCCTTGCAATTTTTCCTCAGTCCCAGTGAGGGTTGCCTGGAAGCAAAAAAATGAAGTGCTCCAAGGGCATCTCTTAATCAACAGAGGACAGAAATCCTGGCATCTTCATTCCTCACTGGCACAGTTTGAGGAATGTCCTATGTGCTTTCTCAGATGTAATCTGAGCCCCAGTTACCCACCCTAGTAGCCACTCATTAATACCCCTGTATTGGATTCTCTTTATTTCTTCTCTCTCTTTCTTTTTGTTTCCTACTCCCCCTCTTGTATTTTCTGGAATTACTCCCCAAATAAACTAACTGTACCCAAATCTTTATCTTAGGATCTATTTTTGAAGGAACTGTTGCAAAGATTCAACAAGTTCCTGAAAACATACTGTTGTACTTTATTTGGAAATTGATTCTGCTTTAGTGAAATCAAGTTATTTGTTTTTGATGAAACTATAGGACCCTTCTTTAACAGGCAACTGGTTTATTTATGCTGTAAATAACAGGGTTAATTTATTATTTTTAAAAATCTCTCTTATTGCTGCTATGTGCCAGGCTTCATGCTTGGGAGCAGAGACCGTGAGAGTGAACAAGATAAGCATAGCCCACTCTCATCCAGTATAGAGCTTAGACTCCAATGCTGATATGGACAAACAATCAGTCAATTATAATGCAGGTTGGGGCCTGCAATGAGAGAAGAAGTCCCAGGATTGTAGGAGCACAGTGGATCAGAAAGACTGCCTTTGTTCACCACTGTTTCTCAACTTCTAGCACAAAATCTGGAACAAAGGGCATGTCAGAAGTACATACTTGAGTAAAAGAGGTATTTTCAAAAATGAGTTATATTCAAGGAACTGCAAAAATGATCAATGTGATCAGAATCTATGTATATAAAAGCCTAAGTGACTGTCAAGACTGAATGACCAGAACAACTGGAATGACTAGTCGACCAGTCACTCTGATGCACACTGATTACCAGGGGGCAGATGCATTTCAATGCAGGAGCTCTCACAGCAACCTCCCATGGTTCCTCCTCCCCAGGCAGCCCTCCTATATTGGCCCCGATTGGGGAACAGGGTGGCTGGCCAACCTCCTGCGGTTCCTTCCCATCCTCCCCCACTGTCCGGCCAACCTCCCACAATCCCTTGCCCCAGTCGGTAAACCTTCTGCAGTCCTTCCCTCAAGCCAGACAACCTTCAGTGGTTCCACCCTCCTGCTAGCCTCCCCTCCCTACAGCAGGCCTCAATCGCCAGCCAGGTCGAGGAACCCCACTTGTGCACAAATTTGTACATCTGGCCTCTAGTAACAAGCTAAAGGAGAGACAAAAAACTGTATATGGGCTTTGAACAGTGTGTTGAGGAGTAGAGTTTTTTCCTAGGAGTAGCAGAAGCCAGTAAGACTTTTTAATCAGTAGAGGGACAAATTCAGTTCATTTCACATGCCCATTCTGCAGGCATTATGAAGATTAGATCAGAACCATCAAGTCAGAGATCAGGAGAATTAATTGTAAAATTAGAGAGCTGTGATATAATCCACATGAGAGAGAATGTTGGTCTTAAATCTGTTAGTGGAGTTGGGGGTATGAAGCTACGCCTGGACAGGAAAGAGATTTGGGACATAAAAAAGATGTGACTTGGTACTTGCTGGGTATTAAGCAGTGGGGTAGAGGAAGACAATGCCCTGGCTGTGACCAGCACAGCTCTCTCAGGCAGGGTTCACCAAAGGAGAAGTGAATTGAAGGGATAATGTAAAGAGAAAGGAATTCACTCTAGGATGGTGCTTAAAAGAAGAAAGAAAGTTTCTCCAAGGTTGTTCTATATTACCTTTCCCTTTGCCCACATAGTTCTAAAAGGATTGTTTATGAAAAGAGATAAATCCAAAATATGTTACTGAATATAGCTAGATAATTTATGGCCTTGTAAATCGAAATGTATTTCAACTAAGATGAAAATTCAGTATAATATGTTAATTTTTCTATCAGATAAGTATTTTGTTTTTAACCTTAGAACCTATAAATCAAGGTAGTCCCAGCTGACAAAAGAATCCCAAATGATATAATATTCATGTTATTAAAATACATGATTATACAACTTGTATGTTTGGAATAGTAATCTGTTGGAATGGTTTAATGGAATTGATTCTAGCTCTTTACATGCAGTTTCTTGTTTTGAAATTGCTTCTTTTGAAAATGTGAGGAAGGGTAAGAAGCTTAAATAGAACTGAGATAGCAAGCTGGCCCATAAAGAAGGCATACATTTAAATTCTGAAAGCAGAATAAAATGTCCTAAAAGACCTTTGTTTGGAAGGAAATGACTTTAGCTGTTTAGCCTTGAAGGTAATAAACAGCCACATGCATACTAATCCTGCGAACAGTGTGTCCATGCTCACAGTCCCTTCGCTTTTAGTCATTTCAAACTATGCAAGTCATCACGGAAGAGCAACCCTTGCTTCTTGTAGAACAGCCAGGAGAATGCAGAAGCTATGAGTATGCCACTGGAATTTGGTTTATTTCTGATTTTATATGGTTAGGCTACAGCGAATCTCTAAAGACAGGGAGTGTAAAGGAGTCTGAATGTGTGTATCAATGGGGGAGGAAGGGAGTATGTGAAGAGGGTCCTAGTGGTCAGGAGAGGAAGACATGAGAGATGGCAGAGCATGGAAACTCATAAACCCAGAGCCTCTTAAATCCTCCCACACCAGCCATAGTTCTGTATAGAGAAGCTTTCCTAGCCTCTCTGTCTGTTCCCACATCAGAGCCCTAACTAACTCCATTCACTTCTGTCCCTCTTTTAGAATAGGGAGATGAAGGGATATGAATGAGATCTGAAAATTGTCCAGTTTATAGATTGTTATTTGAACCAAGTGTTTTTATTTCAGTTTCTTCTTCTTGCAGCTAGTTTATAGTTTTATCAATACAGTTTAATACACTTTTAAAGCCATACTTCACAGTGATCTAGCATTTTCCAGGAAAATAACAAAGGCACATACTGTAACTGTTGATCATATGAAGTGATAGATGGGTTCTGCCCTTTGCTAGACCTAAACAGATCACTGGAAGTCTGGAGGAGCAGGTAAGAGGTTGACAGTTGGGACAATGAATTTTTAAATTTATACTCTGAGCTTCTCCCACTTATCAAGAAAATTTGACATTAGAAATAACTGTAAATTAACTGCAATTGAACTGTGTGACATTTATAGCTTGGCATAATCTTCAAATGAAGAAGATGCTTATTTGGTTTGAAGGTAGTTTACTCTGGATTCATCACTCTGATCTTTATGGCTCTCAGGTCATAAGTGGGTTTCCTGGAACTCATGCATTCCTGACTTATTCAAACCTGCTTCTGCACTCTGCTTGGCTCAGTGAAGCAGAGAGGCTTAGAGGAGGAAAATTAAATGGGTCATATGCATCTGTGCCCTCTTTGAGGCATATCACAAAAACAGCCATTCTGAGAACATTGTAAACAGTTTTACCCATCTGTCTAGTTTAATCTATTTGGGGATTAAACCTTCTGGCTTCTCAGAGTAGAAGGCTGTGCTAGAGGCTTGCTCACTTATAATACGTGTTTCCAGAATGCTGGTTACTCCAATCTAAATGATGGATTTGGGGCACTGTGTTTACTTAAAGAATCATGGATCTCTAGATTTATACTAGGACATCTGGCTTGTTATTTTTCTGAAATCTTTGCTTAAACGGAAGCTATTTACCCAGAGATAAAATAACCTCTGGGTATTCATGATGCCCAGTTATTGGTAATCAGCAATCTACTATTTTCTGAAATATTTTTGGTTAAATGGCATGCCTTATTTATAGCACTGGGGTTCTTCAATGTTAAGAGTATTGGAAGAGACCTAATTGAACTATAGTTCTTCCACATTGCAATGTAGTTCAGTTCACATGGCTAAATCTGTGTTTACTATTCATCATTAGAACATAAGAAAAGCATTCAGGAGATATTACTGAAAAGAATCACCATCCCTGCTTCTGTTTTTTCATGGAATTATAGTTTTCTTATTAAGAACAAATATTGGCATAAACTGAATAAAGTGCGGGGCTTATGTCTTGTCAATGGACCCTCTTCTGCTATGACTTATCTCTTGGTTGGAAGTGTTTTGCTACATAAGGTTAACTTGGATCCAGATCACTCTGTGAGACTAATGCTTAGAGTATCCAATGCTATTTACTATTTGGGATTTATTCCACGAATTCAATTTCACTACCTAAGGCTTATATCGGTGTGGCATTCAGGCTTGACCATTGCAAGCAGGGCAAGCTCTGATCAATTATACAGGAATGGATTAATCAGTCAAAGAATTACAAGTAAAGAGAAACTGGCAGCAACATAAAATTCACATGCAAATAATAGGTACTGAATAATTTATTATTATTTCACTTTTAGAATAAAAATTGCAAATAATTTACTTCTCTACATTTTTTTTCCATTCTTAAAATACATTCAACAGGACATTCCATTTTAAGTAAGTAAATATTGAAACTCTTTAAATAAATTAATTCAGTTTCCCTTAGGTACAAATCTGTTTAGTAAAATTCAGCCCAGTATTTTAAAGTACAGTAGAACACTAATGTACAAGGTAGGACTCCTACTTCTTTCTCTTAAATCTTTAAGTAAGTAGTAGTGTTAGAGCTTTTGATTCTATTATTGAGATATGACTTAGGGATAATAGCTATGCTTTGATAACAGAGGGGGGAATAAAAAGAATATTCCTTTTTTGGTTTTTATTTATTGAGAGAAGAAGGAGTGGAGAGGGAGAGAGAATTTGTCCTCCTACCAACTGAGCAACCCTGTCAGGGCCACATTACAGGTGTGTGTTTTTTGTTTGTTTGTTTGTTTGTTTTAAAGAAGAAACAGCAAATACAAAAACCAAAAGAAAAGAAATGTGATATAATCTTTCTCTTTGGGTTTTCCCTGCCACACAGACATAGGAAACTTGGGTCATCTTCAAACCATAGCTTTAAGAATCTATGGTTGCCTTAGACCCTACCAGCCAAGTCAGATGTTCTATGAACTAAGAAAAGGGTTCATAGGAAATCTATCTCCAGTCATCTGATGTTTACTACAGAGAGTACTCTGAAGCAGTCTCAGATTTTATCTTTCCAAGCTCATGATGAAAGGCAGAGAGCATGGAAGGGATTGGGCTTAATTTGGCACAGCTGTTATTAGAGCACCCCCTGGTCTCTGAGCCATTTTATTTAGCATTTTTCTTACTGAGCTCCAGCAGATTGCCATTCCTAGACAGCCTGGGACACTTTACTCTTCACCAGCCATGTTGTGTAGGAACCATCACTTCCTCTGTCACACAAGCAGCCTCTCAGAAAGCACTTCTTATAGGGATGGTCTCATCCAGTCCTCATGTAATGTGTGCCTACTGAGGCTAGACACTATGCTGAGCTATATGCAAGTATCTCATGCCATTCTATGTGATGAGCTTGATTAAGATATAAAAAGATGAGAAGAATCTCAGATCATGTCAGATGCTCAAGGTTATTCTCCTAGGGTATCAGCTGAAATTCACTAGATCCTGACAGAAAGCAAGCAAGACTCTTATGGCTGCCCAGGCATTTTTGGCTCTGGAGATCTTATAATCATTTCACCACCACCAAAGATGCCAGTGGCTCATCCTATTCTGGTCATGCTGCTGATCTGGTATGCACTATATTTTCCATTCCATTCCGCCTTAACTGCCTAACTACCGAAGTGTCTCATCTCCTTACCTTCTGCACTAAATTCATAAGACCTTTCTACATTTTTTTCTACCAAGGGGTAACAGAAAAATCACTAAAACACTTTAAAAATTGCTGGAGTTACCCCTAACATCTCGGTGAGGGGAATTCTTTGGGTATCATTAAAATGTGGTAATTTCCCTACAATATGCTATTTCTAAAGAATTTTCTCTCATCCAGTCTGCATGGTTCAGTGGTAGAGCATCAACCTATGAACCAGGAGGTCATGTTTCAATTCCTGGTCAGGGCACATACCAGATTTGCAGCCTTGACCATACTGGGGGTCGTGCAGGAGGCAGCTGATGAATAATTCTCTTTCATCATTAGTGTTTTTATCTCTCTTTCTCCCTCTTCCTTCCTCTATGAAACGATTATATATATATAAAATCATTTTTGTTGCTACTTCATAACTGTAATTTTTGAATCGTAATGTAAATATCTGTGTTTTCTGATGGTCTTAGGCTCTACAGCAGCACTTCTAAGCCTGTGGGTGGCAAACCACAGGTTGAGAACTGCTAGCAGCATCACCTAAGACCATTGGAAAACACAGATATTTACATTACAATTAATAACAGTAGCAAAATTACAGTTATGAAGTAGCAACGAAAGTAATTTTATGGTTGGGGGTCACCACAACACGAGGAACTGTATTAAAGGGTCATGGCATTAGAAAGGTTGAGAACCACTGTTTTAGTTAAATGCTGAAAATTCCCATTGTGCTTAAGATAAAAGTAGATATTTATTTGTGGAGAAGCTATTTGGTCCACTTCCCACATCCTTACCACCACTTAAAAAGAGAACTTCCACCAATTCTTAGAAGAATTAAGGATAAGAGATGAGTTATCTCAAACATTCTCTGACTTATAGCCCTGGAGGAGAAATGATTAGTTTAATGAGAGGAGGTAGTCAACCACAGATTCATGTTCCTTTATTGAGTGAAATCAATGTGCTAGGGATCACTTCTCATATGAGGCCACTTCTTTTAAGCTCAAAGTGCTTGATAAGAGATTAAGCAAATCAAATTTTCTATGAAATCCTCTGCTCAATTGTCTTTCCTGCAAACCAGTACTCAACACTTCTTCTCTCAAGATATAAATACAAAGTTTAGAAAGACTTTTAACTTTATGTCTAAGCTGCATTTTTAAGCTTAGTTTTCCACATAAGAAAATATTATGCTAAGTGAAATAAGCCAGTCAGAGAAAGACATGTATCACATAATCTCACTCGTATGTGGAATCTAATGAACAAAATAAACTGTTGAACAAAATAGGTCCAAAGTCATAGAAGCATGGAACAGACTGTGGAATTGCAGAGGTAAGGTAGGAGAGTGTGGGAGTGTTGGAAAAGATCAGCCAAAGAAATTGTATGCATATGTACATAATCTGTGGACATAGAGACAGTAGAATGATGTAGGCCTGGGGTAGGGAGCAGGGGTAGACTAGAAGAGAACAATAGGAGAAAAGGAGGGACATTATATTTTTCTCTCCCATCAATGTCTCTCTCTCTCTTCCTTCCTCTCTCTCTAAAATAGTAAAAATAAATTATTTTTAAAGAAATGACCCGATCAGTCAAGATTAATCATGGTATTTCTGAAGATATTAATGTATTTTTTTCATTCTTGCACAAATAATTCTGCTTTAAATGAATCTTGTTTGTGTTTAAAATAAAAGGAGGTTGGACAGATAGAATAAATTAGTTGATCAAAGTCTACATTTTTAAGATGGTTAAATATAAAAGATCAAAAAGTAGCTCTTATTAATATATTGGCTAAAATAAGAAAAGAATTTAAGGATGCTAAGCTGATTTAGCACAATAAATGCTGTGATGTTTTTGGTGTAATTAGGGGACACTAGAGATTCATACTTCTGACATGGGGGCTGTTCTAAGAGAAAGCCAATACAAAGACTTCCTTCAGGGTCCATTCCCAGCACCTTCACCTCCTGTGTCTGAATATCCTCATTCTTCAAAGTGTGGGTAAATCCAGGATACTCTCATTATAATTTCACTAGAGGCCCAGTGCACAAAATTCGTGCATGGGGATGGGGGGGTGTCCCTAACCCAGTGTGCACCCTCTCCAATCTGGGACCCCTCGAGGGATGTCCAATTGCCCATTTAGTATCAGGCCTAAACAGGCAGTCAGACATCCCTCTCACAATCCAGGACAGCTGGCTCCCAACTGCTCACCTGCCTGCCTTCCTGATTGTCCCTAATTGCTTTTGCCTACCAGCCTGATGACCCCCTAACCATTCCTCTGCCAGCCTGATTGATGCCTAACTGCTCCCCTGCCAGCCTGTTTGCCTCCAACTTCCCTCCTATGCTGGCCTAGTCACCCCTAATTGCCCTCCCCTGCAGGCTGAATCACCCCCAACTGCTCTCTCTTGCAAGTCTGGTCCCTCTCAACTGCCCTCCCCTATAAGCCTGGTCCTTCCAACAGCCCTCACCTGCAGGCCTGGTCACCCCAACTGCCCTTCCCTGCAGGCCCGGTCACACTCAACTTCCCTCCTCTGCCAGCATGGTCACCCCTAACTGCCCTCCCCTGCAGGCCTGGTCCCTCCCAACTGCCCTCTCCTGCTGGCCATCTTGTGGTGGCTCTCTTGTGTCCACATGGGGGTAGGATATTTGACCACATGGGAGCAGCCATCTTGTGTGTTAGAGTGATGATCAATCTGCATTATTAGTCTTTTATTAGATAGGATTAGAATGAGCATGAATTATGCAGTTCACTTTGTCACTTTCCCACAACATTTGAAAAGGGAACCAGAAAGATAAGAGATCTTTTCTCCAGGGTGGGTAGATTTATTCAACTTTTGGAAACTTGCTGGCATGTTGTAGTGAGATTATCATGGGGCCTACTTGTAGCTGAGTTCATCTTTTGGGCTGAGTCTGGCTAAGTGTAGTGGTTAATCATTTAGACTTGGAAAAAATTCTCTTTGCTTCTCTGTACCACTAGCCTAAATTAAATACTGTCTTGTCCATGCTTCCTAACACCACTTCCTTTTGGACCTCATTGCCCCCAGTAGAGTATTGCCCCTTATCTTTTGTGAAAATCGAACACATTTTTTTTTAAATAAATGACTGAATGAATCAATCAGAGATGAATTGAAAAGGAACAAAATGTTTGGGAGGAATTTTTAGAGTGCCTTTGGCTTTTGTTATTTGATGCTACATTGTTTATTAGCAATTATCATTAGACAAGCTGTACTCCAGTGAAAAGTGGCTGCTCTTTCTTCCACAGCCATGTGAACGCTGGGGGGTACCAAGGGAATTAAAATTAGAACAGAGCACACTGCTGTGTTATCTGAGCTACTGCAGCATCTCTGCTTGACATCCCATGTTGAACAAGAGACTCCTTAGTAGCTCCAAACAATTACACATGTACTTTTCCTAGTAGAAAAGGCTTTGCTGCTCTGTGTGTCAAGATTATGCTGAATCTGTATAAAAATTAAGCCTGACTTTTTCCTGGAAGGGACCAGCCCCTCTCTTATTATTGGAACTGAGAGGGTCATAATAAAACTTTGAATATAGAAAATATTTATTTTGATTATAGGCAGACAACTTATTCTTATAAAGAATTTAAAATTTAATTTTCATTATAGTTTCCATTGTTTCTTGACCACTGTCCTCTATGAACATTGTCATTATAGGCTATATCACTGCCCCATCCCCACCATCTCCAGTTTTTGGTGTCTTTCTAGTTCCTTCCATATAGAAACAACTGTATAAGGCTTTAATAGCTGTCTTTGTCTCTGATGGGATCCTGACCCTTTATGATGTGGAGCCTTCATATAAGTATGCCATGTGGAAAATTAAACCCATGTGTGAATATAGTTAATTAGTATGGAAAGTCCCATTTTCTACCACATTTCTTGCCAGCAGCTATGATTATGAGCACTTAAACTTTCCAAGTCTCCTAATATTTTTAACTAGATCCAGATTTCCTAATATTTTTAACTAAATCCAAGCATGAAGATTCTAAAATATTTCCTTCTGCAATATTATGGGTGCATGCCAAAAGGGAATTAGTATTGGAAGGTAGTGTGTGTGCATGTGTGTATTATATGTTTGTTAGAGTTCATTGCCATCCTTTGTGGGCATGAAGTGATTTATTTCGTTCTAAATGTTTAAGCAGTAGCAACTCTTCTGAGATCTTTGAAATGTTATTTAAAGTAGGCCTTGATGAAGCACAGCTTTTAGAAAAATAGCTCCAAAGTATAGCTGATGTCAAATCAGCATTTTATTTGTATGGTCTCTGATGGAAATGATCTCCATGGCAAACACAAAAAAAAAATCTCCAAATTATGCTGAATACAATAAGATGAGTCATTTTAATTTGGGTAAAGGGACATAAAATGAAATGGATGTGCTAGGATTGAGCTAGTGAGAGCCAGGAACAGGCAGCAGCAGAGAATGTATCACAATGCATGTTATATTTGGGTAAAAACATACACAGTTTGAGCAGAACATGTAGTGATGGTGTGTATAGGCCAGTGGTCGGCAAACTCATTAGTCAATAGAGCCCAATATCAACAGTACAACAACTGAAATTTCTTTTGAGAGCCAAATTTTTTAAACTTCTAACGCCTCTTCTTCAAAAGAGACTCGCCCAGGCTGTGGTATTTTGTTAAAGAGCCACACTCAGGTGCCAAAGAGCCGCATGTGGCTCGCGAGCCACAGTTTGACAGCCACAGGTATAGCGAATTAGAGAAGAGAATCAGTAGCTTCCTTTATGGCCAATGCCCTGACTTGCAGGCAAATAAAACCTGTCAAATATATGCATGTGTGGGACTCTGCACAAATACTGATTCCTAGGTGAAGATGGAGTGCTGCTACTCTTAAAAGTAATAACACTTGTTGCCTGGGTAATAACAATGAGAATTAGGAAGATGTGCTTTTCAGGTTTTGGTATGAATGTCAATCAGAGAAGATGGAGGAGGCTTGTCTAGCTTAAGATCCAATCGCACTGTCTTTATCAAAGACTTACCACCCTCAGAAACTAAAGGATGCCCCTTTGCTCTGCACCTACTTATACCTTGTGCAGGCTGCTAATTCTGGGTCCAGTAGGGCCGTGCTGCACTTAAACTTGGCTCTTCATGGCCTAGAAAAGCCTTTCTCTAAAAGTCTACCCATGCTTCATGCTTCCATTCAAATTTCATGTGAGGTTTACAAACGTTAGACATAATAAGAAAGAATATGTAGCAAACTATCTTAAAAGGAAGGCTGTAGATTATCTTGGATGTAAACTATTAAAGAGAATATTTCACTTAAGTAGATAGCTATGAAAAACCCTTTTTTAACTTTAAAAGAAAAATGCATTTACTTAGCAGGATAAATGATGTAACAGAGTGTGGTAGAAATGGATCAAAGAAATAAATAATATACTTTATTGCACACTTCTATTAGTGCTTTGCAGGAAATCTGTGCCTATAAAACCCTTTAAAATGTAGTTTGAAAGACAAGGATATAGCACATTATTTGTCTTTCTAGCAGGGACAATGAAATGATCAATGAAAGCAGGGGTGCAGATGAAGGTATCCTTAAACTGTTTTCCTTGCATATAATTTCATTTAATCAGCCCTGAAACAAAGGATAGCATTTTTCTTTTCCTTTTCTGTGTTAGTTTATGTTATTAAATGAGATTTGAGTGAACTGAAGTAAATCAGCCAAAACCTAGCTTGGATTAGATCCCCTAAAACTTTCTTATGCTCAGATTTTTTCCAGATGGTTTCTCATGACACCAGTTTAATATCAACAGTGTGTGACATGCTAGAAGGGTATTTCTCAGACCAGTTCAGTCCTTGAAAGATAATTACACTGTCAGTTGCCATCACCATTACTGTGAAAGTGAAGATAACTGGGGTAAGTGCATTAAACTCCAGCCCAAACCAGCCACACTTATAGATAGTGTATTTAAGCACCTTCACACATTCCTGTTGCTTTCTGTCTATATTGCTATACACAGTGGAACACTGATATCTTTTTGACAGCAAATGCCTGCTGGTCACTTTTTGGTTATATGCTAAAGAAAAGATAAGGAATTTTCACATGGTAAAAAAGACCATGTGTTCAAGTTTCTTTAAAAAGCCCTTTTTCTCTGCTTTATCACTTTTCATTTGCAAGTTAAACCAGGTATTTTCATGCTATTACCTAATTTTAATTTTTTTATTGTACAACTGACATTATTTATAGCAAATTCTATAGCTGGGCTTAAAATCATATTATTAGGCAATTGTAGGTACCATGTTTACAAATGTGGAATACAGAGCGGGACTAACAAATAAGAAATGCCTGAAAAATAATCATTTGAGGTGAGAATAACATCTATAACAATAAAAGTGTAATATAATAATTAGACCAGATGTCCTTCCTAGTGAAGCTGGGGCTGCAAGGGAAGCCCAGGTCCGTGGTGGGGAAGGGAAGTCGGTGCCAGCAGCCGGAGGAAGGAAGGGATACTTTTGCACAAATTTTGTGCACCAGGCCTCTAGTCTATAAAATAAAGCAATTCAGCCAGGTGATCTGAATGCTAGGAGAATGTTTAAGGCCAGGTAAGAAACACAATTAATTTAATAAATTATTACCACACCCCAGTTTGTTCTTAAAAATAATCTCTTCAATTGATATCAATTTGCTCTTCAATTTCTCTACCACTGTAAGAGCAGATGCTTGCCATTAAAAAAACAGAAGGCCCTGGCCAGGTGGCTCAGTTGATTGGAGCATCGCCCATAATTAGGTTGCATGCTCAGTCCCTGTCCAGGGTGTGTACAGGATGCAATCCATCTGTGTTTCTCAGTCACATCAATATTTCTCTCTCTCTCCCTTCCTTTCTCTCTAAAAATTCAATACAAAAATATCCTCAGTGAGGATTTATAAACAGGGAGAGAGAGAAGAAACCTCTTGACCTGCCCGATTTACCCTCTCATCATTTCTATCCTATAGCTTAAAACACCCTACAGTTCATCATTTGTGTGAATAAGCATCGCTCTGCAGCTTATCTCAAAACCTTCAGCTGTTTATCTGTATGTATCCTCCAACACTCAAAGAGGTTTTCTTGCAATTGTCAAGTAATTTGCCATAGTTATACTGTTTCTTTTCACAGTTATCCAAATATCAGCATTATCTAAAAATACTATCTGCTTAAACTGATCTGTTCACCAAATAGAAGTATGCCCTATATCTCAAATTACTCTCATCATGAAAAAAATAAATACAAATTCTGAAGCTAGCGATACCTTTTTTAAAAGTGCTTTTGTTACTTTACTAGGCAGATTAATGACAGCAAGAAACACATTTTCAACATTTTATCCTCTTCTGCTTTAAATAGCTGGTATGTCTTTCTTCAGAACATCTATTAAATATACTTGGTTTCAATTCACAGTTTAAAGAAAATATTTGGATCACTTTATGAATGGCAAGTATAATTTTTTTAGGTTTTATCATTTTATGAATTATATAAAACAGCGTTCTCTTTCATTCATGAAGAGGAGAATTAGGTCAGATAATTGAAAGGTGAGAAAAAGCCCAGCTGGTGTAGAGATCTGAGTATTCACATCAGGAGAGTTTGCTCCTGGAGCCTGGGCTAAAGCCCCAGACAGGGTCTCTGTGTTGCCTAGCATATGGGACATGGACAACAGCTTCCGGCGCCTGGGAATAATAGAGAATGCAAATAGCTCCTCAGAACACATTTAAGTTTGAGACAGATTATTGCAGCATATAACCACTCTATGGGAGAAAATCAGGAACATTCTCCACGAGTCCTAACCCTTTCAAGACTTCCTGGAAACCTTTTCATGATATACTTCTGGAGTGCATTAAGGGATACTCTAGGGACAACATAAAGGCCCCAATGTGGCTGCCAAATTTGCCTGGTAACTTTTAAGTGGAGAATTATATTCTAAGGAGTCTGTTTAAAAACAATGTACACAAATACTGATAAGAGCCAGGGGGTAGCCCTGAGTGAAGCCTGCAGTAGGGCTCAGAGTAAAAGGGAGAATTATGTTGCCCCTTAAAGAGAGGGTGGGGGCTGTAAGAGATCAACCGAGGGACTTGTATGCATGCATATAAGCATAACCAATGGATATAAGACACTGGGGAGTGGGGGCAGGTGAGGGCATGTGCTGGGGGAGGGGTAGGGAAGGCCGGGGGATGGTCAGTGGGGGGGAGGGGAAGAAAACATATATACTACTATTTGTAATACTTTAAACAATAAAAAATATATATATCTTAAAAAAAAATGAGCAGCCTGTTCCTCTGCTCCCGGTCAAGTGTGGGCTCAGAGATATCACCTCTTCTCATCTGTCAGGAGAAGCTGAAAATTCAGATTTTTGTGTGAAATCTAAATCTTAACTATTGATAAATTTAATTCAATTCGAAAAACACCTTCCTGGTTAAGCTATGTCTTTGGATCACTGGTTCTTAAATTCTGAAAAATTAAAAAAGACATTAGTGGGGTTGGGTGGTTAAAGTTCCCATTTACTCTATTTGCACATGGACCACAAAGCTTGGGATTCTGGCTATAAATTACTGTGTTTAAAAAAAGCCTTGTGGATTTACCATTCCCTGCGCTTCCCGATCACTCCCACATTAGGTCAAGCATTTGCAAGTATTTTAGAAGATCCATTTAGATTTTCAGAAAAATTGCATACCTTTAATTCTTTGTGTTTCTTCCCAAGTTAAATGGAGATTTCTTGGGTTTAGGCCTTCTGGATGAATGAGACACTTTTATACAAACATCATTCTTTTGTTGTTGTATTAGTCAGTAAAGGCTAAATTATGCTATATAACAAAGTAGCATTAAATGTTCAGTGGCTGAATATAACAAACTGTTATCTGTTGCTCTCACTATATTTCTAATCCGGGTAAGCTAGTGGAAATACTCAACATGGTTACTCAGTGACCAAAAAAAAAATGACAAATGATCTACTTCTTTGTGATGATGTCATCTAAAGATATATCTTCTAGGAACTCAATAGTTTCGGAAGAGAGCAGATATGTCTTTTAGAGGCCTTGATAGCTTAGGACACTTCAGTTTTCTCCAAATATGATACATATTGCTTCTGCTTATGGCTCTTTGGCAGGAACTAATCATGTGGTTCCCGCTGAATTGCAAGTGAGATCAGGGAATATGGGGTAGTTCATGAGATCCTGGCTGAGCATGACTGTTTCTATCATAATGTTTACCTCACTGTCAGGTCAGCACTGGGGCTCCCATGAATAAGCAACTACAGGTGCTTGTACCCTCAGATCCTTCATAGATGCCTGGGTCAGATTCTGCAGGCATGGTAAGTTATCAAAAGCACTTTCTAGCTTAAGACTCATGGATAAAGTTCAGAGCTTAGAAACACTAGCACTTTAGAATTCCTAAGTTTAAAGTGCCCCCGATCCAGGGCTGCTGTTCCTCTGGTGCCATATCATGATGATAGCATAGGAAAAAGGAGAAAAAAACTCCTTTCTTTGTGATTTTATCCACAAAAAATCTTCAAACACAGCCTCAGCCCCCCAAAATATGGGGAAGAATGAAGAAGAAATTCTGGTTGATATTTTCCTTAAATGCTTTTATTCGTTATTCGTCAATTGCTGGAGTAGAATTAAAAAACTTCTATTGACATTAACAATGTTATACGAGGGCAATATGCACATTTGTACTTTGAAACAGAGTTCTATAGTTTCTTATTTTATATGTAGGTCTATGATCCACTTTGAGTTAATTTTTATAAAGAATATAAGATCTAAGTATTGTTTTTGTTCATTTATTTAATTTTGCATGCAGATGTCCAGTTGCTCCACCACTACTTTTTTTTTTTCTTCACCATTATATTGTCTTTGTTCATTTTACAAAGATCACTATATTTATGTGGATCTATTTATGAGCTTTCTATTCTGTTCTAACTTATTGTATTTTTTATTTCTACTAATTAACATGATCTTTTATTGTACCCGCTGACTTGGCAAACTGTATTCAGAGCCCTAGAAGTTAAAATTCTTCTGAAGCACTTTAACCCATAAGATCTATTTTGATCTATAATTCTAGGTCTAAGTAATCAAAATAAAGTACTTTTTACTGAAGTCACTATTTTATTATTAACTAGAGGCCTGGTGCACAAAATTCCTGCACAGGGGTGGGGAATGTCCCTTAGTCCAGCCTGCGCCCTCTTCAATCTGGGGCCCCTCGAGGGATGTCCGACTGCCCGTTTAGGCTTGATTCTAATAGGATCGGGCCTGAACAGGTAGTTGGACATCCTTCTCACAATCCAGGACTGCTGGCTCTAAACTGCTCACCTGCCTGCCTCCTTGATTGCCCCTAACCGCTTCTACCTGCCAGCCTGATCACCCCCTAACCATAGCCTAATTGATGTCTAACTGCTCCCCTGCCAGCCTGTTTGTCCCCAACCTCCCTCCTCTGCAGGCCTGGTCACCCATACCTGCCCTTCCCTGAAGGCTTGATCACCCCCAACTGTCCTCCCTTGCAGGCCTGTTCCCTCCCAAGTGCCCTCCCCTGCTGGCCTGATGGCCCACAACTGCCCTCTCTTGCAGGCCTGGAACCTCCCAAAGGCCCTCCGTTGCTGGCCATCTTGTGGTGGCCATCTTGTGTCCACATGGGGGCAGGATTTTTGACCACATAGGGGCAGCCATCTTGTGTGTTGAAGTGATGGTCAAACTGCAAATTATTCTTTTATTAGATAGGATAGAGGCCTGGTGCATGGGTGGGGGCCAGCTGGTTTGCCCTGATGGGTGTCCCGGATCAGGGTGGACGTTCCCTTGAGGCACGGGGGGACCTGGGCGAGGGCTGTGGAGGTTTGCAGGCCAGCCATTCCCCCCTGTGACCCAAGCAGAGGCCCTGGTATCTGGGGTTAATCTATGTCTACAGTTGAAACTTTGTAGCCTGGAGCAGAGCCAAGCCTTCAGCCATTTCTATTTGAAACTTTGTAGCCTAGGCTGGCAATGGCAGGCTGAAAGCTTGGCTTCCTCTGTTGCCTGGGAAACCAAAGCCTTCCTCCTGCTCTCAGTAGCAGTAGCCGTCTTGGTTGGGGTTTATTTGTATAATCTGCTCCTGATTGGCTGGGGGGCATGGTTGAGAGGTGTGGCTTGTGGGTGTGGCAAAGGTACAGTCAAATTTGCATATCACTCTTGATTTTAGATAGGATATGGCACTGCTTGTACATCTGGAGGCCTGCAGATAGCTGGAAATGGTTTGGATGTCCTTGAAATGGAAAATAATCACTTGGTTATAATCTCTGGATTTCTCTTTGGATTTACACAAATTAAGAATGTTGAGGCATAAATAATTATTTTTTGTATCTCTTTATCCAAACTTTGTTCCTTTTTCTTTTTTTACAGATATATATCTGTGTACAAATGTGTTCTTTTTGAAAAAATTCCTCTTGTATTGGAAATTTAACGTTTACTTTGTAGAAAAATATACCCTAGTAATTGTTTGGCAAACACACAGCTTTATCTTATATATAAACTTTATGATTAAATGTATTTAAGTTTTTGTGTTTTTTTTTTAAATGAACTTAGTGAGCTATTTAGATTCCATAAAATTCCATGCTGGGGGAAAATTAAACATTGCTTATTATGCACCTTTATATTTAACAGATTACAGAAGGCATTTATTTGGGAAATGGGGAAATGATAATGGAAATACATAGACCAATAGGGGCCAAATGACTCTAAAGCATAATAAAATGAGGATGGGAAGTGAAACTTTATTTAAACTTGCAAGCATACAGTATATTGACTTTGTGTATCCAAAGTATCTTCTTAGGACAATAAACTGCATACTTGTTCAGATATGTTGGGGAAAATGCTGCATTCTACATTCTCCTCTTTGGAAATTAAGAATAGACATTGTAAACTTATATGCATAACCCATGGACATACAACAGTGCTGGAAAGGCCTGGGGAGTGGACAGGAGAGGGGTAGAGGAGGTCAATGGGAGGTAAAAGAGGGAACATCTATAATATTTCAACAATAAAGATAGATTAAAAAAGACATTGTCATATCAAATTTTCTGAAAAATTATATAGTTAAAAATAATAATAATAAATCCTGTTCAACGTTAGTATGGGATTTAGCAAACCACTTTTGACCATAGCATTGTTTGCAATAATAGCGATTAACATCCAATAAAAAATGCAGGACAAATTTGTGAAATGTGTGAAAATCTGCTCAGAGTTCTAAAAAACACATGCTTTATCCTGATAAAAATAATTTCCATAGAATTTAAGCTCTTTCCACCTAAGTCAATGGAAAGGAAACTTTTCATGTACCAATATTGATTGCAGGTATATATTCACTCCAATTTCCCAGGTAAGAAAAAAGGATATGTTTCCTGGAAATGACAACATAATCCTTGCCAAGTCCTTGCATAAATCAGTCCAGTGCTCATTATTATAAATCATAAATCCATTAGTAGGAGAATTTCTTTTGTTTTATTCCCAAATTTATAATGAAAACCATACTTACATAAAGTCTTTAGTAATAGTCTGGTGCAAAGTAAAACATTCTATAAACTTTACCTTTTTGAACATGTAATTTTCACCATTCATTCCTGACATAATATGAAAATAAAAACAAACTTCACTGGTGTTCATTGTCATCTATGTAGGGTTTAGCCAGTGTGGTAGGAACTACTGGTTAATTTAACTAATTCCCAAGAAGAGCCGAATGTGAAATTTTACCTTATAAAGTTTGTTTATCTAGTTAGTACATGTTAATAGACACTTATTTTTTATGTAACTGTAAACTCTATTATCTTTACTACAATATACATGTTCTTAGTTTCTCATCATTGCATGGGTACCCCACACTAATTTTATATTTGATTCTGAAAAATGATTCTGCTAAAGAAACTCATTGCCAACTTGCTGAAATTGATGGATTACAAGTTTGTAGTCAGCAAACCATCGAAGCAGCATGCCAGATCGGTAGAAGGAAGATGCAGCCCCAGGAAGAAACCTTCATTTGAGGACCTTGTAAATGCAAGAGAAGCAACTTTAAAGTAAATAAAATTCAAATGATAAATAACAAAAACATATCTATATTGCATTATTATAAAATATAGTAATAGTATTCTTACACCAATCAATTGCAAAGTACCTAAATCAAAACCACAAGGTTACTTTTCAAAGTCATCTTATTTATTATGAAAATGAGCATAGCAAAACACTGTGAGCCCAGAAAGGAGTACCCCCAATCCCATTCTGATCACAGAATAATTGTAATGTTTTGGCATATTTCCCTTCCCTCTCTCTTTTTTTTCACCAAGCTCTAGACTAAATGTGGTTTTTCATGTCATTTTAAAACAAAATGAACATCATTTTTAATAGCATCATGATATACTCCCACATGGCCAACCCAAAATAGTACTTCCTTAATTAAAACAAAAGTTAATTATTATTTTGTATTTCCCCCTGAAAATACAAAAGGATTAATAACAACCCTTTGTTTGAATACACGTTGCACACTTCAAGATGGCAAATGAGCTAGTAGGAATATTTTCTTTTAAAGTCATCAAAGGTTTTTCTTTCATCCCTTAATTCTCTAATAAAAACATAGAAAGAAAATGGTCTAGGATAAAAGAGCCCAGGAATTCTCTTATAAGTAGTTATTGTGCAGAATGGTAGCATTCCATGAGAAACTGTAAAATCCAGCAAACTAAGGTTCTAATAAAGAAACCTTATCTGCTAAATAAACATTATGTGCTAGAGTGATTTGCCCTGTCCCACACGCCTGCCTCCCACATTTTCATTCCTTGGCCTTTATGAAGTAGCCCCTCTGAACTCCCCTCTCTGTCTTCCCTGCACTCCCCGCCCCCAGTCCCTCTCCTCCCCTCTACATGGAATGGCACAAACTGTTCTAATTTAATCGTGCCTTGACAGCATTTTTATGAATATGCCATTGTGACAATTACACTCTCCCACTTGATTCTCAGGTGTACTTTTAAAACATAAGTCCCTGGAAAGTCCACTTGTTTCTCTCAAATCTCAACTTATCAAATAGATGCAGCTAGATGTGATTTTATGCATGACTTATTTCTGATATTGACAAACCATAGATGTTGGTCCCATATGAGGGCATCATAAATAAGTACACTATTTCTGCTGATATTTTGGGAATGCTACTCTAACCATTACTTTAGGGGCACAACTGAGCAACAAGAAGCCATATTCAGTTGTGTAAATTTCAAAGCATTTGTAGACACCTGGTGGCATCCCCGTTGGTCTAATGCTGCACACTTGACATTTCATAATGATGTCTTTGTCCTGAAAAAACCATACTGGATTCTAGTGAAACAAGAAAGTAAGAGAAATATTAGATCTTAACAAGTTTCATTACTTTAGGAAGGACTCTGCAATCATCCAGATTTTGGAATATGTTTCAAAGACTTTCTCTCTTTTATCACTCTCATCTTACAGGGTAGAATTATATTTATTTGGCTTTTGCATATTTTAGATGAATTAAAGATTAAGTCTCCTAAACTTTACATGAAGAACACAGACAAACTCTAGGGGGAGTTGCTCAGGCTGGGAGAAGAAAAGTATGTGCCATGAAAAGGTAGGAATGTCATAGAAGGTTTATGACTCTGGAAATCCCTCCAACATCTCCTGGTTTAAATTTCTATCATTTCAGCTTCAGGGCAGCCCAAACTATATAGGGCTTAAACTTTATTGCATCAGCCCAAGTGCTTTTTGTTTGCCTACTGCATTTCGGTATGGAGCCAGCCTAGGAGGGACCATTCTCAGTATGCTTGAAATCTGAAAATGAAATGAATTTCATAACCGGAAAATTCAGTTATGGGCAAAAGCAAATGGCTGCATTTGTTTTAGATTATTTTTGCTAGTTATTCCATTTTCTTCTCATTTAACAAACTTATGGATGAAATTATATTCAGCTGTTAGTTATTTTATCACTGAGCTCCAAAACCTAAGATAATGAATTTCTCCTCTCCTAACTAGGGGTTTCCTTTTAACTTTCTCTCTCTTTATACGTAAGCACCTATAACATCTTCCTTGGATGTAAACTCAAAGTTAATTAGACCACTCCCAGTATTTATCCAAAACAAGTAGGTTGCCGCTCTCCTTCAGTTAGCAATTGAAAGTGTGTTGTATTGAGAAACAAGGGATAAGGAGTGTTTTACTTGAACACAGGAGGGTTTTATTATTTATTTCAAGGTTTGTTCATAAAACTCTTAAATAAGATACAGTTTTTTATTTGAGTTTCTGATTTATATCCTATCTACATCCAACAAGTATTTGGTGCTGGCTTATAACATCATTAAAACAGAACTAGAAAGTTAAAAAGTCATGGATGGGAAGGTAAAAATACACCAGCAGAATAAGAGAGCTCATAGAACTAAGGAGATCTTACCCAGATCCCTGCGGCAACCAAGACAGAAAGGAAAAATGATGGATTACTTTATTCTCATTAGCTGGCCTGTGTGCTCACATGGCTGGGAAGGTGGAAAGGAAGCATACAGATTCATTAGCAGAGGCAATTTGCCCTACCACTGAGTTGTGAAAGGCATTTTTATTATAGCTTTTTTACAGATAACAAAAATTTGAAATTATTTGTGTGTTTTTAATGTCTTATGAAGGAATATTGAGAAAAAGGCACAGGTCATGAATGTATGGCTAGAGAATTTTCACAAACTGAGTACGTCTATGTAACCAGCACCCAGAACAAAAAGTAGAATGTCTTAGCAACCCAAAGAACTGTGGGTCCTTTCTCAGTCATGACTCCCTCCTCTACTAACATACCCACTATGCTAATTTCTTGCCTTTTTAAAATTTTATTGCATTCAAAAATACATTGTGTTAATAACTTACTCTGTCCTCACTTTTAAAATATAATTTTGTTCTTTCATGGTTTCATCCATCAATTTATTAGCTTATTGATCCATTCAAAATTTTTTTAAGACCAGCTATACAACTAACAACTGTGATGTCTAGAATGTTTTGGGGCTTTAAATTGATTTTTATTATTATTTCTAATTTGCATGCACTATAATGTATTTCTCTTTTTTTCTCCTTCTTTCCTTACTCCCTTTCTTCCTCTATTTCTTTCTTTTTTTTCTTTCTTTTTTCTCTCTTGTGCATGGATACATGCATTTTGGCATGGGCAAGATAAATGTAACCACCACCTTAAGCTTCATTGCAAAAAACCACATCACCCAAAAGACATTCCCTTCTGCTACCCATTTGTAGTCACACTCTTCCCCAGCCTTAAGTTCTGGCAATTCCTGAAGGAGCTTTTCAATTTGAGTGTCCAGACAGTAATGATGAAACGCTTTTTATTCTTCAAAAATTTTCCAGCTGCAAACTGTTCATTCCCCCTTCTTCTATTTTTGCCTCTCCATTATATTAAAGACATTTCATTTTTTGATTGCAGAAGGCCAGAGTCTTGTCTGTTCATATTGAGCAAGACATGTTTCTGGTCATCAAATACTCCTAGCATTCCACCAGACTGACTAACCTTATCTTCTGTAGAATATGAGTGTGTTTTTTTCCTTCTGAAAGGTAGGATCACTTGAGCCACAGAACACAGCAATACTGGTGTTTGGATCAAGATCACTCTAAATCCTCCTCTATGCTATAATGAATCCCAAGATGGAGTGGAAAAGAAATATGTAGAGCTGACTTGGGAACAACTGGCAAATATGCCCTGAAATACAAAACTAAATACCCTACTATTTTGATTACTGTGGCTCATAATATAGTTTGATATCAGACAGTGTGATTTCTCCAACTTTGTTCTTCTTTCTCAAGATTGCTATTGCTATTCTATGTTTTCTGTGGTTTCATATTAAATTTTAGAATATTTGTGCTAGGTCTGTGACATATGCCATTGGTATCTTGCTAGAAATTGCATTAAATGTATAGATTGCTTTGGGTAATATGGACATTTTAATTGTTACTTTTTCCTATCCATGTACATAGTATATGCTTCCACTTATTTGTATCTTATAAAGTTCACACTTATTTCTTTAGTGTCTTATAATTTTTTGAGTACAGGCATCTTAAATTTTCAGTTAAATTTTTTCCTAGGTATTTTATTCTTTATGAAACAATTTATTAATTGGATTATTTTCTTAGTTTCCCTTCCAATTGTTCGTTGTTGGTATATAAAAGCGCCACTGTTCAAATTATTATTTTTTTAATCTTCACCTGAGGATATGTTTGTATTTTTATTGATTTTTAGAGAGAAGAGGAGAGGGAAGAGGTAGAGGAGGAGGAGGAAGAGTGAATGAAAGACTGAAAGAGAGAGAGAAACATCTGTGTGAAAGAGAAACATTAATTGGTTATAAACTGCACACACTCCAAGCAGGAACAAATCACAACATTTTAGTGTACAGGATGAAGCTCCAACCAACTGAATCACCCAGCCAGGGCCCACTTTCCAATTTATATGTGAGATCCAAGTTATCATGATAGATGGCTGCCACACTTAAGTGACCATGTTTCCTGAGCTTTCAGATCCTAGTAAGTTTTGATGATTTAGTGGAATTTGACCTGGTGTACATTCATGATAGGCTGTATGAGAAAGGCTTATTCTTTGGAGCCAAATAACCAAAGCATGGATATTTACTGCTGGGTGACTTAGTACATATTAATATTCTTAAGCTTGAAATGTCTTTACCTGCTTAAACAAGATAATGATGCCTAATCATGAGGTGATTGTGAGGATTGACTGTGATCATGATGCAGTAAAGGCCTTTGCATAGTGCCTGGAATGGAGTAAACCAAAGCTCAACAAATTATTATAGTTAATAAAACAAACTAAATGCTATACACTGAAGACTACACAAAGGGAGATTCCAATTACATGCATCATAACAACAAGAAAACAATATTTTGTCAGTAGGAATCAAGATTGGGGTTATCCTTGGAGGGGGAGTGACTAAAAGAGGCATAAGAGGTTTATGGAGTGTTGATCATTTTTGTTTTGTTGGCAATACAGATGTGTTCAGTTTTTTAAAAAATCATTTACTAATGATTAGTACACTTACTAATATGTACCATTATGTATATAGTTTATACTTCAGTGAAACGTTAAAATTGTAAAAATGATAATGTCAATCTTATTCCTAGCAATATGACTCCTGGAACATAGATGATAGATAGATAGATAGATAGATAGATAGATAGATAGATAGATAATGCTAGTTGTTATTTCCCATTTAAATTTTTGTGGGGGGGTTGTTGTTAAATTTTAGGAAAACTTTAGTTGAAAATATTGATTCAAGTCTAATATAATGCATATTTTAAAATGGTTTTGTTAAACTCTTCATATTTTTGAGAGAACTTTCCATATTCAACGTGGGGCAAATATGTGCTTGGATTTCTATGGATTATTATGAGTGGTGCAACATTAACAGTATCAGCTTGTCTGCCTACATCAAGGTCACTCTCTGGGGGCAGTGAGTTTTGGGAAACCTAAGAAACCCCCAGGAGGGATGGCCCCATCCAGCAGCAAGCTAAACTTAACAAGTTGTCTGAGAGTAATTCTTTCTCCAAATACCTCTAAGAAGTGACAGTGAATGCATGACAAGGAGTTATCTCCTTTCTTTGAGTAGTGACATTTCAATAGTTCAGAAGAACATTTGAAGTTTGAGAAAACAGACCCAAGAAATAGATATTTGATTTAGTTGTTCTCAAACAATTGCACTCATTTTGTCAAGCAGAATGAAGTGAGCTAGGTCCAACATTTCAAATGGGAAAGCCTGCTGTTCAGTGCAGCTTTAGCTGCCAAATTGAGGGAATCCCTCAGGATGTGTTTGTGGAATCTGCTCTGAAAAAAATTCAATTCTCTCAGTTGTCAGTCCTTTGTTTCATAACTATACATGTGTATTTAAAAAGCCTGAGGGGTAAAATATTTGGTAATCCTCTTTTTTGAAGTCCAATGTACTAATATACAATATAGTCCGATTTCGTAAAAGTCACCTAGTATAGAGATTTTAACAATGAAAAAATAGTTTAAGCAGATGAGTCTTAATCAGTATTTTCTAATATGAATATAGATATGGAAAAATAATTATGAGGATGTTAGACCTTCTTTTTTTTTGCTGCCACAGCACACAGCTGGAAATTGCTTATTATTAGCCTGCAAATCCTATAGGAAAATACAGAATTATTTTTAATGCTCAGCAAATTTATAGTGGTAATTATGGGTACTTGCCTCACTTCCAGAATGTGAGAGTCTTATATCTTTATTCTCCAAGTGGAGAAGATAATTTTTGTCACTTTTACATCCTGAATATTGATTTCTGTGATCACTGGGAATCAAAACTGCTTTCCTGGTAATGTATGTGTGACAATGTCATTTTGCAATGTGAAGTGTCTGGAGACTCTCTGGACATGGGTTATTTTTATATTGAAAATAAAGGAAAGAAAGGAAGGAAGGAAGGGAGGAAGGAAGGGAGGAAGGAAGGAAGGAAGGGAGAAAGGAAGGAAGGGAGGGAGGGAGGGAGGAAGGAAGGGAGGAAGGGAGGAAGGGAGGAAGGGGAGGAAGGGGGAAGGGGGGAAGGGGGGAAGGGAGGGAGGGAGGAACGGAGGAAGGAAGGAAGGAAGGAAGGGAGGAAGGGAGGAAGAAAAGAAGAAAGGAAGAAACCACCTTATTTTCCCATAAACAAATCCTTCCACCTCCCTGTATCTGAATTCATATTCTGGTTCTTCCCTTTGAGAGTAGTGCCCCTGGTTCTACTAAAAGACAAACCCTTGTCTTGTGCTCTGGATCTCACCTGTTCTTACTAAAGGACCCCACTCTCACTCCCTCTCCCTGGTATCCTCTGTGTCTTCCACCATTAATTTACACACAAGCCTTAAGAGCTTTGATCTTAAAAAAATAAAACCCTCAGTGGCTCCATTCACTGCAAAAATCCTCAGAGAATTAGCTATATTAGTTGTCTCCCCTTCTTCACCCCTTTTCTCTCCTAAGCCAACTGCATTGGGCTTCCAAACGCATCAGTCTTTTTTATAAATGGGACCTCCATCTACCATTTCCTCAGGCCAAAAACACTGGATTCATTTTATAAACTCAATCTTAGAAGTTTTCTTATAAACTTAATCTCCCGAATGCATTTGTAATCCATCTCATTCCCTGCAGTCCATTCCATCATTTCTATTGGGCTCTCAAGGCCATTAGTACACAGACATCATTGTCACCAAGACCTCTTGCTAAAGCTAATGCTGGTTGCTTATTTGGCCCTTTCTTATTTGACCTCTCTTCTTGAAAATTTGTCCTCTATACTTTTGTGACAGTACATCCTCCACTTATTTTAATAAGGGGAACTTAACAACAACAAAAGAATCCCAAGTAGGTAACAGAAAGGGCTGTATAACATGATATATACAAAGAACATTAACTCACATCACTGTAAACATGTGAAAAGAGATCTCCAATGTGTTATGGAGGTAGTTACTTGAAGGAAGATGTTAGAATGATTAAAATTTAGAAGCTTGGAGCAGGAGCTGAGGAGCTAAAACCCTGACCTCTGAAGAGAGACTGTCGCTTGGATATAATTCCTATTTTCAAGCTCATATGAGGGGTGGTGGAGACCCAGGGCCCAGAAGGGTTTGCTGGTTGATGCTGGAGCTGCTGAGGAATAAGGGGTGGGGTGTCAGTAAAATGACAAACTACTGCTAAGAAAAAGTACTGCTATAGCCAGGGTGAAGAAAGGAAATCCTGATGGTGCTGAACAGAAAAGAAAGCCCAAATCCTTTCTTTAAGTTCATGTTTTTCAGAGATTCTCTCTGGTGCCCCCTAGGGCTATAGTCTCTCAGGAACTGCTGGCAATGAATGCTAGGTTTTAGTCCTACATCACAAGCAAGGCTGAATTTGAACATATCACTAGCTTGATAGCTGGTACAATCTCTTTCTCACTTGTAGCTTTTTTATTTTTTTTCTCCCTCTTTTTTTCTGGCTCTGCATCATCTCCCTGATATTCCAGTGTTGAAATGTCATGGGGCTTTATGCTGGTCCTTCTCTCAGATCCTCTTCTATAGTCCCATGGCTTTCAGTGCATGTATACCTTGATGATTTCCAAATTTATAACTCTAGCTGTCACCTCTCTTATTGGTCCAGAGTGAAGGAACAACTACTTATTACATGTCACATAGATATTTATTTTGTAAACATCTTAAAATTGTCCTGTTGAAAATAGTGCTTTAGATTTCCCAACCATCTCCAACTTGCCCCTCCTACCATCTTCTCAATAACTTACATATCCTATGCAATTTCATTAGACAAAATTTTCAAACTCATTTTATAAACTCAATCTTCTGAGTATTCGTATAAACTTGCTAGAGGCCCAGTGTATGAGATTCATGCACTGGACGGGGGGGGGGGGGGGGGCCTCAGCCCAGCCTGCACCCTCTGGCTAATGGCTTAAGCCAGATATCATTGGCACTGTCATGGAGGCAGGAGAGGCTGTGCTCGCCAGCTGTGCTTGCCAGCCTTGAGCTGTATGGCTGAGTGGCACTCCCACTGACCACCAGGGGGCAGCTCCTGCATCGAGCATCTGCCCCTTAGAGGTCAGCATGTGTCATAGTGACCAGTCATTCCACTGTTTGGTCAATTTGCATATTACCCTTTTATTATATAGGATTTTTATAAATTATTCTTATAAATGCAATCTCCAAAACATATTTGTAACCCAACCACTATTTATTATTTCTAATGCTGCAGTTATGACACAAGTCACCGCCTTTTTCTAGAATAGTGTAAAAGACTGTGAATTTGTCTCCCTGCTTCCTCACTTTTGACCCTGCAATCCATGTGCCACATAGTTTCAAGGGACTTTAGAGTCAGGCAGATCCCATTGCTAGCCTGTTAAAAATATTCTAGTAGATATTCCTTGGATACAAAATAAAACCAAACTCTGTGCCATCATAACCAGGCCCTTTGTGTAGGGTCAGTAAACTTTCTGGAAAAGATAGATGGCAAATATTTTAGGCTTTGTGGACCAGCCAGTCTTTATCATAAGTACTCAACTTTACTTTTGTGCCGTGAAAACAGCCATAAACAATACATAGATGAATAAGGAAAACTCTGTTCCAATAATACTTTATTTATAAAAACAGGCAATGGGCCAAAATTGGGCTGCAGGTCATGGTTTGCCAACTTTTGCCCTGTCTGACTGATTATGTCACTCCATATATAACTTTTACCCTACCTCACACTAATTGGTATTATTTGTAACCTCAGGTATTTTACAAATAGTGTTCCCTGTGTCTGGAATTCCATATCTTCCTAATTGGTGTCTACTCATTGCTGAAGTGTTCACTCAAATGCCACCTCCTTGACCACTATTGGTAAACTACTGCTTTTTCTTAACTGTTACTTAGCTTAGTTTATTTCAGGGCAATTATCACTATAAAATTTTTTTCATTTGTTGGTATCTATAACTTATCCCCCATATTAGTAAAAGAGACAAGGTGTTTGAAATCTTGTCACCTATGCATTTACTGGATGAATTAACTAAAACTCAGGATTTTATTATTTTTGTTTTTCCTTTCTTGTCAATACAAATAAATCCTTTGAAATCATGGTTTGTCACTGATTTTCTACCTTGATTTATTTACCTTGATCTGTTTAGTTAAGCAACCCATCAGGTTTTCAATTAAAAATTCCCCAAGTCTGTGACTATAATCAGCTAGATTCTGAGAGGTATGTCAAGAGTGCCTTGTATATGTGTGTATATACTTGACCTTCCAGAATCTTGACATTACATTTGACCTCAAGAATAGAAAGAAAAAAAAAGATTTGGATGCATATACACGACTGATAGTGCTTACTTTTAAAATATAGATTAAAGCCTAGCCAGTGGCTGAGTGTTAAACAATGAACCAGGAGGTCACAGTTCCATTCCTGGTCAGGTCACCTGCCCAGGTTGCAAACTTGATCCCCCATGGGGAACATGCAGGAGGCAGCCGATTGGTGATTCTCTCTCATCATTGATGTTTCTATCTCTTTCCCTCTCCTTTCCTCTCTCTGAAAGCAATAAAAACATATTTAAAGACAAATAGATAAAAAATAAAAAACAGATTATAGAAACATGTACAAGCATATGTATTCCTGGCAAAGGCTATGCATTTTTTCACATGGTGGAATTCGGTGATTTCCAAAGTTCTTTTGCATTACTCAGTTTCCCTGTTAGAGTCTTATTTCTCCATATCTTTCTGAGCAAAATGGCATGCTGTAAGTTGAAGAATCCATGCACTTCCTCTTTAGATAGCAACCATTGTACCATGCTGCAGTGTGATGGGTTAGGGCGGCACCAAGGTTCGCAAACTGCAGTTCGTGTTTCTTCATCTCTTTACATTCTCAGGAGAAAGACTGTTCTGACACTGTGTTTAGTACTAAACTATTATAAAAAGACTAGAGGCCTGGTGCACAAAATTCATGCATGGGAAGGGGATCCCCTCAGCTCGGCCTGTACTCTCTCCAATCTGGGACCCCTCAGGACCTCTGGCTCCTAACTGCTCACCTGCTTGCCAGCCTGATCCCCCTAACTCCTCTCCCTGACAGCCTGTTAGCCCTAACTGCTCTCCCCTGCTGGCCTGGTCCCCCTAATTGCTCTCCTCTGCTGGCCTGGTCCCCCTAACTGCTCTCCCCTGCCTGCCAGATTGCCTCTAGCCTCCTCTGCCTTGGCCCCACCAACATGGCTTTGTTGGGAAGGATGTCCAGAAGGACATCTGAAAGGTCGCCCAGAAGATGTTCAGTCTAATTAGCATATTACCCTTTTATTAGCATAGATGCCACCTTGTCTTAAAAATGCAGGTTGTTCCCAGGTTTTCCTATCATGGAAGGGGAGCCCACAGTAACATGCTGGGTTCTGACCAGGCTTATGTGCTTGTGCTTTATCTCAGCAGGTGTGATTTCTAGTAGAAGACTCTTGGATATACCTTGAACATTTCTATCAAATTTGCCAAATCATCCTCCAAAAATGTTGAACCACTTTAAACTCTGACCAGCAACCATGTGTATGCCCTCCACCCCACTTTGATGTCAATATCATTGATTTCTCCCTAGAAGCTTCCCTCTTATCAGCCAAGACTGCTTGGTACTTGAGCCAACCTCATTGTTCAGCTTGGGACTTGATTTCCCAAGATAGAATTATGGCGGAAGAAAAAGTTTTCCTCAGCCTTCCTGAGTTTTTAGTGGAGGCACTTGTAATGAAAGACAAATCACCAAGAGAAAAACTAAAGTTAATTAAAATGTGCACCTCAGGTATATGTGGGAGATCCCAGGGAAAAATGAGTAACTCCCCAGGTGGCTTAGAATGCAGATTTAAATATCTTCTTCCTAGGGAAAGGGGATGGGAGATGTAGGCCTCTTAGAGAAGACTAAATAATTTTAATAAAGATGAATGGGGGTGGGAGGAAATAGTTTGTAACAAAGTTTGGGTGTTATGTCCTGTGACAGTAGTCAGACTTCTCTGCCTAATGACACTTCTCCCATCAAGGGTACCTATGACATTTAAGCTCCTTTAGGGAAGTACAATTTTAGTCAGATCAGGAGACTTCAGTGAAATCCTCTGCATGCACTTGCAGTTTTTCAAGAATCTGCAGCTCAAAATCATCAATATAACAATACAGCATACGTTGGGGTAGCATGTTCTCTGACCTTCAGAATAAACCCAACAAAAGCTTGTTTCCTCTCTTAAATGATTTGCCACAGAAGTGTTATTCCCTGGAGACAGTAGTCTGACCAGACCTTCCTGGGAATGGTCATAACATAACCTGTGTTTGTAGAAAGGTGTGAGCAACATCATTAAAGAATTCAGCGGCAGTTTTCTCGTCTTGAAGAAAATGAGATAAAGTTATGATAGTTTATCTCCCTTTCCACAGGTTTCTTGCGGCTTTGTGTCTCCACTGCCCCCCCCCCCCCCCCCAGTAGCCCCAGCGCCTCCGCATCAAGCCTTGGGGCTGCTGGATGCCAGGCCTGCAGGTCAGGTTTGTGTCTCCAATCCACATCCCACCTTTTCCCCAGCCCCAGATCTGTGGAGGCAGACCTTGGGGCTGCTGGGTTCCAGCCTCCCTGCAGATTTGGGTCTCTGATTTGGCCCTTGCAGCCCCACACCACAGTGGCAGACCTTGAGGCTGCTGGGTGCTGGCCTCCCTGCAGATTTGTGTCTTCGATCTGGGCCCCTGCAACCCCAGCGCAGCCATGATGGAGCTTAGGGCTCCTGGATATTGGTCTCCCTGTGGGTTTGTATCTCCCATCTGCCCTGGCAGCTCCAGTGCCACCTGACCACTATGGGCCTCGCCATCTTGGTTGGGTTAATTTGCATACTCCCTCCTATTGGCTGTTAGTGTAGGGGAGGTATAGTCGATTTACATGTTCTCTTTTATTAGATAGGATTCTTTCAAGGTTGAGAGTTACCTACTAGAAAATATCTCCTGGAGTTCTGACTGCTAGAAATGGCCTTACCTTCAACCTCTTCCCCAGCAATCTTAGAAATTTCACTGTAGAAGCCACAGTGGCTGAGTTGATGAGTGGTAAAGGCAAAATTGCCATTTTTGAAGTGAGAGGGGAAGCAGAGAAAAGAAAGTAAGTGTGGTCTAATCTATTAGTTCATATCAATACCATATACTTAAAAGTAAACCATAGTCTTAAAGTTTGTAAGACCTAAAGGAGAAATAAAAAATTAAAAACTTTAGAATATCTTTAGGGTACAAAGAAAGACTTGAACTAAAGAAAAAGGATACAATATTCTTGAACAGCAAGGCTCAAATTTATATAAGTGCTCATTTTCTTTAAATAAGAAATAAGTTCCATATAAATTTGTTCATACTGAATAAAATACTGACATGGACTTTTGAACTAAAATATTATATTGCTGGAATTGACATGAAAATAAATCATCATCAAATATTCAAACATACTACAAAATCATAATAATTTAAACATTATGATATTAGTTAATGTTAAAACCCAGAAGTAACATCCAACATACACAGTATTTAGTACATTACAAATTTGACATTTAGTTGTTGGTGAAGGGATGGAATTGATTTCTGCAATATGAAACCTGTGCTCATTTGTGTCATTAATATTATTTACTTGGGTACTGCTTCAGATTCACCTGTAACTAGTGTGTATTGAAAACTTACTATATTTCTGACAACAGGTTAGGCATTTCCAAAGATTTTATCTTATTTAATCTTCACAACAATCCCTCAGGCAAGACTTTTTATCCCCATGGTAAAGCAGAAGAAAACAGTCCCAGAGAGATGAGATAGCTTGTCTACAGTTGCATAGCAGAATGACACAGCCAGAATTCAAACTCTAGCCTTCTGCCTCCCTGTTTGGGGCTCTTCTCTGCACTACATTTTAAATCTTATTAAACATATTTTTAAAATCAATTACTTTATCATATGTGTATCTTCTATTCATTGTCTCTGTTTCATTTGAGTCCTCATTTTTTAGGATTTTCAACATGAGTTGTTAATTATAAATTTTAATCATTAAAATTATTTTTTAAAAAAGTATAGTTGTAACTATCTTTTATAGGAAATTGTCTTATTTTTCAGCTCAGATTTCCAAGCTAGTGGATGATCAAAGGTCTGAGTGGTCTAAATTAGGAGAAGCTCTCCTGGGATGGTGTATTATCACAGGGCCTCAGGCAGGGAGAAAGGCTGTCACCAGCTAGAGACAAGGTCTGAGCAAGTCCAGGCCAGTGGTTGGGTGAGCCCTGGGTTCTCCTATCCACTGGGCCTCTCTCTCTCACCTAAGAAATGTGGAGGGGCAAGAGGCTCTTTTCCTCCATGAACACTGGCTCTCTAACTTTTCAGGTACCCCAAAAGCCTCCTTCTGGTAACCAGTGCATCACAAAGATGCCAGAAACTTGACATAGCAGTTCAATGATTATGTCTTCATTAGAAGGTAACAATCCTTGCTACTAACAATGATGCTAGGCCATGCATAGAATCATTAAAAGCTATGGCAGCTCAACTCCTCATTCTGAGGAGTGCCAGTGCTTTTGATAAAACAAGTATGAGCCACCTGTTAAAGAAATTCATGATTTGCTAGTGATTTATGTCTCCTGGTTTTTCCTCTTTAGCCAGGAAGTAGCCCTTGTTTTAGTAGGTTCATTGTGTTTTTAGTTACCTCAGGGACCTATTTGGTGCCTGATTATTTGTATGACAGAAAATTAAACTAAGCTTCTATCTGTCTATAGGCACTGTGCAACCTCACTGACCACCCCCACCCCAACCATTTTTAAAAAAAATGATAACATGAATCACAAATCCAGACCAAAGTAGATTTGATGCAGCACTTTGAGACTGGCTGTGAAATAGAAAACATTTGATGAACATTAGAAAGAAGTCATTTTTTGTTATTGTTAGATTGTCAAAGCTCAGTTGACTCATCATAGTTGTCATAGTGAGTATCTACCATCGTGGTCAAATTTAAGGTCTCTCAAGTCTGACTTTTGAGTTTTAAATCCTGGTATTGCTAATCAGTAACTCTAAAACTGCCCAGTAACTAAGTCTTCCAACACTTTAGTGTTCTTATCTATAAAATGGGGATAATAATAAGACCTTAGAGAGTGGCTGAGAATTAAATGACTTAATAGTGTCAATACATGTGAAGTACCTCAATGCCTACTACACAGTAACAACTCAATTAATTATCACTATTATTATGATGATAGAGCTGAGATTTGCAGACATGCATAAATATTTTTACTTACAGCTAGCTCTGGTCTATGTCATAGAAGACAGGAGCATTTTAAGGAAGTGCATATTTGTGCTGACAATGAAGAAAAGTAGAGGCAGAATTGGCCTTTAGTCTGAAAATAGAAAACCTGCAACACTTGAGCTGTCATCATTCAGAAGTTCTGATCAGCTTTACCCCTGACTCCCCAGACTGGCCCAGAAATGCTAATATTAAAGTTCATAGTCATAAAAGTTTCTATTCTCTTCCCTGGCCTTAGCTTCCACTGTCCAACTCTTGCTGAAGCTCTTAATAATGAGTTCTATAGCTAATATGATCCCCTTCCAAAAAATTACTAATGGGAGACAATGAAGTAAATGAAAGCTCTCTAATTCCCTTATTTATTTTTCTGCAGCAAAGCTGAAAACATTATTTAGAGCCATTGACGCAATTGTCTTCATTATTTGAAATCCTGGGAATAAAATATACTGGGATAGGATAGCAGTGGTATGCTGATGAAAATCCTTCGTATACTTATGAGTCTAGGTTTGTTTTTCAAAGCTTTTCTTTCTCATCAGCCTTTGTCAAAAGAATTCAAACTTTAACCAGTAACAAGCGAATATTAAGTTGGTGCACTTCAATCTCTGTACTTCAGAAGGAAGCCTTGTGCCTCCCAGAGCTAAATCTACAAATCCGAGTGGCATATCTGCAAAGAGGCAATACAGTGGCAGCAAGAGAGACACGCAGGCACATACAAACCAACCCAAGCCACAAAGATAATTGCAGTGTGGCAGTCCCTGGTATCCTAGGAGTAATTACTCTGACATTTTTTATCATTGTGTGTTAGATATGATATGAAGCAATTATCCAGTTGCTTTTTGGAATATTGATGCTTGGGCTGTCTCTGCACATTTTCCTCATCTCACACTGTGACCCTGCAGGACTTAATTCTGACACTTCAAGGCTCTCATGGCAGATTGATAAGGTTCTCTGCCTTAATCTTCCCTTTCTTACGATGAGACTCTGGTGTTTACTGGTGTTATTAAGGATAAGAACTGATAACATGAGGCACTGCCATTTTCTTTCTCAGCTTGCAAAATTTGATTTGTATCTCATATTCTCTGGTGCTGGGTCCCTTCTGTATATTGGCACAATGGTATTTACTGCTAATTGTAAACTACACTCATAACAAAGGCAGACATTATTGTTTTTTCCTGTAATTACTTGCAATAGTCCCGGTGCTCATAAGAGGCACTTCTGGTAACCCTATTTAATAGTAATCTAAGGAATATGGAATAGGATTTAAGACCACATGCTCAGGTTCACTCTGTGGGAGTAGTGCCTGAGGGCATGGAAATTTCACCCTCCAAGAGGTGGTCTATTTTCTTAAGTGGGAATTGGCATTCTGTCATTATTTTGCTTTCATCTGAATGGCTATTTCTCAGCTCTTTTATTGGTAGATTTATTTCCATTTTCTGAGAGCAGATTTTTTTTTTAATTTGGAGCATGGATCAGCATGCTTACATTTTAAATATTTTACATCATATCCACTTGTTTGTACCACACACACAATAGGAGGCATCTGGCATCTTTCAAAAAGGCTGGAGGAGGCCACTTCCAGATGCTGTGTATGGCTGGTCCTCCTTTGCTCCATCTATGAGGTGTGCAGTAAGGTATGGGGGTGGTACAGCCCACAGAAGGAACAGTGTCAAGTTACACTACAGCTGTGGCATTGTGGTGACACAATAAACATATCTATCCATGGGTGTGCTCACCAATGTGGTCAGCACTGCCATCTTCATGAAGAGATTTCAGCAGGGCAGTTTGTAACGTGCTGAGAGCCTGCGTATTTGAAGATGGTCTGCCCTGATCCATACCTGTGATATGACCCCACTATCTTACTTCCCTTCTTGAGCCATTCTTTCATTTGGGAATGAAGACAACCATACTTTTTTCTACAACTGATATAAGAAGTAAGTAAGACGTTGGATATGAAACTCTTAGCACAGAGTCTGTTAAAGTAGGCTGTCTCAGGAAGTGGTGCAAAACTCATTCTCTCTTTATTCTCTTCTCATATAATATGAAGCAGTTTCAAAATCAGTTTCCCAGATTATTGATTTATTTTTCTGTGATATTCATTTACTTTTTTCTATCCATTGTGTTCTTAATTTAATTATTTTATTATCTGTAGCCAATAGGTATGTCCAGCTGGTTAGTTTTATGACTTACTGTTCTCGCTTATCTCCTCCATAGTTCCTTGCATTTACTTATTAGGTTTACTTTAAACTTGGCGATAACTTGGCAGTAATTTGACTTCTTTTCTGGGGGAAGTGTTTGCACATTTATTATCTAATCATTTTGGTCCACTAGATTCTATTGGGAAAGCAAAGATGACTTCTTGGCAACACATAGGAGAAACATTAGCATTAGCATAACGTGGGGGCTGCCCCAGGGCTGCACTGGCTCCTTCTTCTTCATGACTCAGTAGTTTTCTCCCCACCACATGCATACAACAAAATGCATATACCAACCAGTTCCCAACAGCCTTTAGTCTTCCCCAGATGATCACACTGTTTAAATATTAGTGTCTTAGATCTATGCTTTCCTTTCATCTCCACCGCTCTTTCAGAGTTGAATTTGAGGAGAGTATCCAAAAGCCCATGTCCATTTGTCATCTTGTCAGGATCTGAAAGCACTTACATTTCTTTGTCTTTTCCCATCCCCACAGCCTCCTCCTTTCCCCCTGCTGGTTGATTCCCTTTTGGAAAATACACACACACACACACACACACACACACACACACACACACACACACTATGATAACACACCCAGGACCCTGGACAATTGAAAAGAAAAATAAACACATCTCTGATCTAAACAACTGCCACAATGTGCAACCCACAACATAAACATATTTCTCCCATTTACTCAAAATGTTATAAGACAACATTCTTCCTGGGAGGGAATCAGACCATTTGAAAAGTTAAAACTGTGTTAGGGTAAAGCCAGTCACAAAAGGATAAATACTGACTGATTTTACTTACACAGGATGCACTGTACCTAGAGTGGTCAAATTCAAAGAGGTAGAAAAAACCATGGTGGTTGCCTGAGGTTGAGGAGAGAAGAAAATGGGGAGTGGTTTAATGAGTTTTAGTTTCACAAGATTATGAAGTTCAGAAGATCCCATGCACAGCAATGTGAACATACTTAACACTGAACTATATATTCGCTATGATTATGTGTATTTTATCACACAACTTTTGAAAAAATAGATGTTGCAATTAGTTGAGGAAATAAATTTAAGAAGCCTTATAAAAATTATAGGACTGAGACAAACCTTCTAGAAAATAATTTATCAATATATTAAGAGCCTTAACAGGTGTGCACCAAGAAAATAATCAGAAATAAGGTCAGAGAATTGCTTGTGTGTTCATTGAAGCATTGTTGATGATATGTAAAAATGCCATGTTTAATCTAAAAATTCAACAAGAGGCTAGTTAAATTAATGTTGGTCTAATCATAGGAAGGAAAATGTAGCCATTATAAACTAGTTTTGAAATATATTTAACAATGTGAGGAATGCTGAAATTATGTTATATGAAAAAATAGGAAAAGTAACTGTAAATTTAACATGATTCCCATTCTTTTTTAAAAAATATATTTTATTGATTTTTCACAGAGAGGAAGAGAGAGGGATAGAAAGTCAGAAACACTGATGAGAGAGAAACATCGATCAGCTGCCTCTTGCACATCCCCTACTGGGGATGTGCCCGCAGCCGCAATACATGCCCTTGACCGGAATCGAACCTGGGACCTTTCAGTCTGCAGGCCGATGCTCTATTCACTGAGCCAAACTGGCTTCGGCATGATTCCCATTCTTAATATATAATAAAATTGGGAAGAAATACACTAAAATATAAAGTGATCATCTGTATGTTGGTGGGTTTCTGAGATGTGTGTGAAAGTGTCTTCTGAATTATAACTTGATGCCTAATCCAGACAGTGTTTATAAATCACTCAGAAGGGAAGACTTGAGTTTTGCCAACGTAATACCCATTTTAATAGTAAAATAAATACCATATTTTCCGGGGTTTAAGATGACTTTTTAACCCAGGAAAATCTTCTCAAAAGTCGGGGGTCATCTTATATGCCAGGTGTAAAAATACCATAGCTTGCAGTTATGATGGGTGTTGCTAACTTACCAGGGACTTGCCCGGCCAGCACTTGCTCTCTTCCTCCTATCATCATCAGTTCCAGTCGTCTTATACACCAGAAAATATGGTACTTAGCATGCAGTAAACACTTTTTTGAGCTATCTACATGTACTACCTTAGTAGGTCCTTCCAACCATCCTGTGAAGTAGATATTGTTACTAGTCTAATTTCTCAATGTGGAAAATAAACCTAGAGCAGTCTTATAGCTAGAAAACTGAGGAGCCATAATCCACAGACCCAGGATTCCCTGGTATTAATCCCTACTATTTAACCAGCTGAAACATTTTGAATAAAAGAGAACAAGAAACTTTGGTTATGATGTCTTACATGTTTTTGTCATCCTGTTTGGTTGGGGCAGGGACAGTTCTTTAGAGAGTTAGCAGATGAGACCCTAGAACCAGTCTCCTCAGGGATAGGGTTGCTGAGCAAATACTTCAACAGAAGGTGTTCTAAGTTTTTTGTTTTGCATCCCCCATTGGGGACAGTGAACAGTGACATAATAGGAAGATCATTCAGTGTGCCAGCTGGCTAAAGTCATGGGACTTGGTAGTCTCCTTGAGAATGTATTCAGAGGTGCATTATCATTCCTTAGAAGCATCCTGACTCACTAATTAAAATGTGATGGACTTAGTCAGTCTTTATGCCACACACTATAGGAAATCCAGAATGCTCTGAGAGCTCATTTAAATTATAAGTGCTCTTGAAAGTCATGATTTCCAATGACTCTCTTAGTCCTTCAGGCTCCCTCCCCCCAGGATTTGCATTGCACTTTCAAGGAAGGGCTTTTAAGTGTTGGCTTTGTTATATTGCGTCTAATGTACATCTGATAAAAAAAAAAAAACCCATGCATTACCCAGGAGAAATTATGAGACTAGAGCATTCCTGCCTATTAGAGATATCAAGAACATAAACACCTTCCTAGGTAAAGCACTCCTAAGCCTTTTAAGAACCCCAACATTAGCTTGAGTTCCTAGACTCAGAGTAGACTCCAAATATGAGTTTTCTCTTCATAGTGGTACCAGTACAATTTCCCAGAGTAATGGGGTATTAAAGTGTCGTTCTTTCTCTACCACTTTGAACTATGGCATAGACAATGATGCTACTACATTTTATGGAGTTCACGCTGCAAAAAGTTCAAACAGGAAGCCTCTGAACCCTTACAGAACTCTCAAAACTCTTCTCTATACATTTAGTCTAAAAGGGTTTGGGAAAGTCATTCTTGTTTTGAGAGAGGGGTTATTTTGAGAACAAACATTTTGTAGATGTGACATCCCTCAGCTTCAAGGAAGAGAAGAGGTGGGAGAGGTGTTTGCCTCTCACATGAAGTCTGGTAAGAAAAGCTCTGAAAGGCGTTTTCCAAAAACTTCAAAAGCATGTATTTGCAGTTAGGGAATATGTTGGCCTGATTTGTGACCCACTCTTTGATTGTGTAGAAGATTAGAAATGTTTTAGCATAGCTTGTTAGTGGAGCAAAGGAAAGGTCATTGCTCTATTAGGATTAGGTATATTGGGGGTCAAAGAATATGAGTGACACACATGGACCAGAAATTGGAATAGAATCAATATAGAATTTTTTAAAGATATATTTTATTGATTTTTTTTTTTTACAGAGAGGAAGAGAGAATTAGAAACATCAATGAGAGAGAAACATCAATCAGCTGCCTTCTACACAACTCCTACTGGGGATGTGCCTACAACCAAGGCACATGCTCTTGACCAGAATCAAACCTGGGACCCTAAGTCTGCAGGCTGATATTTTATCCATTGAGCCAAACTAGTTAGGGTAGATTTTTTTATTATTATTATGTCCAGTGGCACTGATCAGAGGCATAAAAAAAAACCTCTCAGCAAAGATGATCTGAAGATATAAGATTTCTTAGTCAATTGGGAGAGTAAGTAATGCACCACATGAAACACTGTCAAAAGTACCACAAGTAGGAGGTGTCTGATGAAAGCGTGGGATCATGGTTTTTTTTTAAAGAACCCTCAAAAAGGATCCATAAAAAGTTAACTTTAAAAATTAGCTGGGCCCAAGAGCAAAAAAAAAGTCATTTTCCTTGTCTCTCTGACCTCTCTTTTCTTTGACCTAGAAGGCATCAGAAGCTAAAGTTAGCAAGAGAGAGGAAGGATCAGAGGAGAAGGCTGACCATACACCATTTCCCAGCTCCCTCCTATGCCACCAGCTGGCAAAAGGGAGAGGTTCAATTTCAAGTCACATTTGAAGTTTTGATAATTATATTGGAATGAACATTCTAGAGTTTAGGAAACCATTCTGTAGCTAATGACTTAAAATACCTTTAAGGCATTTTATTTCCTAAACATGATCAGTAAAGACATGGAATGAACAGAACTTTCTTTAAGGATGTGGAAGAACAGCCTTCTCTAGACAATTTTTTTTTTTTCTTTTCCAGGGGAGATGGGAAACAAAGTGTTAAATTGCTCTGTGTTTCACTCCATAAGTTGTATCTGTTCAATGTTGAGGCCTGGCTGATATCATCCTGCCCCACCCTCCCCCTGGCAATTCAGAGCTCCTTCCTGGTGTGGCAGCTGCTCTGAAGTGTGGTGCTGGTAATATCTGGAAAGTGAGATTCCACCTTTTAAAGAGCAGTTACCTGGGGCATTCATTTTGCAAAGTGGACAGAACAGAAGAATATATGTGGGTCAGGTCATGGCCTCAGCATGAAGAATCAACTTAAAGTGGGTCCCCTTCCTATCACTTATAGATATTAGATAAAATATTTTCCAAAATGAAGGTTTGAAGTTAAAAATTTTTTAACTAAGGTTGCCAGATCAACTCTATTATCAAATAAACATAAGGAAACTATATTTTTACATAAGCATGTCCTAAGTATTACATGAGATGGATTCATAACTAAGAATTATTTATTATTTATCTGAAATTTATATTTACTGGGTGTCCTGTATTTTAGGTGGCAACTTCCAATGGACCCTTTACTCTGTTCCTGCACAGTCACATTACATTTAGGTCATAACCTTTTTTAAATAAATATGTTTTTATTGATTTTATTTTTAAAGAGAGAAGAATGGAGAGGGGAAGAGAATTATTGAAGATAGAGAAACATCAATCAGCTGCCTCCTGCACAACCTCTACTAGGGATCAAGCCTATAACCCAGGCATAGGTATTAATGTTTTTAAAAATGCCCAGGGATGGAGCTGTTACTGGAGAATTGTGCAGATGGAACTTCTCTATTGCTTGTGGAAGTAGGTTTTTAGGCTATCTTGAGAGAAAGAATTTTCTAAGACTCCCACAGGAGATTGAACGTTTTTTGTTTGTGTTAAATCATATTCTTTGGTTTCTAAAGTCCCACTTCCCTTAAACCAGTCCTGAAAAATGTGCATCTGGGGATTCAGCAGAGCTACAAGCAAAGTCAGTGCCCAGAGTTTCTGTGCCATGCTGAAGCTGGGTCTTGTGTAGTGCCAGGCTAGTCCCAGTCCATTAGTCCATTTTGTGTGGGGTCCACATGGCCCATAGGTGAGTGCAGAATGTGAGACCACCCCCCATGCAACCAGAGTCCCAAGACAGCAAGAGGGCCAAGAGTGGGGACTCCCTTTGTTTAGGAGCTTATGTGTCTCAGATTTTGAGTCCTTGCAGTGGCCATGCCTATTCTGACCAATTTCCTGCTCCCATGTATGACTCATAGGCAAGCATCCTATTTATGTGATTTAGTTTTTATGGGGCCTATGTTTATTCTTCTTTGTTCAGTCCCTTCCCCTAGGATCTGCAAGGAACAGACTGGCAGAGTGTTAAACTGCAGCTTTTTGGCACAAATAATATGCCCACATTATCCATTGTTCTCGTCCTATAAATTAATTAATTAATAACTGGACCAATTACAATGGTAGCAGAGCTACATACTAATATATCTGTGGTGATCCTCCTCTTCAAATCAAAGCTTGGCACACATGGTTAGCAAACTGGTCTGTCTAAATAAATAATGAAATTATCCTCAAATACTCTGGCCTGTGCTCTCTTTTTACCTCTGCTCCTGATGTGGAGCAGTGTTCAAACTGTAAGAACTATTGATGCATCACTTTTCTGCCAAGCTGGGAAATTTCTTTAGCAATGTGGCTCAGGCAAGTCACTTAACCTCTCTGACTTCTCTATCTTGCCACCCACCAACTGGGAATATCAGAAACTTGTAATGAAAACCAAATAGGCCAATGAAAGCAAATTGACATGCAGCCTCATGAAAGTGCTTACAAATGCTACTATGCTTGGCAGCAGTGTAGGAAGCAGTATGTCTAAATTTAAATTTTTCTCCATTGGCATTCTTTTTACACAGGAAAAAGAGTACATGAAAATTACCTTTTTAAAAGGAACATGCAATTCTAGAGGAATGATTCCCTCATGAACTCAGGCTGAGCCAGGGCTATTGGAACCGCAACAGATCCAAGAATTCTAGTTAGCCAATGCAGATGCCTTTCCCATGGAGGGCTTTTCCAGAACCTTTTCTCAGCAGTCAGACCTTTCAATGGCTCTGCTCTCTCCTTGGCTGCCAACTCTGGATGATGCTCACAAATTGAGAATTGGCAGATGAGCAAAAGCTGCAAGTCAGACCTCCATATGCAACCTTTGTGGGTGTTTTCTTCCCATGGCATGGAAGTTGTGCTGATGTCTAATGACAATTAACCGAAGGACTTGGACTTCATGCTCCACAGGCCAGGGCAGGCTGGGCCATTGGAGCAAAGGCAGTTTGTCTCTCTAGGTGACCTTCCTTTCCCCTTGTGCTGCCAGACTCCAGAGTTCATTTTCACTGGCTTCAGCATTCATTCTACATTTGTTCCTTCCAAGTTTCCTGTAGTCTGTTTTTATTTTTCTTTTGATTCATTAATTTTTGTTGTGACTTTCATTGTTCCAGCAAACAAGTCACAAGAAAAGCACATATGACATTAATTTTGCATTGCTCATTATCAGTTCTCTTTTTAGTCATTATCTCTTGATCTTCATCAAAAAATTACTTGCAAAATGCAGGTAAACAAAACAAACCCCTTCATGCATTTTTCCCCTTCTTCTTTTTCTAACTCTTCTAATGACAAAGAGGCAAGGGACTTCCCAGAGTGCTTTAGGAAGTCTAAGCTAAGGACAAAATAGTTGTGATATCCAATACAATGAAAAATGTCTTTCAGAAAAACCTTTAGCTAAGAGCCTGGGGAGGAAGGTAAAGGCATTTAAAAAAAATCAGAAGCTTAGAGGAGACAAATGGAGCTTGATGAGCTCTTGAGATGAATGCCACAGGCTAATGCAAGCAATCAGCAGGTTTGTTGAAAATATGCTGATATCTGCAGAAAAAATGCAGTGACAGAGGAGAGCCTACTGATAAACACAGGAGCTCAAAAATACTATTGCTGGGAAAACCTTGACATTCTGACCATCTTTTACGGAATACGCAGAAGGGAAATTCAGGGCCCAGTTTTTGTGTCTGACTATTCTCCCTGTAACCCATTCATTCATTTGGAGCGTTGTTTCAGGAGTCCTGTAATTCAGCTTCTCCCCACAGCCAGCCATCTGGGCATCCCCCTCTAATCTGAGTATTTAAACCACACAATGACAGAAGCTAGAAGAAGCACACTTTGATAACTTTAAAAAATTGAATCAGGGATTAAATGATGAAGGGAACTCAATTTATGATGTCTATTCGTTACATTGGGTAGAACACTTTCACTAATAGCACCCTGAGCCTCTAAGTTTGCAGTTGCCAACCCCCATCATTGGGAAAGGAGCTGGCCACTGGACTGTCCAGGCCGGGCGGCACTCATCTGTTCACACTTCTCCGGAGCTCTTCTTTGGGTATTTCTTTAAAAGCCAGCGTTTCTGTCTTTTCCTTCTGTAGAAAACCCAAGCAGTATAAAACATCTCCACTTAGTTTTGTGCATCCATTCACCCATTCCACAAGGCACATGCTGTCAATAAACCTTAGTTGAAATGAGCAAAATAAGTATGTAAAGATATATAAACATACTCTGTTCTTATGGATATGGTAATTAAAGGCACAATTAAATGGATATCTCTTGGATTTTACCACCCTATCCCTGGGGGACAATTCTTCAAAGCCTGGTTTCCAGTGATAAGTATCACTTTACTATCAGTTGATTGGCTTTACCAGTAAGCCCTCCAGGGAGTAATAACAGAGCAACAATTTTTTGACCTTCACACACAACTCATTCATTATTTTCATTACATTAAAGCACAGTAGACTAGGTAAATTTGCTTTCGATTGAAGCTATACACTTTGAGTTTTTCAATCATCCCTGAATCACTAAAGATAATCCAATAAAAACAGGAATGCACTGCTCTATCCTGATTTAAGAATGTAGAGCCTACTTTTGCTCAGTGCTGGGTCTGGACGGCTGCCGCTCATAGCCCCTCTGGGCACTGCCTCACCTGATGAGAACCCAAGTTCATTCCCCCATTCTGGTTGGGCCATATCCAGAGACTGACAACCTGGGGGAATAAAACTCACACATTCTGAACACTCTTGCTAGTTTAAGATACCTTGCCACCCCCAGTTGTCTGTGACCTCTGTCCAATTTTATTTCCCTCCCTTCCTACCCTTGGAGGTTGATTCCCAAGAGCCACTCTATCTTTATGCATGCGTGTTAATTAAGGGTCAGTTTCATGGGGAACCAAAATTGTGACAGTTACTTTGTTTTAAACTATTGGGTTAACACATAGCGAGATTTCCTTATTAGTCCAGAAACTACAAAGAATGTACTAAATGATGCCCTTCTCCGGCAAATGATCATACAACAATTTTATAGTTTAATCTATAAAGCCCAAGTTTCTTGAGGTGAGATTAGTAGAAAAGGAGTTTGATCAGAAAAGAGGGGTCTAGGATAAAAACACCTGTGTAATGAGGGAATAGTTGAGAAGAGTAGGAAAGTAGATGTACACATAAACTATTTGCTTCCAATCCCCAGTTATTATTGGGAACCCTGCCACTTTACTTCCTACAGCAGAATGAGGTCTCTATTAATGGCCAACCTTCGGAAGTTGTTATAGATTAATTTGTATAAAATATGTCCTAGAAAAGTTTGCCAATGCCATTTTTTAAAATCTATTCTGGAAAAAAAACCACATTCTGTTTCTTGAATGGGTTTCAGTCTAAATATTACACTAGTGTGGATGTGTGAGGAGAGAGGCTTTATTTATGATACTTCTTTTATAGCCAATAGCCACTTCTAACTGAAACTCAATACAAATATGACTAAATCAAATAACTGTGAATATTATATGTAGAGATGTCTTGCTTAAACTGAAACACTCATTGATTTTTCTTTGATTCATATCTAAAATAAAAAATTAAGGCCAAGGGGGAAAAATCAACAAAGCCATCCTCTATCAAGTGCAGTCTGAGTAGATGGAATAAGACTTGACCAGCAAAGGTGGTTAAATATTTCATAAGAGATGCGGAAGTCTTGAGGTTTTTCAGATTTTACTGGTTATGCCAACTAGTTTATTGATTTATCTTATGTATCCAGTATTATTAGATAAATCAATAACCTAGTTGGCATAAAAGAAAAATAGAAGAGAATTTCACCAAGTTTCCCTATCAACTGACAGCCTCATTGCAGCAGTAAACATGACTCGCTAATCAACCTCCCCTTCTTTAGAGGACACTCAAGAAAGTTTGTTTATGAATGTTTTCCTGGAAAACAGACAGTTTTTACTTTTTTTTAAAGTTTATTCAATGACATGTGTTCTTGGAACTGTACTTTGCAATACTTTCCCCACCACCTAAAGTCAGGCTATAACTCTTAACTCTAGCAGAGTTCAAAAGTAGACAACAACAGCCTTTTGTGATGTCCTGCTTATAGGCCAGCTTCTTCACATCCTACCACTTCTACTAAATTGGCAAGAAATGGCACACTAGATCTACTCTAGAAGTACACTTACCACACAGGCTTCTACTAGGTGTACTGGTTAATAGTGTGGATTTTTTTTCAATAGATGGAGTTACACATATGTTGATATATATGTGATTTGATATGTATTCTATTTTGTTGTATTGACAACAAGCTTCAATACTTCATATGTCAAATTTGCTGAAGGTATTAACATCATAGATATATTTATGCTCAAAAATGTTGAATCTTGTGCCAAAAAAAGAACATTTGATTGAAGTTTTAATTCATGACTTTGTTTTGAAGAAAAGTGCTGCTGAATACTTCAGAAAGCTTATGGTGAACATGTTCCATCTCAAGATACTTGGAATGCTGGTTTAAATGATTTAAGTGATGATTTTGATGTGAAAGACAAAGAACTTCCAGGTCAACTTAAAAAGTTTAAAGACCAACAATTACAAGTATTATTGAATGAAGATGCATGTCAAACTCAAAGATGCATGTCAAACTTGCAGAAAGATTAAACGTTGCTCAGCAAATAATTTCCAGTCATTTACAAGCAGTGGGAAATATTTTAAAGGAAGGAGAATGGGTGCCATATCAACTGAACAAAAGACAAACAGAAAACCAAAAAGTCATCAGGAAAATGCTTCAATGGCATGAAAGAAAGTCCTTTTTGCATTGAATTGTGACTGGGGACGGAAGTTGAATTTATTTTCATAATCCCAAATGCACAAAATCATGGATTAATTCAGGTCAACCATCAGCATCGACTGCAAGGCCAAAATCACTTAGGAAAGAAGACAATGTTCTACATTTGGTGGGATCAGGAAGGTGTGGTGTATTTAAATGAGCTTCTAAAACCAAATGAAACAATTAATATTGATTGCTACCAACAACAAATAATTAATTTGAACCACACTTTGATTGTAAAATGACCAGAATAGGCCAGAAGACACGGCAAAGTAATTTTGCTTCATGATGACGCATTATCACACACTTCAAAACCAATTTAAGACACATTAAAAGATCTTGCCTGGGAAGTATTAACCCACCCACTATATTCACCAGACCTTGCTCCTTCAGATTACCACTCGTTTTAATCACTTTTTGGGCAGCACTTCAAAACGTACAAAGAAGTGGAAAATTGGGACTCTGAATGATTTGTCTCAAAACAAGACAAGTTCTATTGGGAAGGTAGCCACAAATTACCTGAAAGATGGGGGAAATGTGTAACAAGTGATGGACATTATTTTGAATAAAGCGCTTTTGAAATTTCTCTTAAAATTACCATGTTTTCTTTGATTACAAAATCCTCATTCTTAACCATTACACCTAGTATTTAGGTATGAGAATGGGTAGGAAATGGCCCTAAACAGAGTATTTCTCAGAATAGAGGGATAAGAATTGATCAAAATGGGCTTACTTGGTTCCTTTCCTTTGTCTCCCCTTTTTTTTTCTCCCTCCCTCCCTCCCTCCTTTTCTTCCATCTTTTCTCTGTTTAGTTTTTAACCCTGGCCATGCAACAAAATTACCAATTGAGTTTTTATTTGCCTTATTTTTAATGCATGTGCTCAAGTACTGAGACAGTTTATGGGAATAGACCCTGAATAGCTTTGTGTGTAAAAGCACCAAGGGGATTCTATAGCATGTCCATATTTTAAGTACAGATTTCCCTATCCAGAAGGAAAGTACCAATGGACACGAGGACAGAACGATGCATGCCGAGTTGTAAGCTTGACCACCAATTCTCACCCATCTCTACTGCTATACCACAGAATGCCTGTGCCACCTCTGAGTCATTATCAATCTTCCTAGAATGTCTCAGTGTTCTGAGGGAGGCAGATATATGGCCTGAGATGTGAAAATATTCTTGGTCAAACACATTTTTTTAAGTTCTTTGCTCCTCTGGGTTTTTTCCAGAGAAACAGAAGTCTTTACAGTTAGAACAGGGAAAGTATTTATTGTAGTGATACTGATAACTAATTAAAACTAGTGAGCTTAGACTTACATATTTCTGTTATAAATCTTAAAAATGATGATGAAACAATTTCACAATACATTTTACAGGTATCCACTATTGTCCTTTAGCAGTTTGTGTTAATTTTTAAATCTGGACACTTTTGGAAATAGAACTATAAACAGATACACGTAGATGGTGTTGTACTAGCAAAAGGTCTTTATTTTATTCTCAGATGTCCCTTTATGGGATTTTTTTTGTCCTTTCAAACTAAAAAGAAAACATTGAGTGATTTTTCCCCACACTAGTATGTCCTTTCAGAACCTTACCAGTTCCCTGAAGTATTTTAATTTCCTTCTTTTCTTATCTACTTGCAAGGCAGCATGTATGCAGTGCATGACCTGCACTCTTTCATTGTTTTCCTGTTGGGAGGAAAGGTGCCTGGGTGAAAAGCATGAGTACTCCGTCTTTAAGCATTCTTGACTCTGCTGTCTTGGGGCATCACTCTGTCTTATAGATATTTTTCATGTTTTTCCACAAGGCCAAAGAAAGATGAATAGAGAGTATTGATTCTCTTTCTTCTGTAGGACATAGACTATTTCAGATGACTTCAGTTAGAAAAACAGTGTGTGTGTGTGTGTGTGTATGTGTGTGTGTGTTTCTCAATCCGGATGTTTCTTTAGGAGTAAATAAACATTAGATATTCCCAGAAAGCAAAATCGAATAGAATAAATAAAATGAAATACAAATTATTTGCTAGCTCACAATAAGAATATCTACCTAATAAAAGAGTAACTTGCTAATTGACTATACCTTCATGATGCACACCAACCATCAGAAGTGAATATGCAAATTAACCCAACAAAGATGGTAGATTAATTTGCATACGCAGGCACCAAGTGGATGGGGGTGGGGCAGGACACTTACTTTTTGGCCATTGTGAATACGCAAGCATTCTGTACCACTCAGCCACTCTGGGCCTCTGGGAAGCATGGGAAAGTGGAAAAGCGGCTCTGGGCCTGTGGAAAGGCAGCTCCAAACAGAGCTAAGGCAGTGCCAGCAGCCAGGGGAAGGAAGGCCCATTCTTGTATGAATCTTCATGCATCAGGCCTCTAATAGCATTATAAAAGCTCACATAAGATTTATACTTTTGTATGTGTCATTTTTAAAAAGTATGGTGATAATTTGGTTTTAATTTAAAAGCAATTCTTATAAACTTTTATTTGTTATATAGTGATTGCTTCTTATTTGGTTTCTGTGTCTCTAGCTTTATACCAAGAGCTATTCTCCAATGGTTTAAGCCATCCTAAAAATGCAAACATACCATGATACTTTTTCACTGAATATTCTTCACTGTCTCACTGTTGACACTTTAGCAGGGCACACAGGGATCAGGATGACTACATCCTTGACTTCTCTAAGCTAATCTCTGGTCCAGACTCTATACTTTTGGTTTCTCACACACATCAGGCCTTTTCCTACCTCCGTTACTATTTTATTTGTGATATGCTATTTTTATCCTTTTGAATGATTAGTTTTTATCCATCTTTCAGAACTCAAATAACTTTCAGCCTTCCCAAGGCCCTGAGTTTCCTTCTCCACTGACCTCCCAAGTCCTCCTAAATATTACTATATGTGGTGCTTGTCACTTAAATTCATACAAGTTTTGGGACTCATCCCACTAGGCTTTGGACTCCTTGACAGCAGAACTATGACTTCTTCCTAGCACCCTCAGCATCAAGACACAAGTATGAGTCAATTAAAACTTCTTGAATGTATGAGCCAAAGAAACCTTACAGATTGACTGGTAAAATGACCTCATTTTAAAAATTAAAAACTAAAGCACAGGAAACTGAAAAAAAAACATGCCAGGGGTTAAAGGTTAATTTTGTAACTGTGTTTTTCTGTTCACACTGACTTAAGAACTTGGTACTTTGAAACCATTGGCCATTTTCTTCCATATCTACTCTTCTCTTGATTGGACAATACCATTGCTTCACAATATTGTAAATCTCAGATATTGTGCCTATTAGATATTTCTGTAAGCCAACCTGACTATAATCCCACTAGAGGCTCAATGCACAACATTTGTGCAAAAGAAGGTCTTCCTTCTCCACAGCCGCAGGCACTGGCTTCCCTCTGGCACTTGGGACCTGAGATTCCCTCCAGCACTCAGGAACCAGGCTTCCCTTGCAGCCCTGGTTTTGTCTGTAAGGTTGTCCTGAAGGATGTCCAGTCTAATTAGCATATTATTTTTTATTATTATAGATATGATACATTTCTTTGCATTATATTATCAATGTGTTTACTTATTAAAATAAATACATAGAGAATGACTCAAAGAAATATCACATGAGTGGAAAATATGTAAACAATGGCATTTTGACATTACTTGGCAATAACTTGGCTCATCTTAAGACAGCCATGTGCTTTTCCATCACAATAAGAGAGGAAGAAAACTAGAAATCCTCCACTTCATATACTTCTTACCAGGTATAATGTGTTTTGGCCTTGTAGATATGCAATGTATAAAGTTACATTTTGGTTCTATTATATGTGCATTAGTGTCCCTAATTCAAGCCTGCCTGTTATAATCTCACTAGAGGCCCAGTGCATGAAATTTATGCACTGGGAGGGGGGTCATGTCCCTCAGCCCAGCCTGTACCCTCTTCATTCTGAGACCCCTTGAGGGATGTCTGACCACCTGTTTAGGACAGACCCCACTGGGATTGGGCCTAAACAGGCAGTAGGACATCCCTCTAACAATCTAGGACTGCTGGCTCCCAAGTGCTTGCCTGCTTCCGCCTGATTTCCCCTAATGACTTTTGCCTACCAGCCTGATAACCCCCTAACCACTCAACTGGCAGCCTGGTCGATGCCTAACTGCCTCCCAGCTGGCTCGATTGCCCCTAGCTGCCCTCTCCTGTGGGCTTGGTCACCCCTGACTGCCTTCCCCTGCCAGTCTGGCTGCCCCTAACTATTCTCCACTGCAGAACTGGTAACTCCCAACTACCATCCCCTGCTGGACTGGTCACTCCTAAATACTATCCCCTGCAGGCCTTATCCCCCCAACTGCCCTCCCCTACAGGCCTGGTTCCCCCCCCACCATCTTCCCTCCCCTGCCTTCCTGGTCTCCCCCAACTCTCTTCTCTGCTGACCAGGTCCCCCTCAACTGCCCTCCCATATAGGCCTTGTCCTCCTCCCCAGCTGTCATCCCCTGCCAGCCTGGTCCTCCCAACTGTCCTCCACTGCAGGCCTGGCCCCCCTCTACTGCTCTCCCCTGAACACCTGTCCCCCCCCCCCCCAACTGGCCTCTCTTGCAGACCTGTTCCCCTCAGCTGCTCTCCGCTGTTGACCTGTTATCTGCCCTTCTCTGCCAGCCTGGTCAACCCTAACTGCCCTCCCTGTTTACCTGATCATCCACAACCACCCTTCCTTGCAGCCCTGGTGCCCCCCAACTGCCCTTCCCTTGCAGGCCTGTTCCCCTACAACTGCTCTCTCCTGCAGTCCTGGGTCTCCCCAACTGCCTTCCTCTGCTGGCCTGGTTACCCTCAACTGCCCCCAACTGCCCTCTCCTGCCAGCCATCTTGTGGTGGCCATCTTGTGTCCAACATGGGGGCAGCCATCTTTGACCACATGGGGGTGGCCATCTTGTGTCTTGAAGTGATTGTCAATTTGCATATTCCTTTTATTATTTAGGGTTTTCCCTTTATGATTACTTCTTATTTCTTCTTACTCATTTACTCTTGTGATTGATTAGAATACTCTTCAACTGTGTGCTTTCTCCCTGACATTTCAATGAGAAGAGAGCATTTCCTCAGTCATAAATCTGTGCTTGGCCTTAAGTCATAATCTGATTAATGGACTGTTAGGAGATATAATGCAAATAGGAACTCGAAATGGCATGATAGTTCAGTCCTGCTATTGTCTTGGAATTAAGTTATTAAGTTTCTCTGGATAGCTGTTATCATTCTTGCCCTTGGTCCCAGAAAAAGCACATGTGGAAAAAACCTGGGACCAATCTGCATTAAGAGCTAAATCTACATAGACCCTGAACTTGAAGCAGTTTCCCAGAGAAGCTCAACCTTGATGAACCAGCTGACAGGCATGAATAAATGGTCATTATTTTTTAAGCCACCAACTTTGGGATGACTTGTTTTACAGAAATAGATGAATGATACAACTCCTCGCCATTGATTATCAAATTTAAAACTTTTAATCCTTTTGCATACTTTAATACACACACACACACACACACACACACACACACACACACACACATACACACTAGGGGCCTGGTGCACAAAATTATGCACTGGGGGTGGGTGATCCCTCAGCCCAACCTGCCCCCTCACACATACTGGGACCCCTCTGGCTGAGGCTTTAGGCCTTGGGCACCCAGCTATCACCATGCAATGGGGCAGATGGCTGGCTCCATCCCAGCCCCATCCCCCAAACCTCCAGCCAGGGCCTTAGCCCCAGCCAGCTCACCCCCAGCTAGAACAGGCTTCTGCCCCACCCTCCCAGGCCCGAGCCGCCTAGACTCACATCCCCAGGCCCTCCTGTGGCCCTGGTCACGTCAGACATGTCTCTCCAGGCCCCCCCAGACCTTCCAGGCCTGGGTGGCCCTGACCACACCCCCCTGTGGCCCCAGCCACCTCAGACACACTCCCCCAGGCCCAGGCTGCCTCGGCCAAGATCCCCATGAACCAGGCCACCTCAGCTATGCCTACTCAGGCCCCTCAAGGCCCCACCACCTTGGCCACGCCCTCCAGTGGCCTGGGCCACCACAGCCACGCCCCACACTCCTGATTGGCTGGTGGGTGTGGCTGGTGGGCATAGCAAAGGTACGGTCAAATTTGCATGTTACTCTTTTAGTATATATGATTTTAATTTATTTCAGAGAGGAAAAGAGAGGAAGAGAGAGATAGAAACATCAATGGTGAGAGAGAATCATTGATTGGCTGCCTCTTGCACCACACTGGGGATCAAGCCTACAACCTAGGTACATGTCCTGACCAGGAATTGAACCAGGGCCTCCTGGTTTATAGCTTGACGTTCAACAACTGGGCCACACTGGCTGGGTGAGCCTTTTGCATACTTGACCCCAGTTTTCTCTTCCTAGTCCTTTCCTCTTTCCCTTTCTCTGTTTTATAGGCTTTTAGAAATCCCATTTGATGCTAGATACCTTTTACTTGTATTCATTTACATTGACTTTCTTCAATTCTTATTCCTCTTCTTTCCCCTTTACTTGGTTTGCTACTTCCTCCTGAAATATTTTTTACATTTTATTTAATTTTTGCCTTTTTCTTCTACTGCTCACTGAGTTCTTTACTTTCTTGCTTCTATTCCTTTTGGGTCTACTTCCACCTATCTGTGTTCTTCCTTTTGTTTATTCTTATGTCCAGTCCTAGTGGGATGATGGGCTTCCATTCTGCTCTTCTTTAACCAACTCTGTTTCTCCAGAAGGAGAAAGGAATATTAACAAATAGTCTGAAATCCTTACTTGATCATTCCACTTGGCTTTTTGGCTCTAATGGTTCATTCACCCCCAGCTGCTGAGATGGAGCTCATTAATTTCATTCCCTCCAGGATGCTTTGTCTTTGAACAGTGGAAAGAAGAAGAAGAGGATATGGGATGTGCCAAATGAAGGAAGAAAGACCATGAGAGCTTGTTAATGTTATTTTTGTTAATGTTTTCGGAAACAAGATTTGGAGAAAACACAGTATAAGTTACATCTATTGTATTTGACTGAGAAAAAGCTTCTTATTTGTCTTGCAAAATTCTGAAAAGGTGTATGCGTTCTTTCCATTAGTTCACAGCAATATTGAAGATGTATTTGACTAAACTGGAATAAAATATCAGCCTAAGATGCCCAGAGGCTACTAACAGGGCCATCCATATGCTTCATCCATATGCTAATACAGGGAATTTAGTATCCAAATTGTTCCTAGGAATCCTCTAGAATCCTGCTGTTGAGTGAAAAGGGGGATGGTTGATCCATGCCACTACTTGCAAGCTCTCAGGGATGCCCTAGGAATGTGTGATGGCTTAATTGCACTACTTTACGGAACCCTTGCTTTCTAACCCCTTCCATAAAAGATCAGCAGAGACTAGATTTTTCAGTATAGATTACAAAATTGCACTCAAACAAATGCATACAGTGGGCACTGAGTTCCCTACCAACCCTTTCAGGAGATTCAGCTTGGCCACTAGATATGCAGTCCATACTCAGAAATGTCTAAAAGGTGCTATTGTTAGCATAGGCAGTTAAATATTAACAAAAGAGAAAGGAAAGAAATTGGCTAAACTTAATTAGGTTGAAAGCTACAGCTTCACACACTCCAGGACAATGATGTCAAACTCAAAGGCTAACATGAGCCAAATAAATAAGGTTTAAGTTTATGTGTACCTCAAAAAAGCAAAACCTTCACTTTTCATTAAAAAGTAGGTTTATTTGGATAGAGACATGCTGAATACAAAGGGCTGAAATAAAAGAGTAAAATAATAGAACATTTTAATAAAAAGTAATATTTTTCTTAAACATTAACTTACCAGACACTGAATAACTGCATAAATTAATAAGCATAATGCAAATAAACCTATTTTCTAATTCTCCAAAAGTGAAATATTTCCTGTGTTGTGCACACCAAATAAGTCAGTACAAGACTAATGATATGGCTATCAGCTGCTAAAATATTCACTGCTAGTATTAGTGGAGAGAAATGGTGCACCTGCGCTTAAGGTGCATAAGGGAAATGAATGTAACACGATTATAGTAATCAGTCATTAGTGAACATTGTAATTTGTTATTAGTACTTTTGTATAACAGGATGTTATAAAAATTAAATTATAAAATTTTTATTAAAAAATTTCTTGCATATTGTTAATATCTTTGGGCCTCAAAGATATTAATTGTGAGGCACATGTGGCCTGTGGGCTGTGAGTTTGACATGCTTGCTTCAGGAGATAGCTGTATTGCTCTGCCTAGAGGATTAATACCTTTTCCTCATTAACCCCCTCACAGTTTTCCAATCTCCTCAGGGTATGACTGGCCATCAACCAGAAATACTGAGAGAGATAAAACTAATGGGAAATTCCTCTGTAGGCACATGCCCAGTAGAAGCCAACATGTTGCAGCAGGAAGTGCTTCTACTTTGAGGCATGTGCAGTAAGAGTCAAGATGGGACCATAACTGGGAGGAGTCTAATCTGGGAAAAGGATCAGATTGGTTAAGGGATGGCTCAGCACAAGTCCAGGAAGGGTTGTGAAAGAGATTGGTTGCTTTGAAAGCCAGGTATAATACAATCAAAGCTTAACAGAGGCCTCTCTCTAATACACTTTTGTCCATGTGCTGTCACAGCTCCCTATCCGTAGGAGCCCTGTGGACCTAGCAGCCAGGCAGTCCCAAGCATGGGCTCCAGGTTTGACTCCAAGTATAGGCCTGGGTGGCCGTTCAGTGCCAGCTGGAACATGGCAAGACTAGAGATTAAGTTAGCTGGAAGGGGACAGAAACTGACCTGGACTAAGCTTTGGCATGGACTAAACTGGTGGCACAGAATTTCTGGACCCTGGCCCTTCTTTGGGGCTTGATCAAAACAAGGATAGACTTTTCCACAGTGGACAGAGCTGAACCACCTGGCTGAGGGTGAGACACAGACTCTGGGCTCCTGAGGACAGTCATTTGTGTTTGTTCCAGCTTCAAAAAACTTATCACGACAGCTCAACCTCCTGAACCTGGGCCCCTGAAATATTTTTCTACTGGCACTGCAAGAACCCCATTTTCACCAGCAACACTATTACTTTCCTCTTTAGCATTTAATCCGTGTAATCTTTTACAAATCCCCAGTTAATGAGTTTCATGGAATATTGCCATGTGGAATATTTCTTCTTCTGTCTCCTTTTTTTCTAGCACTCCAGAGACTGCCGAAACACAGAACAAGTACTCTTGTTATAAAATTATCTTAAGAGTTTTTCTTTACATAATCTACTTCCTAGCTCCTAGCCCAAATATTAAGTGGGCAGATTGAACATAAATTTTCTGGGCAACCTCAGTTTGAGATGTCCATCCACTTTCCCTGCAATCATTACCAGTTTATTCCTTCTCCTAAGTGGGAGCACCATCTTAGTTTCCCAGGGTTGCCCTAACAAATTGCCATAAATCAGGAGGCTTAAAACAACAGGAATGTTTTATCTCACAATTCAAGAAGCCAAAAGTCTAAGATCAGGCTTTCCTCAGAGTTGTTTTCATTCACAACTATCCTAGCTTCTGTTGGCTACCGGCAATCCTTGTCATTTCTGGGCTTGTGACTGAATAACTCCAAATTCTGCATTTGACTTGACATGGTCTTCTCTGTCTGTTTCTTCTCCTCTTTTGTCTAACAAAGACATTTGTCATAGAATATAAGATCAACCCATGTATTCCAAGATGATGTCATCTGGAGATCTTTTAATTTAATGACATTTGAAAAGAATATTTTTTCCCAAAATGTCATATATAAAGATTCCATATGGGCATATCTTATTTTTTTAAATATGTTTTTATTGATTTTGGAGAGAGGGGAAGGGAGAGTGAGAAAGAGATAGAAGCATCAATGATGAGATAGAATCATTGATTGGCTGTCTCCCCTGTGCCCTGAACAGGAATTGAACTATTACTCCTGGTTCATGGGTCAATGCTCAACCACTGAGCTACATTGGCTGGACTGGGCATATGTTTTAAGTGGGCCACCTGATTCAACCCACTTCAGATATCTTATGGGTAGACCTCTTTGTCTTTAGCCATCAACATTTCTCTGAATTTACCACATACTTTGGGCTTGGAGGTAACCAGAAATACTTCCTCAGCTATACTTCAGTGCAATCTCTATTCTTTGAACTGTTTTGGCAATGAAATGCCACTGGACCAGCAAAAATGGTTGCCTTTATAACTTGGCCTTAGCCACATGTCATCGACAGAAGAGAAACAGGACACTCTGCAATTTCAGAGCAATGCAGAGTTAAGACCTTCACTGACTACCTGACTCCCTTTCAGTTTCTCTTTTAAGCAAAAAAAAAAAAAAAAAAGGTTTTCCACCCTCCGCAAGTCATGGCCCTGCTGGTCCTTGGATCTCCTAATGCCCATGGATAGTGATTCCTACAAATTAGACTCCTCTCAGTCTGTACACATAAGAATACACTGGCCATTGTTGATAGCCTGCTCTATGCCAGACACTGCACTTAAAAATTTCATTTTATTTAATCTTCATAACAAACCTTTAAGGTAGACATATTGCTTATTTTCTGGATGAGATGGCTGAATCTCAAATAAGTTACACAATATAAAGATGTCGAAAGGTAACATAGCTACTTCATGGCAGAGTCAGGACTGGAATCTTACCCTCTGATCTTCTTGTCCAGACATTTTCATGACTCTCCCATGCAATATTAGGTAGTCAGTTGCTAGCTTGGCATATATACTCTAATCAGTTTGTTTTTTTTTACTTATGATATTCTTAGAAAGAATTTTAATAGGTGTCCTGAGCACTTGCCAAGCACCTACTGGGTGTCCTATCTGTTCTGTTACTCCAAGTTGATGTGCATGAAAGACCAGACAGTTATCTCTGGTAGGGCAGTCACTGGTCCCAGCCTGAGAGATTAACATTCCAGCCAGCATCCCTCCACACTTTACTGTGATTAATTCCATCTGACTCTGATTACTCCTTCATGCTGTGACACCCCCTCCCTAGGCACTTATATGCTAAGGTTGTGCTATATTCATTTGCTCTTGTTGAAATATTTCTTTGTAACTGCCTCTAGACAATTTCATTTCATTTCTGCATCTATTGTAGGCAGAGTGTTAAATCTGGCAGTTTAAGCAGTTGCTCGACACTATTTATAAGGCCCTGAGCAATTCCTAGAGTTAGGCACACTGTAGGGATTATGCATTGTACCTGAACATGCATTATTTTGTGTGTGTTTCTGTGTAAGGAGCACTGTCAGGCATAGCCTGTGGCTTTTTTTTTATTATTTATTTCCTATCTGTCTACTCTATTTGCCTTCTCTTGCCTCTTTGGAATTCATTATCTAGCACTTTCTCTCCCCACAACACATAAGTGGTCATACTTTCACAATGAACTAACTTCACGGTGACTAACTGGCTGAGTAGATTCCCCTACAGTTTTTGAGAAAGAAGCAGATGTTTGTAAGAATTAGGCCACAGCACATTATGAATCCCATCGCTACTTTAGTAAATAAAACCCATTGCTTTAATTCCAAGAAGAGTCAGTCTTGTACCAAATACTAAAGTATAGTAAACAGCTATCACAAGATTCTTCCATGCTGGCTTAGGATTCTTGTCTCTTGGCTGTTGTCCAAATCTGAATATTATCTTGTCCCCAAGATTTTACTTCTGGCCTGGTTCAGAAAATGCTCTAATCTAAATTGTTTGTCTCTGTTGTGTTGTATCTTCTGGGAGATAATGGTTCCTGATGCTGTTCCCCTGCCTCACTTTTGACTAACTTTGCATAATGCACATTACAGTATCTCTGTCTTTTCCTAGGAAGGCCTGCAAAAGCATGGGTGATTGATTAGGCCCCAGACTCTACTAGAAATATCTTTTGCAATGAGGCTCTTTCAGAAGTAACATTTAAAAGAAAAATCATGTATTCTTAGGACATGTAGCAAAACAAATGAGACTACAGACTTGCACATTCCACAGAAGGATGCCTTGCTGCCAGAGCTTCAGCTATTCATCAGAGGCAGTGGAATTAGAGCCACGGAAGTTCTAATATCAGAGAAGATGAATAGGAATGATGGCTCTGTTGTTTTCTCACAATCAGTTTTAAAATGTTCTATAGAATGTGCCTCTAGACAAAAAGGAGTGAATGCAAATGAGAGAGAGAAAGAGAAGAAAAATGTAGAAATTTATTTTAAACATGGCAGGTTTCTGGCTTTAGAAAATTACTAATAAAATGGGACAGATAGACAGACAAACAGACTGCCTAATAAGCAGACTCATATGGGCAGCCAAATAGAATTCCAGTATGTTCTGTTACTTACAACCAGGTGGAACATGATTTCCAATTCTATCCTCAGTGCAATAGCCCAATGGTTGTCCTATATAATAAAAGAGAAACATGAAAATTTGAGTGGGGGGCGGGGCTGTGCGGCATGCGACCCCACCCCTTGTGCAGGCTCTGTATGGCCTGAGGAATGGGCACCATGGGCCTGGGAAGCAGAAGCTGTGCTGGCGGTTCCAACAGGCCCGCGGCACCCCTTCCCCAGGCCACACGGAGGCCGGCAGGAAGGCCGACCACCGCTGCACTTTGCTGAGGGTGCCAGGGGTCCAAGATTGCAAAGGGCACCTGCTTGGGGTCCCAGATTGCTGGCATGCACCTGAAGGGCAGGGCCACGGGAGGCTGGGGAGAAGACCAGATTGCCATGGTGGCAAGGCCAAAGCAGAGGCCATTAGGGGTGATCAGGCCAGGAGGAGAATGCAGTTGGGGGTGATCAGGCTGGTGGTGTTGGACAGTTGTGGCTAAGCAGACAGGCAGAGGGAACCAGTTGGGGCAATCAGGCCAGCAAGCAGAGTGGTTAGTGGTGATCAAGCAATCAGGCAGGTGAGCGGTTAGGAGCAGATTACCAGGGGGTTGTCCAAGTGCCAGTTTAGGCCTGATCCCACAGGGGTCTCAGATTAGAGAGGATGGAGGCTGGAATGAGAGAACCCCTCCCCACCGACATCAATTGAGTGCATGAATTTTGTGCACCGGGCCACTAGTCATTTAGTGAGTGGATTGGAGAAATCATTTTTCCTGTGGCAAAAAAAAAAAAAAAAAAAAAGAAAAAAATATTCGGCATTATTTTCAGAAAGCTATCAAATGAAAATGAATATTTTCTGGTAATTAAGCTGCACCTACTTTATAAGTGTGACAGTGTCCTGGCCAGTTGACTATATTAAAATCACAGACACACTAACCATACATAGGCAGGAAGAAATTAATGGGTTTAAAGTTTTGCATTCTCTCAGATCTTAAAAAATTATGAGTTGCTCTGTGAATTATGACAGTTCTCTCCTTATTTGGGTCTTATATTGGCATATCAGCATTGCAGCATTATATTTTGGTTTGTCTATCTAATAGTAAAGAAACACTCTTCCTTTAAACTTTATTTGTACCTGTCTCTCCTGCCTTTAAAAAGGTAGCTAGGCCCTAGCCATTATGGTTCAGTTGATAGAGCATTGGCCTACAGACCAAAGGGTCCTGGGTTCGGTTCCGGTTGGTCAAGGGCATGTACCTTAGTTGCAGACTCCTACCTGTCCCAGGCCCTCATTGTGGCTCTTGCAGGAGGCAACCAATCAATGTGTTTCTCTCATATTGACATTTTTCTCTGCCCTTCCCTTCCACTCCCCCCCCAAAAAGAAATCAATGGAAAGATATTTCTAGGTGAGGATTAACAACAAAATAAAATGGATAAAATAGAGGAGAGGAACCAAGATGACATAGGTAAACACCCATACTGCTGCCCTGTAAAACAAATTCAAAACTACAACTAAGGGCAAAACAGACATCATTCAGAACCACCAGAGGGCTGGCTGAGTGAACATTCCACAAACAGAAGGAAAAATAAAGGACACTGAGACTCGGGGGAGCTGAGGAGGAGAGAGTTGTGGATATGCTACAGAGTCAGAGGTTCAGAGCTGTACTCTAACAGAAAGGGCAGGCGGCTGCAAACCCGGCTGGTTTTCTTGAACTGAGAGGGAGACAAATGTGTCACACTGCACTGAGCCCAGGTTCTGGATGAGTCTCGGGGAACCCAGAATAATACGGGGTGAAACTGGACTGTAAGGAGGAAACATGCTGAAACTAAAAAAGGACTCTGCAAAGGAGCGCGAGCTGTGGAAGAGAGCTCGTGGCTGGCTCTAACGTTCGGGAGGAAAACACACACACACACACACACACACACACACATAAAAGAAAAAAAATGCCAGACTGCTTTGTTTTCCCATCCTGATGAGTCTTTGTGTGTGCAGACTCATTTGGGGAGAAACTAGACTGTCAGGCAGTGGGCAGAGCTCCAGGCAGTTTTCTCTAAGAGGTGCATACAGCATTGCCTTTGGGCACGGAGACTCGGGAGCCGTTTAGGGTTGAGCTGACCGAAAAACAAGGCTGCCTGTCCAGCCCAGAGACTCCACCCCATCCAGGCTGAACACAGCTCATCCTCACAGCCAATTGGCCTGGAGGTTAACCCCTCTCAGTGATACCAGCAACAATCTAGGCTTAACTAAAACAAGACTATGCAACCCATAAAGAGATGTGCCAAGAGTATCCACCTCAGGTAACTGGGAAGGCTGAGCCACTGTCCCCTAGAGGACATCTACCACACAAAGCTAATCAACCAACTCAGGAAAGCCAACAAAATGTGAAGACAAAGTAACAGATCACATGTGAAAGAAATGGAAGAAAAAAAATGACAGGGCATAGAATTCAAAACTACAATTATAGGTTTTTCAAGAGGCTCCTAGAAAAGGCTGATAAATTTACCAAGACCCTTGAGGATATGAGTGAGACCCTGGAGGATATGAGCAAGTCCCTCAAGGATATGAACGAAACTATGGAGGATATGAAAAAGGACCAACTAGAAATTAAGCATACACTGACTGAAATAAAAATATTATACAGAGACCCAAAAGCAGACTAGAGGACCACAAGAATCAATTCAAAGATTTGAAAAACAAAGAAGCAAAAATCAATAAACCTGAAAAGCAAGAAGCAGAAAGATTCCAAAAAATTGAAGATAGTGTAAAGAGACTATAGGAATACCTCAAGCATACCAACATCTGAGTTATGGGGGTACCAGAAAAAGAGAGAGAGCAAGATACTGAAAACCTATTTGAAGAAATAGTGACTGAAAACTTACCCCACCTGGTGAAAGAAATAGACTTACAAGTCCAGGAAGTGCACCAAAACCCAAACAAAAGGAATCCAAAGAGGACCACACCGAGACACATCATAATTGAAATGCCAAGAGCAAAAGATAAAGAGAATATTAAAAACAGCAAGAGAAAAACAGTTGGTTACCTACAAGGGAGCACCCATATGATTGTCAGCTGATTTCTCAACAGCAACTATGCAGGCCAGATGGGAGTGGCAAGAAATATTCAAAGTGATGAATAACAAGAACCTACAACCAAGATTACTCTATGCAGCAAAGCTATCATTCAGATAAGAAAAAGCTAAAGGAGTTCATCAACACCAAACCAGTATTATATCAAATGCTGAAAGGTATTCTTGAAGAAGAAGAAGAAGAAGAAGAAGAAGAAGAAGAAGAAGAAGAAGAAGAAGAAGAAGAAGAAGAAGAAAAAGAAGGAGAAGAAAAAGGTAAAGATAAAAATTATGAACAATAAATACACATCTATCAACAAGTGAATCTAAAAATCAAGTGAATTAAAAATCTTATGAACAGAATAAACTAGTGAATATAATAGAATCAGAGGCATAGAGAGGGACTGGACTGATGATTTTCAGGGGAAAGAGGTGTGGGGGGATATGGGAAGAGACTGGACAAAAAGCGTACACCTATGGATGAGGACAGTTGGGAGAGGTGAGGACAGAGGATGGGATGGATACCAAGGGGGAAGGGGAGCTATGGGAGGGATAAAAAAGGAACAATTATAATAATCCTATCTAATAAAAGAGTAATATGCAAATTTGACCATACCTCCACAAGCCATGCCCACAGCCATGCCCACAAGCCAATCAGGAGCAGATTATGCAAATAAACACCAACCAAGATGGCTGCCGCCACTGAAAGCAGGAGGAAGGCTTGGGTTTCCCTGGCAATGGAGGAAGCCAAGCTTTCAGCCTGCCGTTGCTGGCCTAGGCCTCCACTCTAGGCTACAAAGTTTCTAACAGAAACTGCTGTTGCCCTGGAGTGAGCTGAACGCTTGGCTCCACTCCAAGCTACAAAGTTTCAATTGCAGACTTAGATTAATCCCAGATATCAGGGCCTCCACATGGGCCATTGGGGTGTGTGGCCAGCCTGCAAACCTCCACAGGCCCCTTTCCCAGGCCACCTCTCACCCCAAGGTAACCCTCATTCTGATCTGGGACACTCTTCAGGGCAAAACAGCTGGCCCCCACCCATGCACCAGGCCTCTATCCTATATAATAAAAGAGTAATTTGCAGATTGACCATCACTCCAACACACAAGAGGGCTGCCTCCATGTGGTCCAAGATCCTGCCCCCATGTGGACACAAGATGGCCACCACAAGATGGCCAGCAGGGGAGGGCCATTGGGAGATTCCAGGCCTCTAAAGAAGGGCAGTTGTGGGCGATCAGGCCAGCAGGAGAGGACAGTTGGGAGGGACCAGGCCTACAAGGGAGGGCAGTTGGAGGCAATCAAGCCTACAGGGGAGGGCAGTTAGGGGTGACCAGGCTGGCAGAGGAGGGAAGTTGGGGGCAAACAGGCTGGCAGGGGCAGTTAGACATCAATTAGGCTAGCAGGGTAGTGGTTAGCAGGTGATCAGGCTGGCAGGCAGAAGCAGTTAGGGGCAATTAGGGAGGCAGGCAGGTGAGCAATTTGGAGCCAGCATCCAAATTGTGAGAAGGATGTCTGACTGCCTAACAGGATAGGGCCTAAACAGGCAAGGGGTCCCATCCTTCAAGGGGTCCCAGATTGGAGAGGGTGCAGGCTGGGCTAAGGTACATTCCACACACACACACACACACACACACACACACACACACACACACACACACACCCGTTCATGAATTTCATGCACTGGGCCTCTAGTCTGAACAATAAAGATTTATTAAATTTTAAAAAATAATGATTAAATAGAAAAAAATAGATAAAATAAATTAAAATGTAGATAGATCAGAACATGTAACAGAATGATTAGAAACTAAACCTCCTTTTTTATTATTGGATAGTTTTTTGTTTTGTTTTTTTCTATGTATCAACCACCATGTTTAAAGCTTTAAGATATTATTTCATTTAAGCTTCACAATAACCCTGAAAGGTATTCACAATGACCTACTCTATTGATGAGAAGGTGGATGTTTCTGGAAATTAGTCTGGCATAAGATCAAATAGCTGGGATCCAAATCCTTCTTTTAAGTCGCTGATTCCACCCACTATAGGCTGCTTTCATAGAGTAGAGACTGCCTCTTAGCAACCCAGTTGAGAAGAATATACAATAATGGAGTCTTTAAAGTGAATAAGGCCAGCTGAATATAGAAACAGACAGACTGATGGTCCAAATAATGTTGCTCTGTGTATGGATTTCTGGCCTGCTGCTGTCATTATTTGTAGAGCTAGTTACTATTAGTGACTATCCCTTAGACAGCAATGGTGCACAAGGGCTGAGAAGAAGTTGCCCTCATTATAAAAGCCCCTAGGACTGCAGAGGAAAGCCAGGCCATTAGGTACACATTGTTGCTCTTTAGTTGTCCATAGGAAAGCCCGAGTTTAAGTCCAGCTCATTCCTGCTGTGTGACCTTGAGGAAGCCTCTTTCATTATTTCCAGGTTCTAATAGATGAAAACTAAACAAAATAAATTTTCTTTGTTACCTAATGTAAAGTGACAAACAAAAAGAAGGCATTCAATAAATGGTAGAATTCAGACTCTGATTTTGTTTCCCATTACTTGTTTATTCTTTCATCCCTATGGGTAAAAATAATATTACTCTTTCTCTGATAACTTTATCCCATACTCAGTTCCCCCAGCTACTCCTGTAGCTCACTGAATTTCCATTTTATCCCACATCTGAAAATCTCTCCAATTGCAATTCATTTTATAATTGGAATAAAGGAAAAACATGCCAGCTGCCCAGATGGTATCACCTGTGAATGAGCACATTGTGCCTTGTGCTCAAGGTACCTGTTCCTCCAATTGTCAACACAGGTGAGCTATTTGCATTGGCAACACCATATATGGTTGAATTTTAAAGTTAAATTGGGATAACTATCACTAAATATACATTATACAACATTGAAACAAAAAAGTATTGTGCGTATACAAAGTGGTTTGCAGGTGCCTGGCAATGCAATTTAAGGCAGAAAGGCCCAGGTTATTGGAATATATCAATGAATGGCAAAGCTGGGAGTGATTGATGCATCTTAAAGAACAAACCAGTGCTCCGGACCACTTGATTCTGATAAGATGCAGCATGATGGATGTTAACATTTTATTAAGTTTCCAAGATCTTTGCCAAACTGATATACTCATGTCTTTATGCAAGAGAAAAAATTGTAAAATTTCTTGCCAGATAATTCTTACTTCTAGATTTAAAAATAAACTTGTACATCTTTCTGGTTTTATTTTTAAAGCACATTCTCCAGGTTGTTTTGTTTCTTTCCTTTGCTGAAATTATCTTGATCCCTTCGTGTTGTGTGCCAGTTATGGGGAGTATCACCAAGACATGCCTCTGCTACTTACCTTTTCATCATTTCCAAAGGGCAGCCAACAGGAAGGCCCCATGATTCTAAGGAGATAACATTCTCCAGGCTACATCAAGGTCTACTCAGAAGCAGGAATGCCTGTCCCATCAGTATATTAAATTGGAGTCCAGAATGAACATTCTTTTTATTTTTAAATATTTTTATTGATTTCAGAGAGGTGGGGAGAGGAAGAGATAGAAACATCAATGATGAAAGAGAATCATTGATTGGCTGCCACCTGCACCCCCCACATTGGGGATCAAGGCCACAACCCAGGCATATGCCCTGATTGGGAATCAAACTGTGACCTTGTGGTTCATAGATCTATGCTCAACCACTGAGCAACACCAGCTTGGCTAGACTCTTATGAAAGAGTCTAAGAACTCATCCTCTAACCTGAGGAAATTGCCCATCTCTTCCTCTAAAGAAAGATAGAAACTTCTGGTACACTGTTGACCTAAAACATGAAAAAATAAATAAAATTGAGATAGAGATAAATGAGGGCAAAAATCTTTTTCAGGTTTCTAAGGAGCCAAATAATGAGATGGGAAAACTTAGTTGTTCAGAAAATATCCAGAGTAGCCACAAGGCTAAAGGGATACAGCCAGCACACCAGGGTCCTCTTGATACTATCAGATGGGTGGAGAGATGGACTCTGGCAGGAAGGCATCAATGGAGATTTCCAAAAGTCCTCCATGAGAGAGCCAGCCCTGGATGCAGCTAGCCTAAGATACCAGACCAGTGAAATATTAGCAGAAGAGGTCAGCAAAGAAGGGGCCACAGCCCAGCCACCACATCTACTGCCTTGCAGGACTTACATCAGGCTCAGGAAATGGGCTACTCTTTCGAATCTCTACTTTGAAACCCTCATATGCTTAAACCAACCTTCTATCCCTCCCCATCTGCCAGGTGACCCATAATAAGCTCTTGAGGAAATTAGAAATGGCACTCAGAGAGGAAGGCAAGGAAATGCCTATGAGAAGCATAAGGGAGCCCTATGATGGAAATTTTGAACAGCGGTATAGAAATATAATTTAATTTAAGTGAAACTTTCCAAAGAGGGACTGTTTTTAAATCAGAACTGACAGAAATTATCTACTAAAATGGAATATAAGTGTCAGCTCTACACAGACCATAGGACCAAGAGCAAATCTGGTATCAGCTGTGAGTTAAACAAAGGCAACCTCATTTGGACCCTCTGGTGGCTGTAGTAAGTTCCCACTAAGTAAGCTCTACATTCTTTATGACAAAACAGGAACCAAAGAAGTCCCTTTACATTCAGGCTGAAACCTACTCTTGGACATGTGCCTGGAAGCTCATTACTATTAACCTGTGACCTCTTTCTTCGCCTTCAGCAAACCCTTTGCTCTGATATCCGCCCCAAATGTGACTGTACTGGCTGCCTGCCATACCCCCAGATGCTGGTTTGATTTGTTCCTTCCCTGTGAATTGCCTGGCTCTGACTTTAATTCTACCCCTGACTCAATTTCCTCTCTTGAAACTTCTCTGCTATCCCTGAAGCTAATCACATTTATTTTCTGGCTCTAATGGGAAGCAATAGCTCCGCATGGTATTCTCTTTCACCAATGATCCTGCAATTCTTTGCCATTTGAGGTGGCCCATTTTGATGGAGCCTCTAACTTTACACATGGCTACTTGAGTTGGGTATCCACGTGAGCTTCAATTTTATAAATCCATTCTTCCTGGCTGCAAATGCTGTTCTATTTCTATTTATCCTGGTCATTTCTGGTCTCCAATGCACATTGTGAGTATCTATGTCCCTAGCAGTGCTAAAATAGTGACTTCTCAGGGATATTTTGCAGGATAACTCCTGCTGGGCTGTATTTTATTTTAGATTATCAGACTCTATGGTTCTTTTCTGATCATTTTTCTACGAGTGTTTGTTTTATGTATTGCTTTCTCCTAGCATATGCTCAGGTTCAATTGGGCTGGTGAGATTGTAAGAGAAGATGAGAGACAGGATAGGCATGAATAGACAAGTCAGAAAAATGAAAACTAGTTTGATTTGGAACTAAAATTTTCTCAGGATAACCAAAGAGTGGTGATAACCAATGGCTGATAGCTGAAAAAGATACCTTGTTTATCCAAATTGTTACCAAAAAAGTAGCAATTCATATGAAATGATAAATATGAAATATTTATGAGTATAACTGAACAGTTTTTAAGACTGTAAGGGGTACAGATGCCATATATTTGTGGCAGAATAATCCCATCTTATCTATCATTCGTTCATTCCACACAGAGTCAATGTGTGGACTCTGTACCAGGCATTGTAATAAGCACTCAGGTTACAGAGGTAGGAGACATGATGTTTGGTCTCATATTAGGAAAAAGAATAGCTTATTCATTGAAGGTGTTTAGTGCAATGGGGGAAGGACATCTATGCTGTTTGTGTTGGGGTGAAGACATTCGGGGAAGGCTTTCTATAAGTGAATATTGAAGGATAGAGATAGGAGTTATAGTAACAAATGATAAATGATGCAGGCTTTCAAAATAAGCAACATACATTGTCTACATAGGCATGAAAGAGAGAATGAGTGAAAAGTGAGACAGAAAAGGTAGGTAGGGACCAGATAAGTAGCTTTTTTTAATGTCTTAGAAATTAAGATGGTTTTTCTGATATCTCTAGAGGGCCATCAATAATCTTAAGCTGGGAGATCCTCAAACAAATTTTCATCCCTGGCTTTGAGGTAGCTATAGGGACTCTATCAGGAGGCTGATATGGCTATTAAGGATGGAGGTGATAATGGGCTGAATTAAAGCAACACTTCTGGGATGTAAGGGGTGCTAAGAGACATAATGACTGCAAGTAGATATGGTATAAGGATGAACAGAAGGCTTAGAAGAGGAACCCTTTCCTGGATTTGGTATGCTAGGGGGTGAAATACTATCCACTGAGTTAGGAAAAAGTCAAAGTACTTGGGATGGAAGAGAATGAGTTGGTTTTGTTGAGGTTGTTTGGTTTTTGCTCACTGAGTTTGCGTTCAGGCTCAGAGCTTGACAACAACAAAGAAGAGATGACATTTTGTATCTGGAGCTCAAGAGAGAACCACCCAGGCTGGATATTTAGATCAGTTAAGTGAAAGAAATAAGGGCCAAAGACAACATCTTGTTACTTGACTTAAATGGTATCTACCTCTTAGAGTAGTAGGATAAATTTGCATAATACTGTGTTAGGTACAAAGAAGACACCTGTGCAATGACTGTTAATTTTTATTAATATTTATATTAATTTGTTGAGGATGGAGAATCTATTCATAAGATATATTTCTGAATTTAGATGTGGTGTCTAAATATATTGACAGAGACTCTTTCTGGAGGTGCCACATCTTTTATGAGGTGTCCCTGGCATCACCCACCAAAGGAGGACAAAACCTATTAAGAGCATCAAACTTCTTTTGATAACATCATTTTCAGTTTGTTGATATTTTTAAATATATTTATTTTATTGATTTTTCACAGAGAGGAAGGGAGAGGGATAGAAAGTCAGAAACATCGATGGGAGAGAAACATCGATCAGCTGCCTCTTGCACACCTCCAACTGGGGATGTGCCCACAGCCAAGGTACATGCCCTTGACCGGAATTGAACCTGGGACCTTTCAGTCCCCAGGCCGATGCTCTATCCACTGAGCCAAACCGTTTCAGCAGTTTGTTGATATTTTTAAAGTGAGGACAAACTGAGAAACGTTGAGGAACTGTTATAGGTAGTAGAAATTATACCTGAAAATGAACAGAATAGAAGCAAGAGTTTTTCAAAGCTCTGGGAACATGTCCTTCAGGCCTGGAATGGTTGCCGTCATTATGACTTTAGAAGTCTCACAAAAATGCTGCCACTCTTAGGGGGTAACTGACTAGCATGGATGTTATCTAGCTCAGATGGGGGCATTCTGGGTTACGTGCAGGTCATGGGATACCTGGGGATATCAACATGTTATCGCTATTCTAGAAATCAAGAAGGATGTTTGGTGAACTTTTAGACTGCTTTCACATTATTCTGTTTGGGGTAGAATATTATAACTCGTTGCTCTTTTCTCTCATTGATTCATGGTCATCTAGTCACTAGAAGTCTGTTTCAAAGTATTTCTCCCACATGTTTGAAACAATCCAGGCATTGTATCTTGACTTAAAGTAAGATTCCTAAGAGCTCATGGACATGAACAACAGTGTGGCAATTGCATGGGGGAGGGGGAGGTAGAAGATGGCATAGAGGAGACAAATGGTGCTGAAAAAAATGAAAATATTACTAAGTTAAAACTTGACATGACTACTGGATATTGGTGGCATTTTTTTTATTCTGACAGGCTGAAAGGAGCCTCAGGGTACACTCATTCTTCCAGAACATTTTGCCCAGGCTATGCAGAGTGCAGGAATTAGCCTTTTAACCTCTACATGTATTGAAAACTATTTGAAAATATAGAAACTTATTTTAAACAGTTTTAGAATGGCCCATTGCAGAAAATCTATAAAATGAATTCACAATTTATTCCTTTCTAAAAAGAACATTGGAGCTGGCAACTTATTGAAAATTGGGAAAGAGTAATTTGCATCTGGAGAGGGTGTTATACATGCAAGTTCTGGTCCTTTCATGTTCCTAATGTCCTTAGTATTTGGCTCTAAATTACTGTTTTTTATTCAGTATTATACACCCACATCTCAGATTACTTCTGCCATCTAAGGAGATGAAGAACCTCTGGTAACTTAAAGGAAAGGAGAGAGTGGGAAAATATTACCAAGGAGATTCACATGCCACACCAATTCACTCAGATGATACTTTTAATGGAGGATGGTAGTTTAGGCTCTTCAAATCTGTATGGACAATGTTGCACGTGGGCTTTAGTTGTGTTTTATAGGAGATTCCCCAAGAATTTATGACATTTAAGAATGATTTTTCCAAAACCAGACCAACCTATGTTTGGGAGAAAAAAAATAGGCTTTTTTTTTTTTTAACAGTGATTGTGCTTTGGTTTCTACAGTAAGAAGAGCTGAGTTTGCCTTTATGGCTGTGTCAAAGATTCATGTATAAATACTTGCTTTGGGCAGCAAAAGAAAGGGAGGGTAGAAGTGGCATTCATGCCATGGTGGCCTTGAGTAGCATGAGAAAGCCCTCAGCCATGCAGCAGATGCTGGCAGTTGTGACTCAGGTGGGTGTGCACTGAAGTGGGAAGGTCAGTGAGATATAGACTTGGCACCAATAGTGTCTGCTTTGAATGGGGCAGTTGTTTCATTCTGAAAATTCATAAAAACATGCTCCTTGGTGCTTTGAATTTGGCTAATGGTGCATAACATCATTCTTTTGAAGAAACAATTCTAACTTGGATGTTGTCATCATTGAAATACAAGCTTTCAGTATTCTGCAGGGAGAGAAACCTCTTAAATGGGAATTTTGTATTTGTTTGATTTTTCATAAAATCTTGATGGTGTTTTGTTAATTCTTGGGCAATATTTTATTTTAATTTTGGTGTCAAATTCCATCAGAGAGAAAATGTTAGGGCTATGCATAATCCAAGGACCAATGAGTGAAACCGCTCATATGGCAGTAAGAAGAGAACTGTGTGGGTGTGTGCACTCACTTGTATTTTAATATAAAACTCACCTGTGTGAAAGGAAAATAGTACTTAAACATTGTTAAATAACTAGAATGAAAACAAATATAAACTGTTTTCAAAAATCCAGTTTGTTGTCACTAGTTTACTACAGATAGGCATATATAACTATGATAAAACATACTCACCAAGAATGTCTATCTCTTATGACTGCATTAACACTTGTATTCTCAGTGTTGATAAATAATTGCTGAATGAATATATGAAATATTGAAATTTGCTTTCTGACAATGCCTTTTCTGAGGTTCAGGCCATTGTTATTGAGAAGAGAGAGAATGACTTAAGTGAAAATTATAAAGTAGGGAGAGGATAAGGAGCTAAGAATTAATTTATTTTAAGAGATATAGATGCCTTTATTGGAACCTGGCCATATGCTGGAGGCTAGATGCACAGATGGAGAGATGACAGAGAATTTGTTATTAGCAACAGGTCACAATCTTAGAAATCTTGCTTAACTTGGTTTGGTAAGTCATATGCCTATCATCTATCTAATTATTTATTTTATCTACATAAATACATAAGTAGAGGTATACATATATGGTTGTGTGATATTCAATAATACTATGTTTAACTTATGTCAAATAATGTAACTCTCTGGATTTAATGAAAAACCTATTGTCATAAATCATTTTAGTCATTATACTATATGGTAAATAAAGCTCTGCTATGTATATTGACTATATATGTGGGCATTGGTCGACAAGCCAATGCCCACAGACCAAATCAGCTCCATTACCTGTACTTATAAGTAAAATTTGCATGCCTATTCTTTTATGTGTCTCTATAGCTGCTTTCCCACAAATAATGACAAACGGTGACTGAGTTGAGTTGTTGTAGTGGAGACCAAATGCCCCAAAACTTGAAATATTTTCTGTCTAGCCCTTTAAAGAAAAAGTTTGCCAATCCTTGTCATAGAACATTATTATATAGTATATTTTTATTTTAAGTATTGGATAATACCAGTTAAGTTCTTTTTCCTAAACATAATATATATATATATATATATATATATATATATATATATATATATATATAATTTAATCCTACAGAGCCCAGCCCCTTATGGGTCATAAATCAGTCATTTCTCACATACTACTGCTCTAATAATTTCTAATATTTTATCATCCTTTCTAAAAACTCATTTGGTATGTTTATTTCTACATCTGATAGTTTGTTGTTTATATTTTGTTTCATTTACTGTCCATTAAAACATATGGGATGTCATATGAGCAGTAGGTGAATCTAAGAAACAGAATTTTTATACATTAGCTAGTACTATTTTGTCAAAGCCAAAATGGGGGGGGGGGGAGAGGAAAATAATTAGAGTTCTTTTCTATAGAGAAGCATTCACATGTAGAGAGGACCACAAAATGCTTATGAAATGAGGAGATTAAGAAGACCCACAGATAGGCACAGAACATTTGCTGATCAGGCACCTGCCTGCAGATGTCCAGCTCTAGAATATTATAAACAAGTTAAAGATGGCTATGTTACCTTCAGTGGAAATGAGTAAGGATATATAAAATAACTATTTCTGTAAGGGTAAAGAAGACTGACTTAGTTTACCTTAGAAAACAAAACAATGAGATGGCTTGATATATTTCTTCTACCATCTAAATTCATTATGATATAAAAAGTCAGCACTTGATAACTGATTAAAGCATATATTAGACAGAGGATGACTTGATAACAAATGTTTTGGTTGCAAATGACAGAAACACCAGAAGAAAGAACTAAGGCTAATTTGTACCTTTAGAGCTGAAGCATCCAAGGACGAGGTGAGTGACCAAGCCTAAGAAGTAAGTGGCTCAGATGGGTGTCAGGAATAAGGCTCCTGAATTCCCTCTGGATTCTTTCTCCAGCTCGTCTATATGCTTTTCTTCTTTCTTCTTATAGACTTGCTTTTATTCCCATAGCATTAAGCATGGCACCTGATAGCTTGTGAAATTTATATCAGATATCCTTGGTCCCTAAAAAAAAGGCCAATTTAAGCTCTGTTATAATCTCAGGGAAGAGAAAATCTTGGAGAAAAGATTTATTGTCCAATTGTGGATCAAGCATCTACTCTAGGGGAAGTCATCTTGGACTAGTGAGTAATGGTGGTAATATTGTGCCCCTGCATTAACCATATAGATGGAGGAAGAAACATTTAATTGCAAAGAGGAAATTGGCAGACAATTCTAAGTGACCACTGCATTATTTCTTTATCTTCACTTGAAAAAAAAATCTGTGAAAAAGAACTCAGTCTACAACATGAAGAATTGAGGTTAGAGAGAAATAAAATTATTCTGACATTAGAGCTTATTATACACTGGGATATGTTACTGACAGAAGCAATAACATATCTTTTCTTAGAGGTTTATAAAAATAGATGTGATTTCTCATCACTTGAGATGTAAGTAATTTTTAAAAATGGATTAGACACACAAAAATTTTGTTTAATGTGCAGACTCTTGACAAGTTCCTGCCTTTTTTTGTCAGTAAATTTTGTGCACTTCTAGCTTTTTGGTCCAATTCAACAAATGTTTATTAAATTCCCACTAGGTGCAAGTCATTTGGCTAGATCTAAAGGCTTTTCATTGTGTTAGGAGTTCAAAAATTACAAATAACTGTAATATGTAGTTGTTTAAGTCAATTGTCACAAAGGAAGTCCAGATTCATTGCTATGGAGTTCATTGCTATGAGGGAAATTCCTGGAAGGGAGGAAGAACAGAGAAAATAGAAAAGATTAGAGAAAAAAGGTAGGATCATCTATGGAAGGCCCTAAATGCTGAGTTTAAAATTTTGTTTTAGCAAGATTAATATGGTAACTCCATGAAATATATGATGCAACCAGAGAGGGGGGAAAGGTAGAAGATAAATTTGAAGGTCATTGCAAAGGTCTGTATGAGAAATCCTGAGTAAGTGAACTGGGTGGTGGTAGCAGAGAAGGAAAGAAGAATATTGGTGGGAGAGATATGCTAAGGATGTATTCCACAAGGCTTACTGATTAATGGGGTTTGTATATTTATACTTTCAATCTATCAAATACTTATCAGAGAATGGCATTCATCAATTTTCTAGTTCCTTAAGATGTTAGACCTTTATTTACATTCTGGAGGCTCAATGCATAAAATTCATGCAAGAGTAGGCCTTCCTTCCCCCCGATACCAGACCAGCTTCCTTCTGGCACCCAGGACCTGGGCTTCCCTCTGGCAAAAGACCAAGGTTTCCCTCCTGCTATCAGCAGGTACCCAGGACTTGGGGTTTTCCTTGCAGCCCCAGCTTTGTCCAGAAGGTCATCCAGAAGGATATTGGTCTAATTAGCATATTATACTTTTATTATTATCGGTATATTTAAACCTTATAATGATAGACTATCTTTTATCCTCAGTTTGCATATGAGCAAACTGAGAGTTAGTTTCCTGGAGTCACTGAAGCCAAGCTGATCATACTCCCTGCAGGAGGACTTTGAACCTGAAATGTCTGGATCCAACACCTATGTTGTTCTCTATTGAAGTGTGGAGTGGAAAGGATAAGGATGAGAAAACAAGGAAGGTTCAATCTGGGTGGACTGGGAGGTGTTCCAGTCAGATTTTACTGCTCAAGATTTCGTAGTTTAAAACATTGTATTGTGGCTCATCATTTTGTTGATGAGGAGTTTGGATAGGCTTGTCATGGAATGTCTTTCTATTATATAAGATATTGACAAAGGACCCTCAATGGTATTCAGCTGAGAGATGGACTGGTCTAGAAGTAGGAAGACATCTTTATTCACATGCATTGTACCTTGACAAAGGTGACTGAAAGTCTGGGTTAAGCCGAACAGTCCAACAGAGCCCTGCACATGGCCTCTCCAACAAGGATGTCTCAAACAGTCAATAGTTTACTTTAGCCTGTTGTGGAACTTTATATAAATTAAATCATGTAGTGTATAATCTTTGGATCTGTCTTCTTTGTATTCTGTTTGTGAGTTTCTTACATTTTGTTGCGTACTTGAGTTCATTCTTTCTCATGGCAGTATTGTATCACTTTATATCCCATACCACAATTTAATTATCTATTTCACTAATAAAGGGCATTTGGGTACTTTTCAGTTTTAGTTATAATGCACAGAGCCCATACAAATATTCTTTAGTTATGTCTTTGTGGAAAATATATTCACATTTCTACTGCAGGAGTAGTAGAATTGCTGGGTCACAGGCCATGCTATGTCAGCAATAACATTTTTTCATAGTCTGTACAAGTTTACACTCTTGCCAGCATTGTATGAGAATTTCAATTGCTCTATGCCAACTAGTAGTATCAGATCTTCTTAATTTTAGCTCTTTTGAAGGGATTGTTTTAATGTAGATTGACCTTATCTAATTTTCTGCCAGTCAGTCATTCTCTACTTAGCTAATTTTTTATGTTTTCCTGACACATTAAGGGAGATTGTTGTCTGATTATTCCATTTAAGTCTCAATTTTCTTATTCCACAGGGATATATGGAATCTCTCTCTCAAATCTCTACTGAAGCTTTGAGAGCAATAATTCAAATGGATCTTAAACTGAAATGACCTTTTTTTGACATCTTATTAGTGGTCTATACATATCTTAGAGCCAAATGACATTCACTCTTTCTTGCTGATCTGTTTCTATAATCTCAAAGTATATCACAGTACATGTGAAAAAGCATTTTCGGTGATAAATTTGAATTTTGGATATTTTTAAGATCTTTAAAGTCAGTTAACTTCATCAAATATGTGTGTGTGTGTTTTCAAAGTAAGAGACTTAAGAATGAATTTGGGGTCAACTATCAAGAAATCAAAGAGAAAATAAATTATGCAAAGGAGCCATAGCTACATATGCCTCTGCTAGAATGAATGTTCTGAAGTTGCTTTGTAATGTGGGAATGGAAAAGTATGCACTTTTTTTTCTGAAAAACCCTCTTGTCCCTGCCCTTTTATTTTCCTTATTTTTTTTCACTTTCTTTCCAGGATACGAAAATCTCTTGATGTAGTAGCTAGCTCTTATGAGGAGGATGATGATGATGATGATGATGGTGACAATGATGATTATATAGAGGAAATATCTACCCCTTTAAGACATATTTTTTAGTATGAAATTAATTGGATTAGGCCCGACCAGTTGATCCAGTGGTTGAACCACCACCCATGAACCAAGAGGTTGCCAGTTTGATTCCCAGTCAAGTACATGAACATGTTGTAGGCTGGATCCCAGATAGGGGGTGGGGAAGCATGTGGAGGAGGCAGCTGATCTATGTTTCTCTATAATTAATGTTTTTTTTATCTCTTTCCCCCCTCTACATTTCTCTTTCTAAAAATAAATAAAAAACATATTACAATTAACTGAATTAATCTTTGTACAGTACCTTCTTAAAAATTGTGATATCTAGTAATCCTCAGAGCAAAGATTTAGAAGAAGTTAGACAGGAGAGGAGAAATGAAGCAGGCAAGATGACATAGCAAAGAGATAGAAGAATTCCCTGCTGTCTTCCATATGCCTTTCCTGGAAACCAGTGGCTAACTTTCCTTGGGCTTTCTGCAAAAAATATTTCTGCATCCAAACTTGAGCAACTTTGAGTCGCTTTTCCCCCTTGAAAATAAATAAGCTTTGAGTTGAACAGTCCTTTTAGAAGACATGTCATACCTTAAGGAATTTTATGACTCATCCCTACAACTAGATTATAAAATCCTCAAGGACAGAGATGTCTCAAATACATCTTTGTACTTCGCCTTGTACTTAGCACAAAGTAGAGAAATGTCATGTTATCCTGCTGATTAAATCCATTAAAGATTCAGGTTGCATAGCTCTGATAATGGGGAATGGAGAATACATTCTAGAAGTGAGTTTAATGCTCATAAAACACATCAACAGCAAATGTAGATGCCCTTTGGCCATGCATGAAATGTAAGGGAGAATGGTCTTTTTTCCAACTCTTTGTGAATTACCCTCAACTAAGTTCTCACCTCAGGGGCAGAATGCTATGTGGTTGTTCTCATATAGATTATTTTGCAGCCTTGGTTTGGAACCACCTACTGAGCTGGAAGATCCAAACTGGGACAGGGAATTCAAAGAAGGGACACAAAATAGTTCCAACAGAACTTCAAATTTATCTGGGGTGAGCTTCATCTGTGGAGCACAGAGGCATCTGCTCAACAGGTCATTGTGGATATGACTACAAATTCCACATTATAGAATGATCTGCCTTTCTGTATACATAACTAAAAATTTGTTTATTGAACAAGACTATATTCAAGGCCAAACTGTGATTTACTGTTTTAAGACTCTCAAAGTAACAAAATGGTAGGGACATACTGTGTGAAGACATATCCATCCACATACAGAGGGAAAAGAGATAATACCAAGTACTTCCACAGAGATATGTCATTCCACTGCAGCTCCTAATACATTCTCATAAAACATTCAGTAAAAAAAAAAGTCCATCTGCATGCTCCACTGGATTAATATGAAGAATATGTTCAACTGGTGATACTAGGACCTGAATTAAGTTTAAGGACCAGATTTTAGTGTCATTGATTATTTCTTTAATGAGAATTCATCTAGAAAAAATGATTTCTAATCTAAACACATTCTTCCAACTCTGTTTTAGCCCCCAGATAGTCATCATGAGAGAACAGAGAAGAATATTGTCCGGAATCTGGGATTGGGACTTTTGGTAGGAGTGGAGGGTGGGGCAACTCTTAAATTCATCTACCTTGCACAGTTACACTGTGTCTTCCTCACTTGAAATACATTTGGAAAGACAAGAATTAGTTACAGAAATGTTCCTTTTACTTGACATAAAACATCAAAAGGGGCTGAACAATGGCTACAAGGCACTGATTCCCAAACTTGGCTGCATATTGGGACCACCTGGAGATCTCTGTAAAATATTGATGTCCAGTTTTCACTCCCAGACATTTTTACTTCCTTGATCTGGAGGGGAGCTGCATATGGGGATTTTGAAAAGTCTGGCCTATTTTGTGGACTCTAATAGAAAAATCTGTTTAAAACATCAAATAAAAATTAAATTTTAAAGAAATGCTTACTCCGTGCATACACTGTGGGAAGTCATAGGCTCTGTTCTGAGAATGCAAACAGAAATAAGAAAATATATCCCTGCCCCTAAGGAGCTCACAGTTTAGTGGTGAGGGAGGCCATTTAGAAGAACAAACAAATGTAACCCAATTACATCCCAACAGAATACAAAATAGTGTAATATAATACAAAATTAGACATTGGTTCAAAGCAGGGAAACATACAGAAAAAAAGGAGACTAGTGAATATTTCACAGAGGAATTTTTCAAGTATAAAATAACAATCTATTTGTATTTTTGAAACTTTAAGGGCAAAGAGAAGAGAAGGGCAGGGCACAGGTTGTAGGAAGGAACTCAGTAAGGGCTTTATACTTTGGTGAATAACTTGGGTCCCATGGGTAAAACCAGCATCTGTAAATGTGGTCTTACTCATGGTTCAGTGAAAATCAACACAATTATTTTTTCCTTCTTCTCTTCCTTCCTTCTTTGATTCCTTCTACCCTTCCTTCTTTCCTGACTTCCACCAATTTTCCATATTCATACCAACATTCTTACCTAGAGAGGCCCCCAAAATTTTGCTTTTTTATTGTTAAAGTGAACAACAGGTCTCGAAGTCAACAGTGCTTTTGCACTGACCTTACTTTCAGTTTACTCTGTGATTTCTAACTCATGCATCACTTACAGTTTTGTGGATATTGCATTCATATTATTTATTTTTCTTCTCCCAGTTGGAGAACTATGGGGGTATTATAATAACTGTGAGTAGTGCATTTAATTTCAAAGTTATACTGAAAGGGAAAAATAATGAGATGACTGGAACAACTACAAGAGTCACTATTTAGTACAATTTACTGTATTCTCAAAATTGGACCTAAGTTAAATACCTTAAGTAAGAAAAGAGTTACCTTCCAATGGAAGTGTAAATGATGATGACAGATGAGCATGAATCTTACTATGGGACTTCATTAGTGTGACAAGCAGGGAATACCATATTTATTCCCTGAACTAGAAAATGCCATTCACAATACTAAAGTGTAATCTTTATCTTTGATTTGGCTTTTATCTTAAAGGGAAATATTAACAGAAAATAGGTATTTTGATTTATTCATCTTTAGTGAGGTAAGAGCTCTTTTATCCATGGCAAGTCTCATTAGTCATTCTTGCAGCATTCTTTAATTTTTTTTTGTATTGTTTCATGTGTATTTATTATTCCTCTGTCATGATGTAGTTATTACCAGGACTACATCACTATTAATAGTCAATGTGTTATTTTAAAATTGTTATCAGCTAATATCAACAGCCCATACTTTTCTGGATTATACTGAATCTATTATTATAATTAAGTTAGTATTTTAAATGAATGCTTATTTCTTATTACTCTGTAAGACAAAACATAATTAGATGTTTGTCTAAATACAAATTGTTTAGGAGTATTTACTCTGTAAATGGTTTTACATGACTCCGTTATAAGAAATAATTCAGCTTCTTTAGCATGATTGATGATTCAGGATTCAATGATGCTACTTTTATTTATTAAACTCAAAGAATTAATTTCATTTGCTCATGCCTCTTTAGTTTCTCGGTACCATAGATCCATATTCTTTCTCTTTCTCCGGCTTAATGTCTACTACATTTTCTTCTTCTCTGATTGCCTAGTACTAATGGATTGTTTTTCAGGCCAATCACAGAGCAGAGAGAACAAGAAGGATCAGCAGATAGGTAAAAATGGCATTTTTACATCCTCATACACTTTGAGGAGAAGATGAAAGAGCAATTTGAATCACTGATAGTTCTGCTTTATCTGTGATCTACCCATTTGACATAATATATTATTGGCATGGATAATTGGTGGTTCATAGGTTTCGATTCCATATGCTTATTATAAAGAACAGATGTAAGAGCTGATTTTCTATTTGAATCATGACTGGAGCACCAAGACATGTATTTAATTATACAGTATTTATTTATTATTCATAAACCTTGTCTAGTCTGAATCCATGTATTTGCTTTAATTCTGAAAGTGACTCTCTATTCAGGGATGATAAACTCTGCTGTTAGGATGTTAACCAGGAAAGGTTGTGTGTCTGATCCCATATGGTCTAATTAGTATAAAAAAATTTTCTGTAAGTGGTTACAGATTGCAGTATTAGAAACCAAAATCACTTACCCTAGGTGGTTAAAATTGCTACAAACTGTGTACCAAACTGTTCCTATGGCTGTGATAATGATATCAAGAACATGCCCTATTGATGGTAGAGATGATAGAGACATGAGCTAGGAGCAATGTGAGGTATACTCAGTTAGCATTCAGCATCCATGTCTACCTTTTTCTATGGGATTTACTGTGCCACGGGACTTGAGAGTGAAAAAGCAGCTTTTCATATTCCTTTAAGCTAGTGTTCTAGATGAAAAAATGTGTTCTGTTAATGAGACACACTTGCATGGGATTTGAAAACAATGGTCCAATGGACGCAGAGGCCAACTTCTTGCTGCTCTTCCTGCTGCTGAGTGTGGTGCAGAAATTAGTGTTTTAAGGTGGTTGTGGCTGTCAGCCTCAGCCTCATGGGTGTTGGAAGAAGTTATTGCAACCACACCGATGGCTTTAACAGCTGCATTTGTGTGACTCTGTCTTCTGATTCATCACCTTCGTTAGAAATTTTGCAAGAAACTAATCTCCTGCATTGTGCTTGAAATACTAGGTTTCTGTTGCCTGCAATTAACCATAACAGATAAAAAAAAAAACAGTACTAATAACCACAGAAACCATGTTAGAGTTTATTAGGTATCTACTAAATGCCAGCCAGATTGAGCCTCAGTAAGTCTGGGTAGCTTCAGAGCCAGGGAATGGCAGAGCCAGCATTTGAATTTGGGTTCCTCTGTCTGCAAAGCTGCTATACAAAGGGCAAAAACTTTGATATATCTCTTGTTATTAAAAATTAAGGAAATCTCTAATGGCTGGAGAAATTTATAAACCTAAATATAGGATCTATGATGTCACTGACTAAAACAAAACTGTAAGAATACATGACTGGTGAATCAGAAAAAAATATGTGCACCCTTGACTACTTGTTGGAATAGCTACATCCCTGAAGCAATCCCACATCATCCTGGTACCTGGGATACACATCTATAGTTTAAGAGTGATTGTTTAGCCTATCACATTCATCCTTTCTATTTTGTATTTCTTATCACAACATCAAGGGGGAAATGATTGCCTTCATGGGTTAGGTTTCATGCTTCAGTTTCCCTTAATACTTTTCAAAAAGTTTTTCATATTTCTAAATTTTCAGAGGCTGAAGTGGACTCTGAAAGACAAAGTGCCTCCTTTGTCTGGGTTTTTCAGCCACTGTGGTCCAATTTAAAACAAAAGGCAAGGCCTTGGGAGGGTGATACACTTCCCATTGTCAAGAGAGACAGGGAGGGCAATGGCCAGGGCTGAGCACACAGCCCCTTTCAGAAGTAAATGGGCCTGTGATCAGCCCATGAGAGGACTCAACCTGGGGTCACAGATGCAGAGGTGAAAGGACTGGAGACAGTGTGTCTGCTGGAGATCTGATTGTGGGGGGCAGCAAAGGGAGAAACTAAAGTGGAAGTTATAGAGAGGTAAGGAGATTTCTAGGAAGAACTGCCTGAAATGAATGGAGCTGTCCCACTGGTGGAGTCCTGAGCACGGCGCATTGGCTGTGATGGACAGATGCTGCAGGTGATTCAGTCCCTCGGAGGGTACAGATGCCTTCCTTCTCTGAGTGTATAGACCATTCCCTGGGAAGGGCTTCTAGTTTCCTTCCTGACCCCTAGCTCTGGAGGCAGTCTGCTTAGATTTAAATCCTGGCCCCATTATATACTAGCTGGATTATTTTACTTCTGTTCTTCAGTTTTTCCATCTGTAAAATGAAAGAAAGAATAGTTCTATCTCATATAGGAAAGTGTGAAATCCAATAATTAAAGTCAGGTAAGTGGAATTGTCAACTTACTCTTATTGGTTCTATGCTAATATCGCAGCTCCCCAATGATTGAATGGGAGGAAGTGGCCTTACATTTTCACTCTAAGTCTTAAGAACCGGAACCCAAGAATCTGGTGGCAAACATTCAGCACAGTTTGGACTAGTCAGTGGATGGTCTCACAATGGCTTTCCCGGTGCTTGGGACTCTTAGATTTCTTCAGACACTCATCTCAAAACGATTAAGCAGCTGACAATAGGGACCTAAGGCAGGCTCATTACATTGGTGAACATTGAAGAAAGGAATAGAGATCATGGACCCAGGTCAGATCAGGGTTCAGTAACTTTCTGTGCCCCCTCCATCCCTCCACAATGAGGGAAGGATTTGGGAGTTGAAATTCTGGTGGTTTTTTAACCTCAGCCTCAACCAGAAATCCTATTCATTCTTTTAAAGTTCTAAACAAGAAAACAATGATTGCTTACCTTTCTGTCTTGCCTAGTAAGTAATCTAAGTTTATAAAAAGTCTTGACTTACTTTGGCCTTTGTCCTGTTAGGTTTATTATGTCCAAGTGTAATTAAATATTATGCTGTGGCTTTGACCTCCTTTAGTAAAAGGGAAATCATGGGAAGGCCCAGATATTTGTATTAGGTTTGTGTCCATTGATTTAAAGCACATAACTGAGGTCTCTTGGAATGAGCCCTGAATTCTTTGTGCCACTTGGCTGTCAAACAAACAGGGGTAATTTGGCTCTGGCATGAAAAAATCCTCAGTTTTAGGGCATGGAGCTGCATTCTGCAGGAAAACATGGCAACGTCAGGCTTCGTTACTTCTTTCCCTCCTGCCAACTCTTCATGTGCCTCCTTTCTTTCTAGGAGAGGGAAAAATAAAAATATCTTAACAGAAATAGAAACCAGTTATTTTTTTTCTAACAGGGTGCATCACTCAGTCAGCCATACTAAATATAAGATTGCTTGGCATGGTGAAAGAAATAACTACTTATGCAAGCTAAAAATATTCATGGAAGGTGAAAGTCATGGAGCATCATTTGTATGTGCATCAAAAAAAGAATCCCAAGCCATTGAACTAGGCAGGCAATAATCTTGGAGGGGCAATGTGATCCAGGACTGTGGGCAATAGCCTGCCTTTGTCTTCATTATTGACTTAACAAGTTCCTGGATTCCTTTTTTGACAAATCCAGGTTACTAACAATAACCACTATGGCCCAGTGCTATTAAATCATATGATAGTAGAGCACTACAAAATCAGAATTCTACTTAAGAGCTGATAATTATGTGGGAGAGAATAGCATGGTGATTTGGGCAAAGGGGCCAGGCAGTTAACTTCTCATGGTTCAAGAGATGGTAAATGGAGTATGAATTGTGGGCCAGTGAGGAGGACATTTTGATGAGTATTTGAACATTTTCTCGACTATATCAAACACCAAGTTTAAATACTTTAAAGTCAGCAGGTGAGCAGACAATTGGTTGACATTCTCAGTGATTTTGATGTTTCAATCTTGTTTCCTAAAAGGCTGAAGTGGTCGGGCCGGCATGGCTCTGTGGTTGAGCATCAACAGACTAGTATGAACTTGGAGGTCACAGTTCAATTCCAGATCAGGACACATGCCTGTGTTATGGACTTGATCCTTAGTGTGAGGTGAAGGAGGAAGCTGATCTGTGATTCTCTCTCATTGCTGATGTTTCCATCTCTCTCTCTTGCCTTTCCTCTCTGAAATCAATCTATCCTTCCTATATAATAAAAAGATAACATGCAAATTAACCATCACTCCATCACAAATATGGCAGTGCTCATAACCACAAGATGGTGGCACCTAGTCCTCTCAGCCCTGCCAGAGTCCCCTAGTCCCAGGGAGCAGTCACTGAGAGTGGGCAGCATGAGCAGCCTGGCGAAATGCTTCCTTTGTCACTGTGGCAACAAGGCAAGTGTTCCACCCTGGCAGCAGAGGGCTTCTGACCTGGCTGGGGCAACTTGCATTGTTGCCCTGGTGACAAGGCAAGTGTTCCGTGCCCAGCCACAGATGGGCCTCTGGTTCATAGAAAGCCTCTGGGCAGCAGGCGTGGAGCAGCCAGGCCCTGCAGAGAGCTACTGACACACAGATTTGTGTGCAGGGCTACTAGTATGTAGCTATGACATGCAATGGCCACCAGTGGGCAGATGCTCAATGCAGGAGCTGCAGAACTGCTGTGACTTGGCAACAGCAGTTCTCCGGTGTTGCACTTCTGGGGTGCGTCACCTGAGAACCATTCTTTGCAATTCTGGACCCCTCAGGAAATGTCAGAGAGCCAGTTTCGGCCCTATCCCTGCAGGCCAGGCTGAGGGACCTCACCTGCAGGAGGGAACCCACTCACTCCCCAAACACCCTTGGAGCCATGGTGTCACCCCAGGTACAGCTGGCTGGGGAGGGACTAAGGAAAGTTGGCTCAGGGCATGTCCACTCATCTTGCCCAGTCCTGCCCTATTGGCCAACTTCTAATTAATTTCATTTCAATGTGTAAGAATTCATGCACCAGGGCACTAGTAAAAATATAAATAAAGTAATAAAATAAAATGCCTAAGTTAAATGCTTCTGGAAGGCACCTGTGAAAGACTTTGGAATGTAAGAAAGACATCACTGGAGAGGCTCAGGGCTTATCTCTGGCTGCCCTATAGGTGAATCCTGGGCACAGAGTCAGGCACACATACAAATGAGCCTTCAATGGAATAGCTCAATAGCTCAAGACTGGCTGATACCATGCTGAATGAAGAATCAAAAATACAATAAAGACCAAATCTGATAGGGATCAAAGTGTATGCAAAGAAAGTATTTCAGAGGAAAAGGGGGTGATGGAGAAAGTTGGAGCAGATTGAAGAATCCATAACCATAGCAGCTCATAACTTGCATTACTTAATCCTAGAAGAAGGCAGTTAGATGAAAGCAAACTTCATCATCTTTTCTCTGAAATTTGAAATCACCTGTGTCCTGAAACTGTCTCATATTCCCACTTTCTAGTCCCTCCATTCTCCACACCAAGGTAGGAATGCCCTGACCTTATGGAGCCATCTACAAAGATGCTGCAAAGAGGCTCCACTCGCATGGAGGCAGACATGGGGATGAGTCTTCACAGGCACATACTCATCACTCAAAGTAGCCCTGCCACAGCCACAATCAGGGGTCTCTCTCCAGCCCATGCCCCATTCTTTGATAGTAACCCTCACAGGGTAGTGCCCTCTAGCCGTATTTGTCCAGTGGAACCTCAGGCTCTTCTCTACAGCCACCAGTGTGTTGGGAGAGACAGACAGTGATGGGGAAGATGGAGGAGAGGGGGAGAAAAAGAAAGAGGAGGGGACTTAGGGGGAGAGATATGGTGAAGGGGGAAGAGGAGGAGATGGTGAGAGAGAGACAGAAGGAGCTAGAGTGAGGCAAATGCAGGAGACAGCAATAATGAGTGAGTTAGACAGTGAGGGGATGATTCAGAGAAGGGAGGATGGTGAGAGATAGAGAAAGAGTCAGGCAGGAGCAAGAGATGGAGAACAAGACAGACAGTGAGACACACACACAAGCAATGTGACAGAGTGGAAAGGAGGTTGGAGGGTGACTTAGATGATTTATCTGCTCTGGGAGTATGCTTGGCTATGTCTGCAGCTCTGGTTCATGTCCCATAGCACCTTTGCTATACTAGCCATTACACATGCTACAGAAGGCACTGCCCATGCAGAGAACACAGCCAAGTGGCTTTCCTAGTGTTGTTGCCTCCTCAGTCTTTCCTTTAGCTTTCCTCCATTCTAAGCATGCATTGGAGGGACCTTCAAGAACAGACACATTCTACTATGGTCTGCCCTTCCTAGCAGACTATCCATGAAGCTCAGGAGCCTCTGTTCTCTTTCCCTAAGAAGGTTCTACCCAGGGAGGCTTCTGAGTCCCACATGTAAACAGACCCTGGTGGGCCATCCTGCTGGGTATACAGCCATGTGGAGCTGGATGAGTAGGGGTTCTGATGCCCAGAATATACCTAACAGCCTACCCCAGGCAGATTTGTGGGAAGTTTTTTTTTTTTTAATTTCACATTCCAGACTTGCTCCATTTTCTTCAGGTCAATGGGCAGGATGATGTGGTAGCTGTGCACATCAATGTTCTTTTACAAAGAAGCAATCCTGCCAGAGCAGGTATCCTATCTAATAAAAGAGTAACATGCAAATGTGACTGTACCTTGGCTCCTGATTGGCTATGCTACCAGCCAATCTGGAGCAGGGGCAGGACTCAGGGGCGGGGCCGAGTGGCACAAGGGCTGGGCCCCGGGGGTGGAGACAAAGCAGCAGCAGCAGCAACTGCAAGTGCAAGAGCGCCCAGGCCGCCTGAGCTTGGAGGCAGTTTGGGGGGGGGGGGGTCGTCAGGGTGTGGCAAGCACAGGAGTGCTGAGGCACCTGGGCCACCCAAGCTTGGAGGCGGCTGGGGGGTGGGGCAAACACAGGAGCACTGCCCTCTGAGCTTGGAGGCGGCGGGGGTGGGGGGGGGGGGGGTGGGTGGTGGTGCAAGCGGCCAGGGCGCGGGAGTGGAGGTGAGCGCCCAGCCCCTGGGGCCGGTGGTCACAGGCAGCTGGAGCTGAGCTGAGCAGGGAGATGGCTGAGTGCCCAAGGCTTAAAGCTCTGGCAAGGCTTTAGGCCTTGGGCAGGCTGGGGGTGAGCCAGGCTCCCAGTATGTGAGAGGGGGCAGGTTGGGCTGAGGGACCACCACTACCCACCCCCCCCCCCCCCCCCGTGCGTGAATTTTGTGCACTAGGCCACTAGTATTGACAATAAAAGAATATATTGAACAGACAGATTGTGGGGGCTCACAGAGGGTCCTTCCCTGTTTTCTTAAAAGTTGTATCCATCCCTCCACTTACAAACCAAGCTCCCTTGATCGCCATGCCTACTCTCTCCTCATTCTTAGTTTTATTCTTTCTTTCTCTTCTATTTAACTGCTTCTCCCAGACCTTCACCCTTGCATCTAAGTACTTTGGGACACTGTGTTGTTTCAAATCAGACTAGATCAGAATGTGTAGGCATTAAAATAAATGCAGCCAAGTCAGCTGAAAATTAATTGTGCATATTAATGGAAGGAATGTCACTAACTGGAGGAAGAGCCTTGTCTCTGTGGAAATTCATGCCTTGCCGAATTTCTGAAGTTCAATGGTCTTCACCACACTTGTGTCCATTCATCATCACCCAGAGGCATAAGCTTTTTCCTTCGATGGGTCTGATACAAAGTGCCACAAGGGCCCCTTTATTAATGGAGAAGATGTGCAGACAAAATATAGACTAGAGCGTGCATTTGGGTGTGTAGGGCCTTTGTCCTTCTGACAGACAAATCTCTTCACAGCTTTTTGCCCTTTTCAAAGACACCAATATATTTGGGAGTTAATTCCAGTGAATAAATGACTAGCCTGGGAAGAGTAAAAAAATATGATATTTACATTTTATTATATTGTCAAAGAGGTGTATTTTGTCTTCTCATCAAAAATATCTCTAGCCATTGTTGAATAAAACTTTCTTCCGAGTATTCTTTGTTTACTAAAATTCTTTCAAAAAGTCATTGTGAATCATGAAACAGGAGGATTCATTTTAACAGAAAATATGTATGTGTAATAGACACACACACACACACACACACACACACACACACACACACGTCAGACAACCGTTTTCTAAGTGATCTGAAGATGGCTTTGCTGAAACAGTGCCTTTTGGCATAAGAAGGCCTAAGAATCCAGAGATAATTTTGGAAAACTTGTTCCTGTTTCTTCCCTGTCTGCTCAGTATTTGTGGGAAACAAGAAAGAAGAGCATAAAGAAAGGCAAACTTCCCCAAGCTTACAAAAGATTCTATATCTGGTGATCAAGCAAACCACAAAAATAATAGAAGTTTTCAAACCATTGCAGCTCATTTCTGAACTGTGGCAATAGTTCAACATCCTGTCCTCATTTATTTCAGATAAGAGAGATAACATCACAGAAAAACAATCTATACAGGCCCTTCTGCACAAACAATTACAAGCATCATAAAGCAAGCAGGTCTAGAATCGATCCCAGTAACCATTTTCCACTCTCACTCTTCTTTAGCTTTACCTATTAGATGGTTTGCAGATTCAACCTTCTGTGAGTGTTCTTAATGGCATGGTATCAATTTCCCCAGGTAAGGAATGTCTGTACCTGTTTCCCCTTCAATAAAGCAAAATATCATGTCATTAAGTTGTTTTTCTCTCTGATTTGTGATTATACTAAAATAGAGAGTAGAGGAGGGAATTATGTACCTGTGTAACTCTCTCTCTCTCACACACACACCCCCCCAAACCAAACCAATAAAAAATACAGTTCTCTCTGTATTTGTGTGTGTGTATGTGTGTAGGGTGTATGTACTCCATTGAATCTTCACTTTCCTCTCTGAAGCACACTGGGCACTTTCCCATACACATATGCACATGTATGACATTTGTTTGGGCACAGATAACAAGGCATCACTTGTGTTTTAGCTTATTGCCTTTCACATCCATCAGCAGCTAGAGCTTGAGGGATAAGGGACTACCTCACTGGATCTAACCACACATGGACCTGTACCAGTACAAACTCATAACACCTGGCTACCAACTAGACATCTTGTTGTGATATTTGTCCACTTAGCTTTCACTGAAAAAGAAGGTTCCCAATATTGCAAAAATTAGTATAGTAACATGTGGCAGTACTTAATTGCACTAATCATAGGTTAGGGGGTGACCTGGATTTTACTCTCACAAGGTATATTTATGGGTATCTCCTCTGTCAGTTGTTCAAGATCCAATATGATTTTTTTCTGTGCCTATCTCAGTCTCATTTCTGACCTTCAATTGTTCTCTATGCTGCGGCTACAGAAACTTATTTTGATCCCATAGTAATTGTCTTCCTGCTTCAATGTCCTTCAACTTACACTTTCCTCCACCTGAATTGTGCTTCCTCCAAAATATATGTCTGATTCTATTCTTATTATTGCAATGATATTAGAAATGTCATTTCATCAGAGACCATCTTTGATCACTGTAACTTACCCTCCCTCATTTCACTACTTTCTATTCCATAACCTTTTAATTGTTTATGTGGTATATCACTCTCTGTCAAAGTGATTTTCTTGATTGCATATTTAGCATCTGTCTCTTGCCTAAAATGTGATCTTTTAATGAACCAGACCTTGCAATTTTATTCACCATTGTTTATTCAATGTCACGGAGAGATTTGGAGCAAAGTATGTATAACAAATATTTAATAAACTAGTGGCCCATTGCACGAAATATGTACATGGGAGGGACGTGTCCCTCAGCCCAGCCTGCACCCTCTCCAATCTGGGACCTCTCAAAGGATGTCCTACTGCCAGTTTATAGGGATCGGGCCTATACCAGCAGTTGGACATCCCTCTTGCAATCTGGGACTGCTGGCTCCTAACCACTCACCTGACTGCCTGCCTGGTTGCCCCTAACCACTCCACCTGCTGGCTGCTTGCCTCCAACTGTTCCCTGTCTCAAGCCTGCTCACCCTCAAATGCCCCGACCAGCCTCATCATCCCAACTGCCCCCTGTGCCAGTGTGCTTGCCCCCAACTGCACCCCCTGCTGGCCTGCTCACCCTCATTTTCCCTCCCCACTGGCCTGCTCATCCCAACTGCTCACCTGCTGGCCTGCTCACTCCAAACTGTCCCCCGCTGTCCTGATCACCTCCAACTGACCTCCACTGAGAGCCTGCTCACCCCCTTACTGGCCCCCCCCTGCCGGTATGCTTACTCCCAATGGCTCCACCCCCCACCAGCCTGATCACCCACAACTGCCCTCCCCTCTTGGCTTCTAACCACCTTGACCTATTTTACTACTTCTACTTTTAATATACATTGGACAGTATCCTTGAATACATAGGAATATTAACTAACATGCACATCTGTAACAATGGTTAGATAACTTTAATTTCTCTAAATACTCATGGGCACAGAATCATTTTTTTCTGTTCTTCCTTCCCTTGTGAACAGTCAGCATACTCTCCAAGACATCAAATTTAACAATTCCATTCCTCAAATACCACCATTCCTCTAAATTAACAGAAAAAAAATATTTAAAGGCTGTCACTTTAACTCTTTTAACATATGTTGTGGACTTTCAAACATCTACAAAGACTAGCCATCTCAAATAAAGATTTGTTTGATTAAACTGCACATAGAGGCTATAACCTGAAAGTGTCTTCTGAATAGGAAGGAACTTTCTGGCCTAAAACCCTTCCCCTTTTCATCTCTATCAACACAGTGGATAGTACAATAAGTATCTGTAATGCTTAGAGAGGATTTTAACAATTTTACTTCTAATGTTTTCAGAACAGTCCTTCTTAGGAATCTAATACAAATGTCTACCATGTATTTGTTTACAAATTATTTCTGTCAGATACTGGCAACCTCTGTAACATCTAGAAAGACTATATTTTGTAAAATAGAATATTTTGTTCTTCATATGCAATATATACTAGTACACAGCTAAGTAAAACACAATGCACAGGCACAAGTGAAGATGGTCATGTCAGGGGCGTGTGTGGATGTGTTCATATTCACATTGTGGTGATAACCACTGATGTGTGTGCATTTCTTTAGGCTGTGCTATAGGAATATGTTGTTAAGTACTTCAATCAAAACTTGCCACCTTGCTAATATTTTAAAGTATAAATCATAATTCTCTTAGAAGCATTTTACTTTGTGTATTCTTATTCTGGGTCTCATTTTTAAAGAAACATTAAGGAAACAGAGTATTTTAATTGTAACTTTGTGAATATCTTTTATCTAGGGGTCTGTTGCTATTTTTGTCCTTTATGAAATTTTTATAAAGCAGGATTACATTTTCTTCCAGATTAAGTTAATGTAGGGTTTCTTGGTTATCAAAATACTCATAGCTTTGGGACTTAGAAATGGTAAATATTCATGATGTGTGAGAAAGCATGATACATAACTGTACCATCTTAATTATATAAAAATGATACATAACTGTACCATCTTAATTATATAAAAATGAAAGCTTAGTTGTGCCGGTACACAGGATTTAGAAGGACACATAAGACTGTAAACTGCTTGTGATTATGAATTGCTTTGTTCTTTGCTTGTGTTTTTCAGTTTCCTATATATGCACATATTAACTTTTTTAAAAATATATTTTATTGATTTTTTACAGATCAGAAGGGAGAGGGATAGAAAGTCAGAAACATTGATGAGAGAGAGACATCAATCAGCTGCCTCTTGCACGCCCCCTACCGGGGCGTGCCCACAGCCAAGGTACATGCCCTTGCCGGAATCGAACCCGGGACCCTTCAGTCCGCAGGCTGACGCTCTATCCTCTGAGCCAAACCGGTCTCAGCAATGCACATATTAACTTTAAAAAAATAAATGTTACTTTAAAAGCCGAGAGAGAGAGAGAGAGAGAGAGAGAGAGAGAGAGAGAGAGAGAGAGAGAGAGAGAGAGAGGAGAGAAGAGAGAGGATGTCTTGGTCCCTTTAAAAAGCTCAATAATAGTCTTCACAATATTTTGGATTATGTTTCATTGATCAGAATATAGATACATGTTACATCTCTATATAAGACAAGCTGACAAAATCAATCTAGGTTGCCCTGCCAGATGTGGCTCAGATGGTTGGAGCATCATCCCATACACCAAAAGGTGGCGGGTTCAATTCCTGGTCAGGGCACATACTCAAGTTACGATTTCTGTGGTTAGATTACATGCAGGAGGCAATGGATAGATGTTTCCCTCTCACATCAATGTTTTTCTCTCTCTTTTCTCTCCAAGAATCAATTAAAAGAAAATAATTTAGGGCAACTTACCTAAAACAAATAAGAGGTTCTGTTTTTGAGGAGGAAAGGGACTAGCCCTTTGTGCTACATCTCTATTGAATCTAGCAGAGAGAAAGAAACTCTCAGAAATTCCCACAACTAAAAGATTACAGAGCTGAAACGGAAACCCAGGTCTAGCATCATTGCATTCTCCCCAAAGCATCTAAGTGTCCCAGACACACCAGGTAGTATAATTGCTTTCCAAGTCACTCTAGAGAGATCCGTGGTAGACTATAAAGCTAGGATTCAATTCTAATCTCATTATTTTATAGTCCAAGAATTCAGGGAGGAGCCTATTAATTGTCAGACAGACATTGTGTGGTGCCTGCATTCGCCCAACCCCTTCTCATTTAATTCAAAGCCCCTCCCTTTCTCTTTTCTTATATAAATACCCCCTATTATTAATACTGGTAATGATAATTATATTTTCTATTCTTTTTAAAAATATATATTTATATTGATTTCAGAGAAAGAGGGAGAGGGAGAGAGAGATCATGAAACATCAATGATGAGAGAGTTATTGTTTGGCTGCCTCCTGCACACCCCCAGTTAGGGGACTGACCCTGTAACTCAGGCATATGCCCTGGCTAGAATCAACCTGTAATCTCCTGTTTCATGGGTTGATGCTCAACCTCTGAGCCACTTTGGCCAGGCAATTCTTTCTATTCTTAATTTGCTTTTATTCACTACTCTTCTGAATGTGTTACTTTTATAAGAATCAGTTCATTCGGTTCCCATAGCTGAACTCATTGCAGACAGGGTAATCAGGCTTAGAGAAATTAAGTAATTTTTTTTTTATCAAGGACACCCAGTATTTGACTTCAAAGTTCATCCTTATAACAAGCTTTCTCCAATGGAATCATGCTTAAAAGTACGCCTAGGTGACTCAGAATAAGTGATTGTCATGGAGCAGAAAGGAATGTGGTGCCTTATTTTGTTGTTTTGCAAACTCTGCTCTTGCTGTTATGCTTCTTGTGCCTGAGGCTTGACAACCTCTATTTGTCTGGAAGCCAAAAGGTCTTGCTGGTCTGACCACAGACCCAGTTTCTCTATCCTGGGATGTTTTAGTCCTGTCTGGGTCAGGAGGGCAAAGGAAAATCAATATGCCAAGTCAGGGAAGATGATGAATTTCTTCTAGGAATGTCATACCAGATGCCCTTTGTGGCTACAGGTGGATTTTTAGGTTTCTTGGGATGGAACCTGCTTACCAAGAATTGACTTTGATAATTTGTACATTTTACCTGAACCACTAAGCAACTGACACACTAGAATAGTGGATAGTTATCTCCTACCTGTGTGAGGCTATAGCCAGTGACTCAAAGGCAGAAATTCACCGTGTCATTTCAGATCCCCAAATCCTTCATTCACTGCAGAGATGAATGTGGAATTTCCTTTTGCTTCTGTGTTCAGTCACTTTGTAGATATCATGCCATGATAATAAATTCTGCCATGTCACTTTTCTCCAATTATCTGCACAATTTCAGGGATTCTAAGATGGTGAAATATAGGTTGAAGATAGTCTAAAACATAAATAAGAGGTGCTTTTTTTTCTGTATCACTAATCATTTGCTCTAAAAATTTAGAAAAACTGCCGAGACTGGTTTGGCTCAGTGGATACGGACTGCGGACTGAAGGGTCCTGGGTTCCATTCCGGTCAAGGGCATGTACCTTGGCTGCGGGCACATCCCCAGTAGGGGGCGTGCAAGAGGCAGCTGATCGATGTTTCTGACTTTCTATCCTTCTCCCTTCCACTCTGTAAAAAATCAATAAAATAAAAAAAATAAAAATAAAAATTTAGAAAAACTGACTTCCTCATCTTGCATGGGAAATCTCTGATTAAAAAAAAAACATAAAAATAACAACAATAAAAAAAACTTGGCAGAAAAAAGACAAATATTATGGATACTCTCTCTTTTATAAATGTTTTCATCATGGATAAAGTAGGGGGGAAGAAATCTGAATTCCCTATGGAAATGTCTCTCAAAATTTAAGACATCCTGCTCTGTTAAATTAGAATAAGTAAGGTGGAATTAATAAGGCAAGCCATGAAAATATATAATATGAAGTATTGAAGACAGGCTACATGAATGGTTAGGCATTTATTTTTAAGAAGCATATATTTAATGCATTGCACTCACTCTTTTGGCTTTGTTACACTCAGTTGGATTAAAAGGTAACTGAGCAGGCAAGCTAATTTTGAATTCACATACACATGCTATATAATGGTAGACATGGTTTTCAGAAGCATTATTTACTGTTTACAAACCCATGTTATGCAAATTACAAAAGAATGCCTAATATTCCCTTCTAGTCAACATTTTTTAATGGCACTAGGACTATATATACTACCTTAATTCCTCCTGCTTCTCCTCCTCAGCACTTTTTGTATGAATCATACTGGACTGCCCCACATTTCTGAACTCTTAGGGTCACATTATTTATTATTCACATACTCTTCCCAGCACGACCCTGAAGTAAGTCAAAGATGAGTTCAGAATTATTATTAAACTCATGACAAAAATGCTAGTGTACCATCTAAAAATCCTATGTCAGGACCCATACTGGTCTTATAATGACACCATCTTATCACAAAAGGAACTAAATCCTCTGATGAGTCCCAAACATGACTTTTTCTCTACCATAAAGCAAGAGAAGAATTTTAGATTTATGATAAAAACTAGGTAAAAATTTGGTAGTTAACATGGTAGTTTGTGCTGGGAAGTCTTCATATATTGACTCCTTTAATTCTGAAAGCAGTGCTTTTGAACTGGGTATTAATATATGACCCATTTTTTACAGATAAGGCAGCTGAGGCTTAGAGAATACCTGAAGGAAGACTTGCTTTGGGTTAGTGCAAAGTAATTTAGCAGGCAATATATAGATGATCTGTCTGGGCTCGATGATACTGGCTTTATTGGAATCTAATATCTAATCAGTTTTCCTGAGGGGGGAAAATAAAAGGATTGCAGGGAAGCTAAACATCAATTTTTCTTCCCTTTTGATAAAAGACAAAGCATAACAAGTTCTATGCAGTAGGACATTTTTCTCTGCCTTTTGGTTTCTGTAAAAGAAATTCTTATGTTATTTTCTAATATCTGATTTCTTTATTTTTAAAACTAACCTTTTTTCTTGGAATGGTTTGGCTGAATTCTTTCTCTTTTTTTATGATTAAGGTATTACATATGTGTCCTTGACCCCCCATTGCCCCACCCACCCACCCTCCTGCACTCATGCCCTCATCCCCCTGGTGTTTGAGCCCATTGGTTAGGCTTATATGCATGCATATACGTCCTTTGATTGATCTCTCCCATAACTACCTTTTCTTTCTTTGATATTTCTCTCACACTTTTGATATCCTCTTCAATTGTATTCTTTCACTAGGTAAATACTCACAGCCAACTAGTCAATCCAATGTGCTTCTGATTTGAACAAATTCTGAGAATGACCATCTTTGTCCCAGTTATAGAACTAATGAATACATACTTTAAAGTTTTTTGTTTTTTTTTTGGTTTTCCACTCAGTTATTATAAAGTAACTTCAAAATTAAATTACATACTTGTTTTCTAAACACGATTTAGCAGTTAAAATCAATGATACTGATGGTTAGCAAGCAGCACTGATGTAATAGCACAAAAAGGTGTGCTAAAAAGGGTTGTTTTTTAGTCAGTGGACTTAAATGTAATATAGCATGGGAAAAAAGTGTTGAATTATGGGATACAAAGAAAAACCTATAAAATAAAAACCTATAAAAACCTATAAACCTACATCTCAGTCTTCTCAAAGCTCTATATTTTTGACTTCAGGAGTACTATCAGTATACCCTACCAATTATCCTTTCATCCTTTTAGAACTAGGGCACGCAGACTTTCTATTTGTATTTGGCACTTGCACTCTCTCTTCTCTTACAGGGTTTTGTTTATTACTTTTTGAAATTGAAATGAATGAAAGTTATTTAGTTGGGAGCATATTTTTGAGAATGTCATGACACCATTTAGCAATCTGAAAATAGTCAGCCCCAATGGTTTGGCTCTGAGACCATGTTTGAGGAATACCAACTTTTGAGGCAAACAATATTTCTGCACAGCTGGCCCCAATACAGTTATCATGCCAAATCCAACCATGCCACAGCAGATCTTTATGCCAACGAGTTCAGAAACACAAATCCAATTTAATTCTGGCACAGAAAAGCAATAAGTGTTTAAATTGGATTTCCATGGAGTTTGTTCTTATTAGACTCAGCATGAAAACTGCTTTATAGACATTTATTATTTAATTATTTCTAACAAAGGATCTTATAGACCCAATAGCTATAATTAATTGAGAATGAGAGCAGAAGGGGTCTGATGCTAGCCAACATGTACTCTCTGACCCAGAACTTGCACTAAGAGAGATATCAGGTTTGTAGCAAACACTGGGGTCTTTGGCAAAAGTCTGCCTCATTAAATTCAGCTTTGTAGTTTTATGCTATTAATTTAGGCTCTCAGGTGTACCTGCCCATCCTATCTGCATCACAAACAGGGTCAGTAGGATACAAGGGGATGGCACCCAGCAAGTGTTTCATCAATGGTCCTACTTTCAATTCACTTATCCCTTCCATTGTGTCTCCTCTTCTTCCAAGGCTTATCCCAGGGACCCCCACTCTACATTCTTCCAGAACATTTGTCCACCCTCTGTTTCCCATGCTTTGTAATGATTGGTTTTATCTCACTTTTCATAATTTTTACTTGCACTATTTCCTTGCACAATACAATAATTTTATAAATGATTGTACAAATGAGTTACTTGGTGTTTGAATGCTTAATTATCTCTCTATAATTGCTTAGTATTGTAGTAGAAACCTTCCAGAAAAACATTTTAACCAGTGGCTATGATGGTGGAAATGGCAGCTCCATAGAGGCTAATAAGAAAGAAAGTTGGAAATATATTAATTACATGGTCATGGGAGGTCATGGCCCTGCATCCCTATTTCTTGTGCTTGGCTCAGAAAGTTACAACATTTGATAAACATTGTGATAAATTATATCTAATTTTTAGATTCTATAAAGTCATGTCAGAAGCAAACACTTATCTGCTAGTCTTAGAGCTCCATGATTATTTAGAAAAACTGTTTTTTTCTTACTGAGGCTATTGTTCAGTAGACACCTTATAGGCACAAAAGGTAATTCTCACAAATTCAAGAATTTGGAAATGTTAGTGTTCTGACTTTTCTTGGTTCATGTTTTTTAATGAGAGATGTGTACTTTGCGCACATATATTTATATTACAACTAACTATTCTTTCATCTCTCACTAAGATTCTCTCTTCTTAATGGTCACTTTTTTCATAAGAGAACAAGAATGTTTACTACAGCAGTATATACTATATAATTAAGAGCTAATATGCTAATTAGACCAAACAGCAGAACAACAGACCACCTTTCAGATGAAGCCGGGGCTGAGAGGGCCAAGGCAGCTGGGGCTGCGAGGACCAAACCCCTTGCTTGAATTTCATGTAATGGGGCTCTAGTAGGAAATATAAAAAGAAAACAAGAATGTGTGCTGAGGAATGATTGCTGGGTGAGTGACTAGGTTCACACACTAGCTGGGTGACTCTATGTCATCCTCATAGCACTCCCCACACTTGGGCATCTGTATTTCATCAAGAACTTCATCAAGGACTCTGAGTTCAATAATAAATATGAGAACCCATAAATGTTAAATGTGTGAATCCCAGGTGTTTATTTTATTGATTTTTATTTTGTGATGTCCCAACTCTTCTTATTTAGCTATGTGACCTGTGTGTTTCATCTACTCTTTCTTCCCCAGTTTCCTTGTACACTAATGACTAAAAATACTATCTTCCTTAGGGTTGTCATGATGTTTAAACACGTTAATATAAGTAATCTTCATAGAATAATGCCTTACACATAGTAAGGGATCAATATGTTATTACTGATGTAACACTAATACTATAATTAATATTAATACTACTATCATATTGATTGTGTTATTGTTAATTGGCCTGATAATTGCATCATCTCCTCTGGTACAATGCTAGTACAGAAAATTATTGAGGTTGGAAAGATCTAAAAGAGATGACATTGAAAAAGACAAAAGTATAAGAAGTCTTAAATTCTAGTTCCAACTACAGACCCTAGACACTGTTCAAATCCTAAACTACTAGGCAGATGTGGCCAAAAAGTTAGCACCCTCTTTATATGTGCACATAAATTGCATGTCTTTATAAATAATTTTGGTCAATTATTCTATTCATGATACTGTAGTTGATAAAGAGGTGAGAAACACATGGTTTCTGTTATCTGGAAGAAAGAAGGGAAAATATATAGACATGTAACTAAAGTCAATATGCTGTATCTGTAAATATGGGCAGAATTCATTGTGCTGTAGATGAATATTTGGGTTATATGCAGGGTCAATAGAGCATCAATCACTCAGTTTGAATGTGAAGCAATTTGATTCAGTTGGAATAATCATCCTTACTAAATTCCATCACTTCATCATCTAGTTGTCCCATAAAAGTGTTTATTATCTCCACAAATCAGTATAAACTTACTGTAGGCTACCATGTGAAGTTTCAGATAGGAAGTCACATCATTGCCTTTAGGGGGCCTATGGTTGCTAATAGTCATATATTCACAAGGACTATAAGAGATTCACATTATTGAATCATTTTCTACCACCCAACAGTGCACTAGATTAAGGCATAAACACAGGAATCTACAGAAAGACAATTTCTCTTTATGGCATTGGCTCCAAATCTCTATTCTGTGTCCATTCTGGAGAACTGGTCAAGCCCTTGTGATCCTCAGCATTTCTTTGGTAGCTGAGAACAAAGGGCTGGAGTTGAAGTCAACTCTTTCCTAAATTCCACTGGAGATTCTCACTCTAAATGTGAGAGCAACAAGCAAGCAAGAAAATATAGAAGAAAAAAAAAGATCACCTATCTCCCTCAGATGAGGGAAGGGCTGCGATAAACATCCCATTCCAGGTCTCATTTTCTGATTACGTTGTGCTTTCCAAGGTTGATAGAGTGGGAATTCGCTGGAACAACACATTACTCTGTCTTCATCTTAGGCTACCAGTTGCAAAAGGAAGACAAAAATCATTAGCAGGTACAAAATCACACATAATGCAGAAGTTCAGTGAAAGCAACAAGGACCATAAAAGTCAGGAGTAGAGAGTTTAGCAGGCAAGTTCCTCCTTCTCCTAATAGAAGCTTCACCTTTTTCACAAAGACCTCCTGCTCAAAAATGGACGCCCCCTAGAGTTTAAAATGTGCGACTACTAATTACTCTTTGCCTTTAGGGAGAAAAATGCTTGAGAATGTGGGATTTCCGAATTCTTTGCAAAAGATTATGTGCCACAATATATGTCTCCCCCCTCTTCCCCAGCACTCCATTACTTTATGTGCTTTTATTTTCTACACAATGCTTGAATCAATTCAATATACCACCTTCAAAATGAGGGGATGGGGTGGGGAGATGGTTAAATCTGTCATCTAAACTGGCCCGTGTTGGTGGGGCTGGGATAGAGATGACTGCTTGGACATCTGTTTAATGTTACACAAGGAAGAAAAGGCAATTTACACATCTGTCTCTTGCCCTCTGGCAGCAGACCAGAAATGCCATAACTTGTGAGGGTGCCAATTAGTACCACTTGTAGCCTAATTTGCCACAGGGAGAAAATGCTGACCAACTCTCAGTTTGTTCCTGTGAGATGGGACCCATCCTTCACTGCATGGACAGTATTAGAATGTGAAAGCTTCGCTGTAGATAATGAATACATGATTCCCAGCTGGAATGAGAAGGTGGAGGCTGCTGAAAGGAGTCATGTGCCCTGAACTAAGCCTTGTGTTAAGCAGCAGTTAATAGAAATGCTAAGAGGTCAGATGTACAGAAGTTATTTCAGTCACTTAAAGGATATGTCTTCAAACATAGTGTGTGTGTGTGTTATACATATGTGCATTGTACATACTAGTGTGTGTTGTGTAGTCATATGCATATATATTGTGTATGTATATTGTTGGTTGTGTGGGTTTGTATGTCCAGAGAATGGGTGATAGTTTAATACTTATGTGTGAAACAAGACAACCCTGATATAGAGAATCAACTGACATGCACACATACACATTATTTAATAGGTAGATATTTAGGAATTTTCCATTCACTTTCGTTGTTCCGCTTCTTTTACATCTTTTTCTCCTTTCTCTTTTGATTTAATGATTGAATATGTGTATGTCAGGAGACTTGACAAAGGAGTAATAGGGCTGGGCTTTGCTTGAAAAGTAGAATTTTTACAAGTGGTTTGGGGTTTAGGTGTGGGGAGCAGAAAGTCCTGGGCTTTAAAATAGCTTCATGTTGCTCCTCTAACATGAAGGTTTGAAAGAAGTTATTCATAGTCTTCCTTGGACTTTTTAAATATTGTGTAAAATTACACCACCTACCACAAGGGAAAAAAAGTTAAATAGGAAAAGTCATATCAACATTTCTTAGAATGATGTATTTTTAATGTCACAATGTCACAACATTCTATTATAATTTTATCTGTCAAAGAAAACATAGGCTGAAAACTTTTGGAATACATCCCTCCCCCCCAACTCACACACACAACACACACACACACACACACACACACACACACACACACACAGACTCACATAGACTCACACACACTGGGGTGAAATCTTTACCATCACTTAATACTAAATGCATGTAAGCAAGATAGCTTTACAGATACCACTTTCATTTTAGAAACTTCTCCAAGCATCTTGTATTAATAGTAACTCTGACCTAACTCTCCTATTGTTTTTATTTCAGACACATGCCTTTGTAACACAAGGTGTGGGGTTTCTGGGGGTTTCAGTGATGGTAGAAAGTCATGATGCATAATTGTTCTGGGGTTGCAATACTGAGGCAAACCCTGGTGATCCTACCCTAACTTTAAGCAGCTTGTCAGGAGTAGGAGGCTTTTCCTCTAATAACGGGGTAATTAGTTCATGAAGTAACATACAGAGTAAACTTGTGTCAACTCCATACCCTTAAACTGCTGAGATTGTACCCTGCACTCTTAAAGCAGGAAATGCAAACTTGTACCAGCTGTGACATGTATGAGAACAAGAACAGGAATGACTATCATTTTTGCCTCCCTCAAGTATGACATCCAGAGCAAAGCTTTATCATATTACTCAACTTGCCCATGAAGCCAGTGTTTCTGTTTCTGAGCCCTATCTTCAAATACTGGGTAAGGGAACAATCACAATCATCTGTGGCAATCCTGGAATTAGTGCTGCAGCCTCTTTTATGTGTACAATTAGGGAAAGGTTCAGTGTAAATGGAGACCAGCTGCTAGAAGTCCCCACCCAAGGCTCTGCCACAGGATGGGAAGCATGAGGGAGTTTTCTGGGCCTGGCCATAGACTAAAAGCCACACACTTGCTCTCACATGGCTAACGTATCTTCACTTATATAGTACAGATGAATAAATTAACTAAACATAATGGCTCTGGCCCTGCCCCTGAGAATGGATCTTGCTACCAAATGTTGGCAAAAGTAATGAGACCATGAAGGAATATTAGAGAAAATTAAGGAATCATTTATTAAAATGTGGCTATGAGCTTTATTTCCAAGGATTTACTTTGCTTCCTTCTGGACGTTTCCAGAAGATTTGACTGCTGGAACCCACTACAGAAAGAGCTGAGCAGATGGAAAACAAGTACTTTAAGAAAACTTATTGCATACTGAGTAGGCTTTGAGGATATTAAATACCTTCTCTTGGGCACTTGATGCTCATTATTTATTTCTAACTATTCTGTTAATAAATACATAACTTTTAGGAATCACCAATGACTGAAAGTAACATAAACTGTGCTACCAAGCACCAGCTTTTTATTTTAATTTTAATGAACATTTTAATGTTATGCATAACAGAACATTATGAATACAGTGGAAACAAATTTTTATCAATTTAAAAAATGTCAACACAAAGTGGGAGGTAATAATTTGATACCTATATTATAGTATTTACTTTTTAAAATATTCCCAGCTAGAGGGTGAAACAATTTTGCATTCCAAACACCGGAATCATAATTTCTCATGTGAGTTTAATGCAGAATTAAAGCAGAAAAACAAAACCATTTTAATTAATTTCCTTTATTTGCCATTAAATCAATAAAATACTTGACTGCTACAGGTCTCCTTTAATTATATATATTTAACCTCTCTTTATTGGAACCATATTGCTAATGCCTTATTATACATACTCAGAAACAAAACAAAAATTGTATAAAGCTTAAAAGCCAACATTGCTGAGTTCTAACATTTATATTTAACTTAAAGTCTTGATGGATTTTTATCTTTCCATTTTTTTAAAAAAAGACCAAAAAAAATAAAAATAAATATATTTTTTTTCTTTTGACTGTTGCTAACTGGTAAATGGAGGCTACCGGGACAAATAAAGAAGGAAGACTTGCCAAGTTAACCACTGCAAATTGTAAATAATGATTGCTAAAACAAATAAAGATTCTGGAGGTGGTTTTTCTTTTCTTTTCTTTTAAAGGAAACAATAGAGCAGTCCTGAAAAAAATATTTTCCACCCTAGCTGATTTGGCTCAGTGGATAGAGATTTGACCTGTGGACTGAGGGTTTCCAGGTTTGATTTTGGTCAAGGGCACATGCCTGGTTGTGGGGTTGATCCCCAGTGGGGGGGAAGGGCATGCAGGAGGCAGTCGATCAATGATTCTCTCCCATCATTGATGTTTCTATCTCTCTCTCCCTCTCCTTCTTCTCTGGAATCAATAAAAATATATTTAGAAAAAAACACATTTTTTCTACTTCTGCACAGAAGAATCCAAGCACCAACTTTTAACAATGATCTACATTACATTACTGGGTGCCTCTGCATTCTTTCACGTTAGGACACCATTGTTGCCCACAGGAGGACTGAGCATCACACTGAGAATAAAGCCTGGAGTGGGGTTTTAAGTGACTCCTGTGCATCAATCCAGGTATGATCTTCATCCATGTTTATCTATTATTTAATTAAAGAGACAATGAGGTAAGGCCAAAGAAAAGGGAGTTCAAAAACACAAAATGAATCTACTACTTGGTAACAAAATAAAAATGTAAGTAGCTGTATATAGTTTCCCATTCAGATGTGTGATAAACCCACTTTAACATAAATTGTTTTTCCATTGTGGTTTGTAGATGTTTCATAATTCTTCCCCTCAAATAATGTTTGCAAGTTAACTTTTAAAAAACTGAGAAGATACTATAAATGAATATTAGAGAAAAGTAAGAAATCAGTTTTTAAAATATGGCTATTTTTAAGAAAAGCAATATATTGTAAAATCAAGATTTTCTGATTTGATTTCAGAAACTTTGCCTCTTCAATTTTCTGGTATGTCTAGTTGAAATGGAAAGAAGAAAAGGACAAATAATTGCAGGCAGGCAAGAATAGAAAAGAAAGAATAGGAAGAAGAAATGAAGAATAAATGTATATGAATGATGATAGGGGAGATTTTGAAATTATCTAATGCTGAGTAAAAACAATTACACCCAGTAAATAAACCCATTTCTCCTGTATTAGATTATGTCTAAATTACCTGGCAAATGAGATTTTTTAAAAAAATCACAGCAAAATCCATTATTTCTTCTTTTCTTTTGATTCTTTTGTTTCTCTTGCTTTCTTTTTTCTTTTCTTTTTTCACAAGCATTAGCGCATAAGCCTTACTAAAGACATGGCATAGAGAAATCTAATTCAGCTGTGTTGTGGGGAAGAATGAAAGTAGTTCCAAGCACCTGTGGTTGGTTTTCCTGAAACTGTATTTCCTTAAATCAATACCAGTTTAGATTAGTCAGTTTTCAGACACGCTTTACCAAAAATAAAAGGTACTTTAAAAAATTCTTTAAAACATGCTTAAACTCAAAAGATTAAAAAAAAAAGTAAAAGAGCCAGCCAGAGTGGTTCAGTGGTTGAACATGGATATAATAACTATGAGGTCACAGTTCAATTTCCACTCAGGGCACATTCTCAGGTTGCAGGCTCGATCCCCAGTGGGGTGGCATGCAGGAGTAGCAATTCATTACTCTCTCTCATCATTGATGTTTCTTGCTCTCTATCTTCCTTCCTTTCTGAAACCAATTTATATATATATATATATATATATATATATATATATATATATATAATTTTTAATTAAAAGATATTAGCATCAAACTGTGCTCAGGGTTTAAATAGATTACAGAAAAAATGGGCAGCATATCAGATGCTAGGACTCAGACTCTGTTTAATAATTCTAATAACTAGTTTTGTGCTCCTAGGTAGATCAAAGATGACCACTAGATTTTTTTCATAACCTTTATTCCCTCATTTGTTAAAAGGAGCTAATAGCAGTTTACCACAGTGTTACTGATTAAATAAAAATAATAATAATTAATAAAAAAGACAATTTAAAATCTTGTTTGAAATTGATTCCTAAAAATAAAAATGTAGGCAAAACAAAAGTATTTCTTTTACTTGGGCGTTTCTATTTTATTCTGTGAAATTCACCAAATCCTATATAGACTGCTCAGTGTTTGGCAGCTCAGTTTCTCTCCTGAGATCTCAGAGCTTGCTATTTGAGTATGCTCAGGGAGTAATGGGGGAAACCAGTTAGATATTTTCACATGATTTTCATCCTTTATTGCTTTGCTTGTATGCAGTTGATTCTTATAAGTCCCGCTTTGTGTTACTGACACTAGACTTTGCTGGCTGCGGTCTGAATCACCCACTGGACAAAAAAAAGCATTTATTAATGAATCTTAGTGTTTGGGGGCCTCTCTATGTGTGGTCCAGTCTAAAACCTTCTCTTCAGATCTCTGACCAGGGGTGGAGGTGGTGGTGAGGTGGGTTGGGAGGTGAATTGTTCAAAACAATTCAGAAGAGCTCTGATGAGCCAATGACCAGCCATCATTGTAGCAACATCTACCTGTTATCACCTGACCCAATGACTGGCTACCCAATCCACTGAACTCACACACATACACCCTTTCCCACCTGCCCATTGCCTTGTTTACATTATCTGCTATCCAAAGAAACTTTCTTTTCCAAATGGTATATATTTTGCAAGATTCAGTTCTGTAGGGGTTCTGCCTGACAAATTGTAATGTACCTTTCCCAAAGCCCCCACTACAGCTTAGGTAAACACAAAAGTGTAACTGTTTGGAAATTACAGTCAGGATTCCTACTCATGAGCACTGGAAATAATTGTATTGTTTTATCTTGATTAGTTAAGTGTTTAGTGAAGACAATGTCCTCTACATGTGCCAAACTAGCCAGTCTACCTACTCAAGTGGGAGTTTTTACAAAGACACCCCAGTGTTAAGACAGTTCAATTTAGGATTCCTCATGTTAGAATGTCACCAGAGGACCCACAACAATGGTGTTAGCATCATATTGATTCACCTGGCCAAAAGGGACTAGAAAAGGTGACCCAAGAATCAAGTATGCTTACATAGATTCTCAAGACACATAGTAAAATATTTGCCTCCAATTTTTAACTATCAAGGTTTAAATCCCAATTGATCACAGATACAAATGTATTATCGAGTCTAATAATTTTCTGAAGAGCTAAATATAGTGAGATTCAATGTTCAGTGGCCACCTAGACTTGTTTCCCACTGTGCATGACCTTAGAAACCAATTTTAAAAATAAGAGCCCAAAGTAGATTGTTCAGGTCTTGGTTTGTAATTGTATGATACCTTGGTTATATCTAGCTATTTTTATGATCAGATCTAAACATCATATAATTTATTGTTGGTACATGCCTGTCTTCTACAGAAATTAGATTTTAAAACTTGCAAGATACCAAAGGTTTTCTGCTGCCTCTTGTTCTTAGGATTAGAACATATAGCCTAGACCAGGTTGTCCACCTACTTCACCATCCTTTTCTTGTTCCTATGCCTTCTACCCAAACCACCTTCTTTTAGTCCTTCAAATGTCCCCACAAAATCAAAGAATATTTGTTTATTTCTCAAGTTGTTTCAATTGCATAGATTCATTTCCTATTTCTTATATAGATACCCCTACTTATCCTTCAGATATTATGCCCTTCTCTGCTTCCAGCTGAGAAAAGTTTTCCTTTAGAAACAGTTGTCCATCTCCTATAGTTCTTTTTTTTATTCTTTAAAGTATTTCAAACAGTAGTACATATGTTTTCCTTTTGTCCCCCATTGGCCTCCCCCCAGCCTCATCTATCCCCCAGCACATGTCCTCACCTGCCCCCCCGCCCTGCCCCACTGTTTTGTATCCATTGGTTATGCTTGAATTGCAGGTTTGCCTGCTTCAGTGATATTTTGATTGATGTCTACCTTCCCTTCTACATTTACAGTCTCACAAGAAAGGGCATGGGCTACATCTATTTTGCCTCACCATTATATATCCCTAGAGCTTCCTACAGTGCCTGACATTTAATAAATATTAAGTAAATTACTGAATGAGTGGATCATTGAAGGTATATAGGTTTGAAGAAAAGAGAATATGAGAGAAAAGGGAAGAAAAGAAGGAATGAAAAATGGGGAAAAGGCAGGCAATTAAGAGGGAAAAAGGGAAGAAAAGAAAGCAAGAAAGAAAGGTATCAGTGTGACATAGCATTTATGTGGTACAAATCTGTTCTTTAATTTATTTGGAAGGAATAGATGAACAATAAAAGCTTGAAAAAGTAAGCATCCAACTGTTTTCATTTGAAAGGTCATTAATTTAAGCAACTAATTTTTTTCCAACAGATCCTCAGTTGAGAAAATTTGATGATATCCTTGCACACAAATTGTCCTACTGAAGCACAGTGAAACCTGAGAAGGCAATATAGTTTTGCAGATTTATTTAACAAATAGAAAAGGTCTCTAAAAGTCCTTCAAAATTGAACAGCAGGAATTTGGTGTCAGTAATTACATGCCATACCTCAGGCTTTTAATTTCCTCAATATGATATTTCTTATGATCTGAAAGCTTTTCTCCCTTTCCTGCATCAGATCTTATTTTAACCCTCTGATTGAGCCTCTTTATTTTCACTTCCTGCTGAGAAAATAGATGCTAAAATGTGTGCAATGTCACATTTACTTCAAGGCATCATGGGGTAAAATTGCAGGAATCATGGGCATGGACTGTGACTTTTTACCCTAACTCCAGACCTCCATTAGCAGCTCAAACCATTCAGCTCATGAATACTATGTTTAGTTGATTCTATTTTTTTATTAAAAACATTAATATGGTTTTATATTTAGTTTATACTGTGATTTTTGCAAAGTAATTATATCTTTTTCAAAACATAATTTTAATCTGATCATCTTTATGTGGCACTAATCTTCTTGGCAAATCTTTCAGAGTTTGAGGTAGGCAATTTATAGAATTACAATTCTGCCTGGCCACTTACTACTTATGAGAATTTATTTGTCATGATTTAAACCAGTGGTTCTCACTACAAGTTATTTTTATGCCCCAGAGGGCATAAAATCTGTCAGCTTTGGCAGGGAGAAAATGGAACCACTACTGGCATCTAGTGGGTAGAGGGCCGGGATTACTGTGAAACATCCAGCAATGCACAAGACTGTCTTCCATATCATTGAGTTAACTGGATGGAATTTAAAACATTTAAAATGCAGTTTTTCCCTCTGTGAAATTAAGAGAGTGATATCACCTGCATTGTAGCTATGTGATAGAAATGAAAGAATGCATGCCACATTCTTAGTGTGGTCTATATAAAGCTCATGAGGATTTTATATACTGTTATAAATATAGTTGAGTTATCCTTAGTGATTTGATCCTTGTTTAACTTTATACTCTTATCTTTTCAATCTTCTTTGATATTTTCAATTACACCTTACCATTTCCTACTCAGTATTCCTTTCCATCCAACAAACTTCCTGCTCTGAACTCACTAAATTTAAATGTCTCTATACTTCTAGCCACTAGACTGGTCTTGAATACCCAAGTATTCATCTGATTTTGTGGTTTACCCCATTTCAGAGCACAGTTTACACTGCACTGAATTGGGTGTTATTTTTCAGAGTGTGATCTCTGTACATGGGTTAATAGTACCATTATTAAAATTTGTATTCATGAATTCCACCCAGAAATCTATATCCACCTAGATACATCAATATTTCTGGGAATGGGGCTAATAATATGGATATTTAGCTCCTGAATTCATTTGAAGCCAGCCGTAGTAAAGCATGAGAACCACCATACTAGGTGCTGAGTTTCAGAAGTGCTACGATTCAGTCTTATTTCTCTTTGCATTATTGATGCTTAGCATGGTGTCTAGCACATGTAGGAACTTAGTAACCATGCCACTATTTGGAAGAATACAAGAGTAGTAAAAACTTCAATCCTGCTCTAGTCTTTTGTTCCTTTCTTCTCTTTTGTCTTTTACCTACTGTACATCTCATTATTGTTAAGGTCTTCAAATGTTTACCTAACATACTAACTATTCTTTCCCTTTAAAATAAGGCTAATAAGCATAGATACGTAAAGAAGTTAGACAAAATAAGTAAAGAAAGTAAACTAGATATAAGAATTCACTCACTTCTAAAAAGAAAGCCAAACTCAGCTCATGTCCTCTCTTCCTTCAATAGGTGCTGCTTTTCTGAGAGATAGTGTGTGCTGGATGAGAATGGGAGAATGGATGAATGGGGACTGAGCATTGCCAGACCTTTCTATTCTTTAAGAACATCCAGAATATGTTGTTTTTACATGGAATCGCTAATGTTAAATGTTGGCCACTAATACAAAAGTTAAACAAACAGACTCACAAATACCCTTTGCAGTGTTATAAGCCAACTAATACACAAAAATGGTCTTTGTTCAGACTAATGGCTCTCACTCTCAGACTCTGCTAAACAAAGGTTATCTGGTCCAAAACACACTTAATATAAAAGAACAGAACAAGCAGCATTTTCTCCACTCTAAGTGCTAATACCAATGAGCCTTTTTCTTCCCAGAAAGGCTATCTATCACTCGTCAATATGCCAACTGCTAGAACAGAAAGAGAGCAATAGCAGTCAGTGCATGTGGCTTCCATGTGAGCTAAAGTTTAATCACAGTGGTGTGTGTAATGATGGCTCCACAGGTGCCCTTGTCTCTGGAAAGCTCGGCTCTGTCCCCATAAGATATAACTCACAGTCTGAGGTGAGGAACAGGATATAAATCAGTTGGTCAATCTTTCTGCATCATAAATCATGAGTGTGGCAGTTTGGTAATTTAGATCAGCAGTAAACCCTGGGGATAAATTAAAGAAATCACCCTCAGTTTGTGTGTGCACCTAGATTAAACAGTTGTGCCTTTCCAAGAAATATGGCAAAGAGTTCTGGAAATATTCAGACAAGCCTCACTTTGTTGAGGGGAATAAAAGGGGGGAGAGCAAAAGAGGGATCAAACCTACAGGTAAGACTTGAACAATTGAGAGGGTTAGACAACAGATCAAGTGCAGGCTGCAGGGTGAGCAGAGCGGGTATTCTCTTCTTAATGGGACCTGTGTTAAGCAGAATAAAAGTATTTCTCTTGTAATTACTCATTGAAATCTCAAAATTGGGGTAATTACTTTGAGTTTAGTCAATGTATGACAGCTATGGTATAACACCGCCGTAAACATCAGAGTCTTAACACCACAGTCACTTATTCTCCTGCATGTGTCTAGGGATTGCCTTAAATTAGCTGATCCAGGCCAGTCTTCCCTCAATGGCTCTGCCTTCACCAGTGTGTCCAGCAGTTAATAAAGTCTGAAGGCTATGATCTTCATCCATGTTTTGTGTAATTAAGGAGACAATGATGTAAGGCTAGACGCTTCTGTGTGATTGTGTTCAGGATTATTCATCTGCCTCTTCTGGCAGCTCAGGCTGAGGAACTTTAGCTAACTAAGAAAAGCTCTTCTATAGCAATGTTAGAAGTACCAGTCATATGTTCAAGTACACTTTTCCTGCCTCTGCTTGCATCTCTTCTGCTATAATCCCAACTGTCATAGCAAATCACAATGGCCAAACCTAAAGTCGGGATGTGGGCAGTATACTCTGTCTTTAGTGGGAAGGACTGAATACACAGAAGGGATGCAGGATTAGGGACAATGATTCAATCTACCATAGGCTATGTTTCCAAGTGTGATATGTTCAAAGATGATTGTATGATTTATGTGAATATGACATTATAGAGTTGAATTGAATAATGAAAATAGGTATTAGCCAGGGCTAGACAGATGTTAAAGGTTTGCACAAACAAAAACTTTCTCCTTAACATCATTTAAAAGCTTTATGGGAATTATAATGGGATATAATTGCATTTGCTATCCCAGTGCTGTCTGTTTTACTTCTAAAACATTGGTGAGCATTTGAGCTAATGTTCAATCCACTCAAGCTTCATCAAGAGTTTATAAGACTTTGCCAGTTGTGAAGCTTCTTCTAAAAGGATTATTTCCCTGCCTACTTTAATTGGCTTTGAGAGCCTCAAAATTAAAAGTATGGGTAATAGTATGTTATAGCTGGTGCTCTGATGGACAAAAAACTTTCTAATGAGACATAATTTACGCCTTGTAATTAAACTACTCCCATGTAAAATTGTTATACACTGTCAGATCAGCCTCAGAACTGACTGTGCAAATTGGAGTGAGCAACCTTGGTAATTTGCAAGGAAACCTGGAGATGCAGGGCTGCAATATGATCACCACAATGGAAATTGAAATCTGTTGGATTGCACTCTAATCTGCAGAGGTCAACAGTGGGTAAGAATTTGGCAATGTTTCTCCCACCTTAATTTCATCTAGCAAAAAGTATTCTTCAGTCTCTAGAGAGAGAAAAGAGCCACAGGTTGGAGATGCCCCTTCAAAGCATGTTTCTAGCTTAAAGGATACTATTCCCTTGTCCTGCTTTCCTGCATACTAAGCAACCCTCTGATTTCTGGTTGGCTCCCCCACCCCTCAGAGTTCAAACTCTAGGAGGAAGATGGCAGCTATAATTATTGTGATAAGAAATTTCTATAATTACGAAAAAAAAAAAAACATGTGTTGTTCTTGTTTATGCATGGAGATCCATTCCCTAAGCATCCTCACTGCTGGGCATTCTGATGAAACAAGGTCTACAATGAGATCCGCCTGTGGTGTCCCTTTTGTAAGTCATGCCATCAGTGAAGCTCTCCCTCCTCAGTTAGCTGGCCACCCAGGTCTTTATCCTGATTTTGTTTCTTTTTGAAATATGCTTGACATTTCATGCTATAAAGAAAATAGTGAAAGAGTGGTAGTTAAAAGTAAAGAGTGTAAAGATAAATGGAAAAGTAAATGAAGAGCCTTGTAATTAACAAGGTATTTAAATTACATTTAAGCCGAGGTTTTTATTTGCTGTCACTTGATTTCTTAAGACCTCATTAAATTGGTTCATATCCCATTGCAGTACTGGATTGAACATTTGACAACACAGAGAGCAGGTTATATACCAAAAGAGGAACAATTTGAAATGGACGGTTAGATACCTTTTATTAAAGAATAAAAGAATCTCCTGTTCTTCTGGCAACTACAGAGAAGAGAAGGAAAGGACTAAATAAATAATCAGTTAATCCCTTCTAACTCTAATTCAGAGGGATTCAACCTTTCTTTATCTCTGCTTTAGTCTTCCACAGCCTGTTGTAGTGTCTTTTCTTTTGACATGTAATTGTTCATCAGAATACCTCTTTAACAAAGACTCATTTCCTCCCCATGGAAGAACTCTGATGCCAGATATTAAAAAAAAATGATTTGACTCTAGTAAAGATCCTATGTAATAAAAGAAGAATATGCAAACTGACCATCACCCTGCCACAAAAATAGCTGCACCCACATTGGAGGCAGGGGGTTAAGTAACAAAAACTGGCTGCAACCACAGCAGAGGTGAGGTTTCTATAAAACAAGATGGCAGCACCCATAGCAGGGGTGGCTGAGTTCCCATAATGAGCCTTAACAAGCAATCAGTAGGGACCTGAGGCTGCGACCCCTCCACTCCTGCGGGACTTGACAGGGAACCTCAGGCTGCACCCCAAACCCTGGCACCAGGCAGGGGGACCTCAGGCCATGCCTCCCACCTTGGCACCAGGTCAGGGGACGTCAGGCCCCACCTTCTGCCAGCAGGGCATAAGGGGAGACCTCATGCCACACTCTCTGCCCCAGCACTGGGCCAGGGGACCTGATGGTGCAACCCCCACCTGGCGGGGCTTGACAGGGGGCCTCAAGGTATTCCCCTTGCCCCGACTCAGGCTGGGGGACCTCAGGCCTTGCCCCCAACCCCAGCAGGGCTTGACAAAGGTGGGATCAGCCAGGTCTGCAGCTAGCCCAATGGAGAGGGCAACTGCGTCTGGGTCTTGCGTGATTTTGAGGTGCAAGTGGGTGAGCAGGAACTTGACTCTGGGCCCCATGGTATACCCCAGCATCTGACAGGAGGAAGATTATCATATACATTTTACTAATTTTTCTTTCATCTCTGACACTTCTATTATAGAGAAAGGGCAAATAGCAATATTAAAAAATTTCCTCTAATTAATCCCCCTTTAATGTACATGAATTTTAGGCACTGGGCCACTAGCTTATATAATATTTTTCTAAATATTTATTACTTGTTTCTAGGTTATTCTGAACATTGAGTTTTATATTCTTAGGTTTCATCACTATGTGTAAAAAATAAGTTTTTTTTAAATCAGTATATTTGATTACTCAGTCGGTACATAAACTTCAATGAAATTCAACAAATATTTGCTATGTGTGAGCTATGTGTAAGACACTGGGGCAAAACTCTGGAGATATGATTACACCAGACCTGGTCTTGGGCCTCAAGAAGGTCACAATCAAGTGGAAGACAAGCACCCCTGCAATGCAGAGTGCCAAGGGCATGGCAGGGGAAGACCTTGTACATTGTTAAAGAGACCCACTCACCCTAACATTTGTATCCTTTCTCATGGAAAAAGGTACTTTGCCCCCAATTTATTTAGTATGAAAATTTTCAAGCCTTCAGAAAAGTTGAAAGAATAGTGGAATGAACATGCAAGCCTTCCACCTGGATTCAACAATTAAGTATTCTTTATTTGCTTTTTTTTCTCTCCATATATCCATCCATCTATGAACCCAAAAACACACACACAAGGTGACCCCCAAAATTGCATACAAATTTTGAAGGCAGTGTTTATTAAAATATATTTCATTTTCAAAATGTAATAGAATCTGCAACTACCAGCAGTTAAAGTATGTATACATTTTTGGGGATATGCCAAAATATTATATCATCTATCATTTACCTATTAGATTAAAGCAAGTTGATGAAATCATGACAATTCACCCAAAAATGTCAGCATACGTCTCCAATAATAATAATATTGTGCTACACAGCCATAACACCATTATACATCCTAGAAATGGAAAAAATGCTATATCATCTAATATTCAGTCATATTTGAATTTCTTCAATGAAGCCTCAAACTTTTGTGGCTTTGTATTGTTCTTGGAACCACCATCCAATAAAGGTATAAGTATTACACTCATTTTTTGTGTCTTTAGTTTCTTTTACTGTAGAACAGTACCTTCTTGTTTTTGTAAAGTCCAGTTATATTCTGCAATTTTCTGATTGAGTTTTTAAAGAACTGTGTAATATGCTCCTGCATATCCTCTATTTCTTGTAACCAAATATCTTGGGTCTTGACTAGGTTCAGATGAAACATTTTTGGCTAGAGAACTTTACAGGTAATTATGTGTTTTCCATCCATATTAGGAGGTTCATAATATTATTAGTGGAGCTATGTCTGATCATTTGGCTGTCATCTTGTGTCTATTATAAACATATTTTTTTTCTTTTCAATTAGTGAGTAATATGAGTGTTACTTTGGAATCATTGCACCCCTTGTTTACCCAAACCTAAACCTTATATTAAACACTGATGAGCCTTGTCTGAATCACTACGGGGGGTCAGCAATATGGCGATTCTCTAATTAGATCTTTCCTATGCAGATAGATTAGCTAGTATTTTTTTTTGTAAACAACTTTCATTTTTATCTGTTTTTTAAAAGAAGGTATATTTGAGTAGATCATGACCTACAGATTACAAATATCTAGTCTTATAAAATTAAAAGCTTAAGAACATGAAACGAGATTTGAGAAAACAGCAATTTAGAAGTAGAAGGGACCTAAAACGGTGTATGTATGTGTGTGTGTGTATATAATCCCTTTCTTTTAACAGATAAAAAAAGTGATGTCCAACTGTGTTGCTCATTTTTTATCCCATATCTAATGAGTTTGCTCTAACTGGGACCTTTGGATAAAGGAAAACACATTATACATACGTGAAAATGAGGTCAAACTACTCATGTGCAATTACTGCTCAATATTGCCTATTTAATTAAATTTTTGTGGGATAATAAGAGGTTGCTTATTTCACCTTCAGTAGATATTATTTTGCACATGGAAAGAGTAGAACATGAATTTTTCTATATTCCTACATTATGGGATTGATAAGGTTTCATTTCTGACACTAAGAGATATTCACTGAGCTTAAACTAAGCTGATTTATATACCCAGGTCTTTTCTAGTCTTGGAGTGGTAAATAATGTCACAATTTCACATAGCCAGAAATACAACATCAACATAATCACCCCACTCCCTGATATTCTGAGAAGGGATAGTTTATTAACCCAAGGGAAAATTTGAAAATCTTTTATGAGTTGATTTAACTCCAATAGTTTGTGTTTACATCTATGAATGTGTAATGCAATATTAATGGCAAATACCAAAAATTAATTGAATGAAGAAAGAATGGATAAAATATTGATGGGAAAGTGAGTAAAAGAATAATGAAAACCCATGTGACTAAAATACTATTTTTATTCTTGGAAAAGCATCTTAAACTGGCCATTAGGGGATGGAGAAAGGGAGTGTTATTGGAGAACTTGCCCAGCTAGAGTAAAGCGAAGACTGTGAGGATAATTAAATGTTATGTACCAAAGTCAAGGCTACATCCTAAATCAAAGTTACTCAAACTAGAAAGACTTAAGAAAATAATTAGGAGGAAGAATTTAGAAAAGGGAGCATAGACGACAAGTAGGAAGGTGGGCTGGATGAAGACCAGAGACAAAAAGTATTACCTGCAACTGACTTTATTTGTTCCTTTTTAACGATGTGTTGAGTCGTCTCTATGTAATAGGCATTGTTTTATATGCTTTGTGTGCATTATCTAATTTAACCTATCAACAACCTGGAATCCAGTACATTTATTTAAGAATAAGAAACTGAGACAAATTACTTGAAGTAACCCAGTTAATGAGCATTGGGGTGTCCCTGACCTCTGGGCTTTTACTCAGTAAAGAAATGTTTCTTTCTCTGACTGGTAAGTGTTTTCTTTTCTTTTTTTTTAATTTTTTTTATTGTTCAGTTTATTAATTACATTGTTTCCCCTTTTTTATCCCCCTATATCTTCCCTCCACCCTGTACCTATCCCACCCTCCGCCCTCACCTCCCCCTCCCCAATGTCCTCTCCCATTGTTGCAAGATTTTTGTCCAATCTCTTGCTGTACTTCCAACAACACTTTTCTCCCCAAGAATTGTCAGTCCATTCCCTCTCTATGTCCATGTTTCTGTTATAGTCACCAGTTTATCTTGTTCATCAGCCTATCAGTTCACTTGATTTTTATGTTCATTTGTTGATAGATGTGTATTTGTTGTTCATAATTTATATTCTTACCTTTTTCTTCTTCTTCTTCTTCTTAAAGAATATCTTTCAGCATTTCATATAATACTGGTTTGGTGGTGATGAACTCCTTTAGCTTTTTCTTATCTGCGAAGCACTTTATCTGATCCTCAATTCTGAATGATAGCTTTGCTGGATAGAGTAATCTTGGTTGTAGATTCTTGCTCTTCATTATTTTGAATATTTCTTGCCACTCCAGTCTGGCCTGCATCGTTTATGTTGAGAAATCCGCTGACAATCGTATGGGTGCTCCCCTGTAGGTAACCAACTGTTTTTCTCTTGCTGCTTTTAATATTCTCTCTTTATCTTTTGCTCTTGGCATTTTAATTATGATATGTCTTGGTGTGGTCCTCTTTAGATTCCTATATTTTGGGGTTCTGTGTACTTCTTGGGCTTTTAAGTCAGTTTCTTTCACCAGGTGGGGAAAGTTTTCAGTCACTATTTCTTCAAGTAGGTTTTCATTAACTTGCTCTCTCTCTTTTTCTGGCACCCCAATAATTCAGATGTTGGCTTGCTTGAGGTTGTCCCAGAGGCCCCTTATGCTATCTTCAATTATCTGAATTCTTTTTGTTTCTTGCTTTTCCAGCTGAGTGGATTTTGGTTCTTTGTATTTCAAATCTTTGACTTGGTTCTTGTGGCCCTCTGGACTGCTTTTAGGACTTTGTGTAATATTTTTTATTTCAGTCTGTGTATGCTTGATTTCTAGTTGGTCCTTTTTTTTATCTGTGAGGGTCTGGTTCGTATCCTCAGAGGTCTTGTTCATTTCCCTGAGGGTCTCATTCATTTCCTTGTAAGTATCATTCATCTCCTTGTAATTCTCATTCATTTGCTGGTTGGTCTTGTTTATTTCCTGGTAATTCTCATTAATTTGATCGGCCTTCTGTAGGAGCCTCTTGAAAAGCCTTACAACCGTGGTTTTGAACTCTATGTCTTGACGTCTTTTCTCCTCCATTTCTTTCACACCTGATTTCTTTCCATGTCTCTGCATGGTGGCTGCTTTATGTGGTGGCTATCCTCAAAGGGACAGTGGCTCAGTCTCCCCAGTTACCTGAGGTGGGTACTCTTACTGCAATCCTTTATGGGTTGTATTCAGTGTTTTTGAATTTAAACCCAGCTTTTTGTTGTTAGCCCTGGGAAGGTTTGACCTCCAGGCCAATTGTCTGTGAAGCTCAGCTGTGCTCAGGTTGGATGGGCGGAGTCTCTGGGCCAAGCAGACAGCGTTAGCTCCGCCCTATGCAGCCCCAGGGGCTCTGTGCCGGGGGCAATGGCTGCCAGCACCTCTGAGAGAGAGCCGCTGTGGAGCTCCAATGGCTGCCGGGGAATTCAGACTGTCCCCAAATGACTTTGCATGCGCAATGTCTCACCCAGGGTCGTAAAACACAGCAGACTGACGGTTTTCCGAATGAGAGACAAGTCGCAGAGCGCTCCCTGCGCTGTCACGCAGCCAAGCTGTTTGCACAAGCTGCCTTCTCCACAAGCCGGGAGACCCGGCAGCACCCGAGCTTCGGCGTTCCCTCCCACTGTCCAGTTTTCACCCCGTATGATAGTGGGTTCCCTGGACTTCGCCCAGAGCTGGAGAATCAGTCAGTGGGACACCTTTGTCTCCCCGTTCGAGAAAACTGGCTGGTTTCCAGCCGCCTGCCCTCTCCCGGTGCGCACTCCAAACCTCTCTCCAGGCGAATCTTTCAACGCTGTTCGCCACCGCTCCTCCGAGTCACAGTGTCTTATCTTCACTTTTATTTGTGTAATTTTCACTCGGCGAGCATTCGGGTGATTCTGGAAGGTGTTTGTTCTTTCGTTAAGTTGTAGTATTAAAATTGCTGATTATGACGGCAAGATAGGTGTTTTACCTTTGCCGCCATCTTAGTTCTCTCCAACGTAACTTTTCGGTAAGTGTTTTCTTGCAGAGAAAGCAAGGAGAAGGGTGTAGGTTGAAAAGATTAAAATAATAGAATCCAAAAATTAGAGATTATAGTGTGAGATAGTCACTCATCTGTCATAGAACTTGGAATTCCTATAGACTTAGAGGCACTAATGCAAAAATAATTCTGACCAGCATGGAACTGTCCCCTGAAATGTCAGAGTGCCATGTATCCTGGTACCACTGAAGACATAGCACAATTCTGCCCTGCTGATTAGAAACACAAAAAGCAAATTCAGTGGTTCTGAGCAGTGCTGCTAAGAAGTAACATGGAGCATTAAGAGAGACAGGAGAACAGCTAAACCCAGGCTACTTCTGACTGAGCATAGCTTTTGAGTATCTTCTTTCTGTTTCTCCTGGAATCATGCCCAGATGAGGTCAGTAGCCTTTCTTGGGTAGGCATCGTCTTTCTTGAAAGACTCCTAAAAAAGAGATCCCTGGTTTTTACTCTCTCCTCATTGCCAAGAGGAAACCATGGCAGTGCCTGCATTTCCATGAGTCAGAAATTCTGCCAGGAAACTCCCCCCAGGCCTCATGCAACCTCCCTCTGCCTTCAAGACTATGCCCCCAGGTTGACTTACATGAAATGACTAAACTAAACCAGTGGTTTTAAACCATTTTGGAAATATGTTGTAAGAAAAACAGAAATGTAATTATAAACAAAGTATATAAATAATAGAGAAGTATGTAAATCAAAATAAATAATAAATTCCTCAAAGGAAAAAAGATAATGATGAAGAAATTCTGAAAAAAAATTGACTGTCTCCCCATGCAATAAGTGTGCCTTAAGCAATGATGAGCTTCCTAACTGGGGAGGCAGCATTGTTGAGGCATAGCTTGCCATGGACATCACAGAGAAGGTTTTTGCATGGGGCTGGAAGTTAAGCCAGACTGATGTTTATAAATTTCTCTTTTCAAAGAGACTCACAGTGCTATTTGCTTAACTTATTTTTATTCGAATGACTCAAACACCCATGAAAATACTTGTTAGTTAAACTCCTACGTTTTAGCTTTGATTTGTATAAATTCCAAAGATATTATAAAATTAAATTTCCAAATTATTACTGTCAATATCTCAATAAAAACTTTAAAAAAACAACAGTCAAAAACATAGCCTGGCCACTACATAGCAGTTGGTTGAACATTGTCTTGTGCACTGAAAGTTGCAGGTTTGATTCTTTGTCAGGGCATTTGCCCAGATTTCAGAGCTGATCGCTGGTAGGGGTGAGTGTGAGAAGCAACTGATTAGAATTTCTCTCTCCGATTGATGTTTTTCTCTATAGCTCTCTCTAAAAAAATAAATAAATAAACAAAACCTACAATAAAACATATTTTAAAAAGCAGTCTAAATAAATAAATAAGTAAATAAATAAATATTACATTCTTCTCTGATCTCTCCCATTGGGCCCCCATCCCACAGACAATTGATACCACTTTATTGCATATTTTTCTAGAATTGTTCATTGCGCAGAGTTTTTGTTGTTTTGTTGTTTATTTTTATTTGTTTTTTGTGGCTTTTTTTACATTAAGTACATATATATTCAAAAGTTTCGGCACCTCATTTGTTTTTCAATTGGTTACAGATTTTGGAGGTCATTGCATTTTAGCACATGGAGATCTGCCCCATTATTTTTAATGAATTTCTTCAAATGGCTATATTTACTTCTAAACATTTAAAACAGATGAAATCCTTATTCAATTAGATCAAACTTCAGAATTAAAATACTTGGAATACCGAATGCTACAGTAGATGGGGGGGTGAGGGAGCAAATCACTGCCTGTGTGGCTCTCTCTCACTGAGCGGAGGTCTCTAACAGTGTCTATGGAACCTTTTGGGACTCAGTGGTATAAATTTAAAAAATTCCAATTAGGTCATATCTAGAGTTCTTCCAAATCTTTAATCTCCTGATTGTGAACAAATAACACTGGCCTACTAAATTGCATCTAGAAAGTCTTTATCAACAATATCGGGGGACATTTATTTGAGCAAAACACAACGATCAGGGCCCCTCCATCATGAAAAATGTCTAGATCTACAATTTGTGAGCACTATTAACAAGTGAGGTTGAGCCTGTGAACTCTGTTTTAAAATTAGATTGAATTTTTTCAGCCATTGCCGAAGTCTTTGCTTGTAGATTTACATTGAATTATTGGACTGAATTACTTCATTTTGTCCCATTGTGCCTTGTCAAATGAAAATATAGCCAGAGAGGTAACACAACAATATTTGATAGAAAAATTATTTGTTCAGGGTTGGAAAGACCTGTTAGTAACCTGAGCTTCTGACCCACTATAGCAAATACAAATAAGATACTGAGAAGTGGTGGGGCTCACTAAGCTGCTTAAATCAAAAGGAAATAGTAAAACTTTGGTTGGTAACATAAAACACAGCCTCATTTGAGTCTGGATTAGATTTAGACTTATGAATGGTCTGTGTACTGATGAAGGAATATATATTTAAAGCATGTTAATATTTATAATTAGAATTGGCTTTGGGCCCAGATTAGAAATTCTTAATTTTCCATGTCAAGCACTTGCATTGCTTTAAATAGTAATCAGTAAACATTAGAATTCAATTTCAAAATATGTTCTGTTTTAAACACACACGTACATTCTTTATTCTCTCATTTATCCATTCATTCATTTTTAAAAGAGGTGGCATGTAGTAGACAACTGTTGTTTTACCCAGAATTCATTTTTATACTGATAAAACCATCCTGACATTCTCCTGGAGAATCATACCATCTCACACTTTCTCCATATTCTTCAGAAGAGGTGAGGGTGGGGATGGACATGTGCCTCAGGTCTGGAAATCTGCACAATATATCCTCCTGGCAATTGGAATAGGTCAGAAATGGTAAGTTCTCAGTCAAAGCCAATGCAGTGCATTCTCACATTAACTGAGACTGTGGACTCAAAGCTATCTGTCCTCTCCTGCTCGGTGTGACTTGGAGCAAGAGCAATCTGGAGATCTTGGCTGCCATCTTCCTATCAGTTGGAACTCCAAAATAAATCTACTGTATAAAATTTATTACTGAAATGTGGGAAAAGATCAGTCCTGCTGACATCTGATCCTAACACACGCAACAGCCTTCTCAGATATAGAAGCCAATATATTTTATTTTCTTAAGGAACCTTAAGTTGCATTTTCTGGCACTTGCTTGTGAAAGTTCTGATACTTTAAAAAAGTCCAAATTAATTTTATTAGATATTCATCAGGGAAGGAAAATGAAGCCAGCTCCTGGGAATGAATGGAATTTCACTGTCCAGACAATCAAGTCTAAAATTAGTTCAAGTGTTAAAAGTATAATAACTCAGTTCCATCAAGTACCAATCTTCAGAAGAGCAAACCCAAAGATATTAAAAAAAAACGTATTCATTTATAATATAGCCCGCTTATTAGTTGTTTATGCTTCATCTCTCAGACAGAGTTTGAAGACAACTGGTAATAGGGAATGGAAATAGAATTTATTTTGCACCTTCTGTGGTCTAGGTATTGTTTAAAGTACTATAACTTTTTCATTCATTATATTTAAGAAAAAGTTTTTCTTTTGTTTTGTAACCTGGAATTTATTTTAATACTAACAGCATTGCCTTAACTTTCTATTAAAGAATCAAACCATCATTCATTATGTTTAAGTTTTTCTTAAATAAAATGGATGAAAATATCTTAAAGTTATAGATACTGTAGATGCTGGGTGCTCGGTAATGAGGAAAAAATGTCCCTCACAGAGCTTATAGTCCATCACATCCAATATAATTCTCTGCTATGATGTAAATGTCACTAGCTGCATTGTCCAATGTATTAACCACTACCTATATGTAGCTATCATATGTGTGAAATATGGTTAGTGAGATTTTATTTTTAATTACAAAATAATTTTAATTTGAGTTGCCACATGTGACTTGCAGCTACTTCTATATTAAAATGCAAAGTATTTAAAATCCTTTTTTTTTCTTCTTAAACCTCAACTATAGGCCCAGTGCATGAAATTTTTGCAGAGGTGAGGGGGGTCCCTGAGCTCAGCTTGCACCCTCTCCAATCCTAGACCCCTTGGGAAATGTCCAACTGCTGGTTTAGGCCCAATCCCTGACAAACTGACAGTCAGATATCCCTCTCGCAATTTGGGACCACTGGCTCCTAACCACTCACCTACCTGCCTGCCTGATTGCCCCTAACCACCGCTGCCTGCTAGTCTGATGCCTCTAACTATTCCCCTGCTGTCCTGATCACCCCCTAACCGCCTCTGCCTCCCAGCCTCATCGCTCTCTTACTGTTTTTCTGCCAGCCTGATCACCTCTAACTGTCCTCCCCTGCTGGCCTGATAGCCCCTAACCACCTCTGCCTCAGCCCTCACCACCATGGCTTTATCCAGAAGGACATCCAAAAGAGTTCTGGTCTAATTAGCATATTACCCTTTTATTAGTACAGATGATATGCGTATGAATCACCCATAGATCTTATTAAACTACATATTCTGACTTAGTGAAGTCTGATGTGGGGTGGAGGGTCTGTATTTCTAACAAGTTCCCAGGTTATGGTGAGGTGGCTGGTCCATAGAATATACTTTGATAAATAATCATCAAATTAAATAATAATGTTCATAATTACATAATATGCCAAAACCAATAAAAGAGAATGAAAAGGACATGATTTAGAACTAAATTTGAATTGGAAATAAGTCATAAAAGGCCTTAATGGAAAGGTGTTCCTGGAGGTGAAACCTGGAAGATGCCTGTGAGCTCACCAGGAGGGAGGAGCAAGGGGAACCAATCTGAGAGGGACAACATTGGGTGAAAAGGTCTCTGAATCACTCTCAAAAGCATTTCTCAGAGAAATAGGCTGGTCAGCAGTAATATAGGTATCATTACCCTCAGCTGCCTCTTATCCATTCCACCTCTTGACCTCCCTGCCATGTTCAGGTAGGTGCACCTCTTTGTGTCCCCATAATTCATTGTATATTTTCCCATCATAATCATTGACACTTTGAGTTGAAATGTCCCCTCTGTCTGCTCCTCATTAAGCTGTGAACTCTTAATATATGCATTTTAATTTTCTGGATCCTGACGTGGCATTTCAGAAATGTTTGTGTAACAAAGATAAAGCCAACAAAAATAATGCATTTGTTTGCTTGTTTGTGAGATGTGTGGGATTAAGGATGTATATATACTGCATATAGAGATGTATGCAGCATTTTTCTCCCAAATAGAGTAGAGATATTTTTGGAGTAGAGCCAAGCCACTCATGGCCTCTCCATTACTTTTAGTTTTACAGCAGGGGATCGATTTGATTTTGACAAGCATTAATTAATTTCATCTCTGGGGAATTATGGGAAATGTAGACTTATGCTGTTGGCACCAAGGTTATCTGTTATATTGGTTTTAATGTTCTGCCCACTGTAGATATAAAGCATGCAGCAAAATCCACAGTTGCCTCCTCATTAACTGTAAACAGTGTATTTCAGATTTGTCAAGCATACATATTTATTTTTACATCTGGGCATTTTTATGTATCCTCCTTGTGAGTCTGTGAAGTTTGTGCCAATAAATTAGAAATGCACTAACTAGTTCTGAAAACTATGGCACCCAGGAAATTTTATTGATTTCATAATTTACTGCACCTTTTGGTTAATTGCAAGTTCAGTCTAGCTTGGTATGCTTTCAAGTTCCCTGTTTATCATGAATATTGAATCTCAGTACTCACCCTCCCTATGTCTCTGGCAGTCTGGCATGAGGTCAAAGGTGTAATAGCTACAATGCCCAGAAACTCTAACATGTTTAATTAAACTATTAATCTACTTTTATCTTTGACACTAGAAAGTAGGTAGTATCGAGTGTTCAAAGTTCTTAAGTGCATTTACTCACCAGGATTTTTTTAAACCATGTTTTCACCAATTTTACAATAGCAAGTCTTTTCAAGGCAGTTTACAAATTATGAATGTTGGAGGAATTACTGTGTCAGCTAATAAGAAAATATATTATTTATAATCATTCGTACCTTTGTTTCCTGACTAAAGCACTTTATTGAAAACAAAAAATTGAGGCTCACTAAAGATTTGAAAGTTGTAGTAGGACAATTAACAGCAGCCTGAGAAAGCCTATTGCTTTAAAAGCACGCAGATGGCCCTGGCAAGTGTGGCTTAGTTGTTTAGGCATCATCACCACACCAAAGAGTTGCAGGTTGATTCCAAGTCAGGACACTGGCCTGGATTGCGGGTTCCATCCTAGTAGGAGGCATGTAGGAGGCAGCTAGTAGAAGCATTGCTTGCATATAAATGTTTCTCTCTCTCTTTTTCCTCTTCCTTCCATTCTCTCTAAAAATCAATTTTAAATATATTTAATTTTTTAATTAAAAAAAGCATGTGGATGACCATTCGAACAGGATTTATCTTTGTTACGTAACCCATAAGAACTTGCTGAGGACAAGGGTAAGTTCTTGTGGCAGCAAAGACTTTTTAAGTGGTCAGGCCTGGTATTGTGTTCCTTATCCCAAAGGAGCCTCAAAACTTGAATCTTCAGCCAAGACCAGTTTGGCTCAGTGGATAGAGCAGTCGGACTGCGGATTGACAGGTCCCGGGTTCGATTCCGGTCGAGGGCATGTACCTTGGCTACAGGCACATCCCCAGTAGGGGGCGTGCAAGAAGTGGCTGATCGATGTTTCTGACTTTCTATCCCCTCTGCCTTCAGCTCTGTAAAAAATCAATTAAAAAAAAAAAAACTTGAATCTTCAGAAACATGTGTTACCTGCAAAGCTTTAATTAGGGTAACAAGATTCTTATGTGTCTGTCTCTTTTCTTTACTTTGAATCAACTGTTAGTAATCTACATGTGGCCTGCAATTAAAGAAGCAATTTAATTCTTTTTATTCTGTTTCCTGTGCTCCTTTATAACTCCTCCTTTCTTGGAGGAATCTGCATCTTGTGTGTCTCCAAAAAGGCTGTGAAAATATGACACCATGTCCCTAGCTTTAATTTTAACAATAAATAAGTGATTTGAGTCATGAATGAACATTCATGATTTGAACATTCTGCTAAAAAATTGCTTTAAGTCATGGCCCAATTAAATAGTGATTATAAACCCACAGTGTTTCTAGCAAGTTAGATTGCTATTAGAAGTTCAACTTTAAAAATCTATTTTTCTTTCTTACTTTGTTAAAGAATATAACCAAAACTCAAATCCATTTGCAGGTTGGTCATATATTTTGGCAATACCCAAAGGAATAAAAGTGAATTTAGATACTCAATATATCTTACTTTCTGCACAACTTCTAGTCAAAATAATCAAAACCACAACTGTTTTTACATTTACAGAGCAGCTGAAGCTGTATATTTCAGTTTATTTTATTGTATTTTAAGTTTTTTGTACTACATTTGCTCTTAGTTTTCCATGTATCTTGTTAAATGCGAGCAGCTTCCTTGAGAACAAGTCATTTCACCTGACATTTTTTGGCTTATGTGCAGCATTTTACAACCTATGCATCAGAGCCATAACTTTATAATTTGAGATTCCACAGACCTTAGTTATTCATCATTATTAGATATTTCTATCTACTATTTTACTGAACAGCAAGTTCTAAAACTAAAAAATATAAAGAGTCTGGTTTCCAGTTTGGCAACAATAACAAACAAAAAATAGTAAAGATAATAAATGAACTGCATTGAGTTTATTTGCTTGATGGAGATGCAATTTGGGTTTGAATTACTATTGAATATTTGCCCAATGCAGAATATGAAAATGGTGACTTTGAAGCATTTGTATCACTCTGGTGCTTCAGGGTTAAAATTATTAATTTGAAAGGATAATTATCAGCCATATTTATAGTTAGAGTAGAGGCCCAGTGCATAAAATTCATACATGGGGAGTTTGTCCCTCAACCCAGCCTACACCCTCTCCAATCTGGGACCCCTCGAGGGATGTCCAACTGCCCATTTAGGCCTGATCTCAACATTCCTCTCACAATCCAGGACCTCTGGCTCCCAACTGCTTGCCTGCCTGCCTTCCTGATTGTCCCTAACTGCTTCTGCCTGCCAGCCTAATCACCCCTTAACTACTCCCCTGCCAGCCTGATTGATGCCTAACAGCTCTCCTGCCACTCTGTTTGCCCCTAATTGTTGTCCCCTGCTGGCCATTTGTGGCAGCCATCTTGTGTCCATATAGGGGCAGCCATTTTGTGTTTGGAGTGATGGTCAATTTGCATATTACTCTTTTATTAGATAGGATTGGTCTTACAAAGACATATATATTAAAGGCTAATGTTTTGCTTTGGAGAATAATCTTTCTTTTTGAACTATTGTAGTAATCTCTTTATAAATGTTTAATTTTATGCTATATAAGCAAAACCTTGAATGCTCTCTTTCTTTTCTTACTATTCTGAGATTTAAAAACCTCTAGGAAATGTGTAGAGAACCTATTGACATTTTATGACTCACAGAAAGTAATCATTAATGATGGAACTTCAGGCTTAGGGAGTGTTGTGTTAAGGGAGTAGCCTGTTGACTTATGGGCGCACTTCCCCACAAAGGCAGGTTTAGGTAGCATGGCAGGTAAGCTTGAGTAATGTGTCTGCCTGTCCACATCAGAACATTAGCAGTGGCTGCTGCTACCAGCAACAGATGTGAATAGAGGTTAGGACATTTGGACATTTTGTGGTTGGCCAGGAACTCAGCCTTCCATTACTTGAGAGAATATTGTGAAAGCATAAAATTGAAAGAAAAACAAAGTTCTCTGTTGTGTAAACATGAATTAAACTGTGGAATAACCTTAAATAGCCACTACCTATGAGCTGAGACCCACTGTGAATATGAAAATAAGCAAACATCCCAAAATGGAAAGTTTACTATATGTCTTTAATGCAAAAAAAATAATAATAATAACAACTTGTTTTAATGTTTCCATCAGATATTTTTGATATCAACAAGATTTTGATATGTTTGTCATAAGATTAATACAAAAGATATGGGAATTAAAAAGACTATGGAGATAAGGTGATTGATGACATCATAAGAACAGAATATATTGATTATTTTAGGGCAGTGAAAAAGATAAAAATGAGGCAGAGATATTTATTACATTAAAAACAAAACAATTGAGGAGCATTTGGTAAAATTTTATTTGAATAAAACATCACATTATATTCTCCAAGGTGCCACCCAAGGGCATATATACATTGTGCTACTCAATTTTGTAAGAAAGACAAGTAACAAATTCAGGTTGTTATCTCATTTAAGTAATGGTTCAAAGTCACATTTTAAGATCTCCTGAGTGTGTGGGAGGAAAAGAGTGAAATTATGGCCACTGCGGTCTTCTGACCTAGTTATAGCACTTGGTCTCCTAGTCTAGGTTTGCCATTTGACATGAAGATGGGTCATATAAACTCTTCCAGCCTAGTCTTTTTCATATGTGATTTGTAGACTATCTTTTATATATCTACCTATGGCATTTTTTTAATGCTTAAATAATTACAAAAATTACTGATGAAGTACAAAATGCTAATCAAAAGCAAGGTGTCCCAATGACAGGTGAAAACCAGTGCTCTTCAGAAACTATCCTGGACCTTTTTCAATACGCAACCTCGACAATTTTGGCCTTATTTTGTGCTTTCTATAAATAGCTCTACCAATTCAGCCTTCCATGAAATCCAAACTAGATGGGAATGAAGGAGGAGAAGCATATTTTCAACCTGTTTAAAAGCAATTGCATTTTCTGTATTAGGTAAGATCTGATTTGTTTGGGGCTCCAAGTATGTGAGTCAGTGTTCACTTTTATATCAGACATAGTATCCCTTTCAACAGCAGATGAGAAGTAGGTGAATGAAATGTATAATAGATTGTCCATCCTATATAATAAGAGAGAAACATGCAAATGTGGCTATGCTACCAGCCAATCAGGAGTGGGGGCGGGGCCAAGTGGCACGAGCACCGGCCCTGGGGATGGAAATGAAACAGTGGTGGTGGCAGCGAGGGCCCAGCCTCCGGGCACTGTGAGAGGAAGCTGTGGCAGCAGCAGCAGTGATGGTGGCCCAGCCCCTGGGCGCTGTGAGCAGAAGTGCCAGCAAGAGCCCAGCCTCTGGGGCCGGATGGTCGCAGGCAGCTGGGGCTGAGCTGAGCAGGGCGATGGCTGGGTGCCCAAGTCCTAAAGCCCGAGGCTTTAGGCCTTGGGCAGGCTGGGGGTGAGCCATCAGTTGGACATCGCCTGAGGGCTCCCAGTATGTGAGAGGGGGCAGGTTGGGTTGAGGGACCACCCACCCCCAATGCATGAATTTCAGTACTATATATTTTCTCATTGATATTAAGGACATTGCCTGTCTTATGGCCACTTTGATTACATTTTTTTTTGTTTTCATTTAAAATAATCATGTTTTTCTAAAAATATATTTTACTGATTTTTTACAAAGAGGAAGCCAGAGGGATAAAGATTTGGAAACATCGATGGAAGAGAAACATCGATCAGTTGCCTCCTGCACACCTTCTAATGGAGATGTCCCTGTAACCACGGTACATGCCCTTGACTGGAATCAAACTTGGGACCCTTAAGTCTGCAGGCCGACTCTCTATCCACTGAGCCAAACCAGTTAGGGCTAAAATAATCATGTTTTTAATAAGTATTTTTTTATTTATTTCAGAGACAGACAGAGAGAGAGATGAAAACATCAATGATGAGAGAGAAATCATTGATCAGCTGTCTCCTAAATGCCCCACACTGGGAACCAAACCCACAATCCGGGCATGTGCCCTTGACCAAAATCGAACCAGAAACCCTTCAGTCCACATGCTGCTGCTCTATCCACTGAACCAAACTGGCTAGCACTAAAATAATCAGTTTTATGCTGAAGCTTTTTAGTAAATTTGTATGTTACATGAAGTGTGTAATGGAATAAAAATGGAGTTATAATGACTCTAGTGTTCAATGGCCACATGCTTCTTTTCTGTTATCAGAGATGGTAATAACACCCTGGATTTGGGGACTAAAGATTGTAATCATTATTATGCATCTGCTCTTCGGTCATTTGCTTGGCCACTTATATCATTCACCAGGTGAAAGATGTGGTAGCTATTCTTCTACATAGCAATTTCAAAAGTCTTGGTAATTTTGGCTCATAATCTTTACCTAATTGTGTTATGAATTTTAACTTCAATAATAGTCCAAAGGCTATAAATCCTTTGGGACTGTGTATTTCATAAAGTATAGCCAATTGTGAGACACTTCCAAGTAAAGGGGGAGATGGAGTTGAGTACCTCACAGTGGGTCAGGTGATCCAGGGATAATGAAAAGCTGAGTTCTGAGGGACAACAAAGAGAAGCACAAGTGGCAAAATAGAATCTCCATTTTAACAATTTCTTCTTGTATTTGAGAATTTAACTAGAAATTTCTTTAGACTTTAGTTGAACAAAGTAGGAAGACAAAGTAAAATCACACTATAATGCTCAGTTTGGTTTTCTGGAATGGAAGTGTTTCATAAGGAAACACTAATTGGTCAGGATAGATCTGTAAAACTTCCACAGAGATTGTAAGCATAATTAGTTTTGCTATAACCCTCTGCTCAATAATAGAGTCAGGATTAGTGGAGTGGTACAAGAATTATAGTCATTGTCAAAATGCAAAGATTTTTCTTTATTTTTTCAAAAGGAAATCTGCAAGCTTACTCAAGTTCCACTTATTATTACTACTAGAGGCCTGATGGACAAAATTTGTGCAAGAATATGTCTTCCTTCCTCCTGGCTGCTGCACTGGCTTCCCTCTGGCACCCAGGACCCAGACTTCCCTTGCAGCCCTGGCTTTGGAAGGACATCTGGTCCAATTACCATATAATGCTTTTATTATTATAGATTATTCTATCTGAAACCAGTGAGAGAATTCGTTTTTAATTACACATGTTGTTCTATTGGCCACACAGGTAGAGTTTTATCAAACAAATAGATTTTCGTATCATACTTGACTATCAAATATATAACCCTTTCCTGTAACTCTTTATTTTATTTTTTACTAGAGGCCCAGTGCACAAAATTCATACACGGGTAGTGTCCCTAGTGGCTGCTGGCTGCTGGATGCTGGCCAGGACCTCTCTTTCTGCAGCCGGCTGATGCTGCTGCCAGCTGGTGCGGGGCTGGCCAGGGGAGGAGCCATGGGCAGTTGGCCAACCAGCCCCACCCCATGGTCAAACTCCAGGTTGAGGGGACAATTTTCATATTAGGTTTTTATTATATAGGATTGAATGTATTGGGATGACATTGGTTAATAAAATTATAGATCTCATATGTGCAATTCTGCAATATATGATCTGTATATTATATTGTATGTTCACCTCAATTCAAGTTTTCTTTCATCACCATTTATCCCTTTCTTACCCTCTTCTATTTCCCAGTTTCTTTTGGTAATCACCATGCTATGTCTATGTCTATGAGTTTTTCTTCTTCTTTTTTTCTTAATCCCTTCATCTTTTTGCCCCCACCCCCAAACTTCCTACTCTTTGACAGTTGTCAGTCTGTTCTCTGTATCTACGAGTCTGTTTCTATTTTATTAATTTATTTTGTTTATCATATTTCACATATAAGTGAAATCACATGGTACCTGGCTTATTTCACCTAGCATAATAACCTCCAGGTCCTTCTGTGATGTCATGCAATATTACCTTCTTTTTCATGGCTGAGCAGTACTCTATTGCATAAATGTACCACATCTATTTTATCCATTCATTTGCTAATGGGCACTTGGGCTGCTTCAAAAATTTGGCTATTGTAAGTAATCCTGCAGGGAACATAGGGGTATGTCTATTCTTTTGAATTAGTGTTTCAGGTGTCTTTGCATATATTTCCAAAAATGGAATTATTGGGTCATAAGGTAGTTCCATTTTAATTTGTTCAGGAAACTTTATACTACTTTCCACAGTAGCTACACCAATTTCCCACCAACATGACAGGTTTCCCTTCTTCCACATCTCACCAACACTTGTTGTTTTTTTGTTGATGATAGCCATTCTGACATGTGTAACGTGATATCTAGCATGGTTTTAATTTGCATTTCTTTGATGAATAGCAACATTGAGCATCTTTAATTTATCTGCTAGCCATCTGTATGTCCTCTATGGATAATTATCAAATCAGGTCATTTGCCCATTTTTAACTGGATTTTTTATTTTCTTGGAATTGAGTTGTATAAGTTCTTTCTAAATTCTGGGTAATAACCCCTTATTAAATACATCAGCTAATACGTTTTCCCATTCAGTGTTTTCTTTCCACTTTGTTGATTGTTTCCTTTGCTGAACAAAAAGTTTTTAGTTTGATGCTGTCCTATTCATTTATTTTTATTTCCTTACCCAAGGAGATATATCAGAAAAACTATTGCTATAAGAAATGCCTGAACTTTACTGCCTATGTTTTCTTCAAAGATAATTTTTATGGTTTTGAGTCTAACATTTAAGTCTTAAATCCATTTTGAATTTATTATTATGTTTGGTGTATGAAGGGGTTTAGTTTCATTTTTTATATTAGTATCGATCCAGTTTTCAAAACACCATTTATTGAATAGACTGTCTTTACCCTATTGTTTGTTTTTTCCTCCTTTGTCAAATATTAATTGACCATAAAAGTATTGGTTGATTTCTGGGTTCTCTATTCTGTTCCTTTAATCTATATGTTTGTTTGTGTTTATACTAGTACCATACTGTTTTGATTACTTTTTAGCATAGTTTGATATCAGATAGTGTGATTTATTTTTTTAAAAATATATTTTATTGATTTTTTTTTTTTACAGAGCGGAAGGGAGAGGGATAGAAAGCCAGAAACATCTATGAGAGAGAAACATCAATCAGCTGCCTCTTGCACACCTTCTACTGGGGATGTGCCCACAGCCAAGGTACATGCCCTTGACCGGAATCGAACCCGGGAACCTTCAGTCCACAGTCCGACGTTCTATCCACTGAGCCAAATGGTCTTGGCAGATAGTGTGATTTCTTAATAGCATTCCTTTAATGCTTTGTGTTAAAGCATCCTATGTTTAATCACTTTCTGCCTTTCCTATCATGATGAGGTATAAAAAAGAGCTCATTCTCTGAAAATAAGTACCTTGTTGGTAAAAGTGAGTTTAACTTGACAAACTCTATCTTTTTTATCATTTTGTATTCTGGAAATAATTTACATTAGTCATCTTGGAGAAACTATATGTCACATCTTCCTTGCTATGGTATCATTCCCTGGTAACAATGTATTAAATATTTTCTGCTAAAAGTGACCCCAGGAAATAGTAATTAACATCCTCTTGAGTGTAAATAATATAATCAGATATTGATGAACATTTTTTTCCAAATATTTTAAGTAAAAGCATAAAACTGAAAGGTCATGCATTTCTTGTCTTAGAAAAACAGTATGAAATATGTTAGAATATCATGAATAAATGAACACTTTCATTTATGAGTGTTACATAGAAATCATCGAGTTTCCCTGCTCAAGGTGCAGCCTGCAAGGTAGTTAATCTTTTTATGGCACTTACTGTATAATGCAACATCTCCTTGAGCAAACTTTTGCATTAAAATATAGCATTTAAGCTTCTTTCCTCCACAAAGCAATGTGAGAATGAATTGTTCAATCTTTATTTTTATAACATGCTGAAAATTATTCATAAATAACCAAGATGGTAATTTCTATTTAATATCTTTTTTATAGTTCTTTGGGAAATATGATACAACTAGAGGTCTGGTGCATAAAATTCATGCACTGGAGGGGTATCTTCCAGTCCAACCTGTACCTTCTCCAAAATGGGACATCCCCCTCACAATCTGGGACTGCTGGTTCCTAACAACTCGCCTGCCTTCCTGCCTGCCTGCCTGCTTGATTTCCCCTAATCAACTCCCCTGCCAGCCTGATTGATGCCTAACTGCTTCCCAGACAGCATGATTGACACCTAACTCCTCCCCTGGTGGCCCAATCACCCCCAATTGCCCTCTCCACCTGACCTGATCACCCCCACCTACCTTCCCCTGCAGGCCTAGTTGCCCCCAACTACCCTCCCCTGCTGGCCATCTTGTGAAAATGTGGGGCAGCATCTTGTGATGATGTGGAGATGGTCATCTTGTGACAACGTGGGGTCGGCCATCTTGTGATGTGAGGGCATGAGGGTCAATTTGCATCTTACTTCTTTATTATATAGGGTAATTGGAAAATAAAAGGAACCCTATGCTGGTAAACCAATGATTCTGATCTCAGCATCACCCACCATCTGTGTGCTCCTAAGCAAGTCATTTACATTCCCTCAACATTATTATTTTAAATACCAAAATAAATATATTAATTAAATGACCTCCACTTAATTTCCATTTTACACCATCTTTCTCCCTATATGTATAAAGTCACTCACCTATTACTTCCTATTACATTCTAACCTCTTATTTTAGGCTCCAAAGAATTCAGTCCTTCCCAAATCACCTTTTGATTTCTTCCTGTGTAAAGAAGCTGCTTCTCATCCTCACTACAATCATATGCCATAAGCAAGATTCTATAAGCAAGATTGAATGACAGGGACCAGCTATGTCCTGAAAAAAATAGCTTAGACCTAATGATAGTCAATGGATAAGTAAGACATAGGCCAAATCAAATAGTGTAAAATGCTATTTCTGAAGAAAATTCCCCAGAGGTCTTTCAAACAGTGAAGGAGATATTTTCTGATGAGAAGAAAATTGCTCTGCCAACTTGAAGTGAGTTTCCTAAGATAGCTCACACTCACCTGTGAAAACTGTTTAGTACTAGGGATGCCTCCTCATAAGTCACAAGGGTGTGTTCTTTTCAAATGGACATTCATTATGAGTTTTGATACATAATCAGCTTATCCCAGAAGATTTTAACAGTCCAATTAAGAATTTTTCAAAATAAAGAGTTGTTGATAGGAAATTTTCCTGTGTGCTCTAGGTAGTATCCATTGACTGTAACTTTTTCTTTGCATATTCCAAGTGGAAAAAATATACTCTGCAAGGAGACACCAGTATGCAGTTGAAAATAAAATACAACTTAAGAAAATTAAGATGTGGCCATTATTTTATTTTTTGACATAAAATAAAAAAATTGAACACATTTGTTTATGCATAAAGGTCAGGCCATTCATAGCATTGTTATTTTGATGCAAAAGAATAAATATTATGCACTTTTTGTGAAAGAAGAGGAAATTGCACAAATCATGGGGGACACTAGTTATAAGCTGCATGAAATTGTTAACAAAATGAACTCCAGAGTTTATGCAATACCCTCAAGAAAATAGGTAATTTAAAAAAATAAATCATAATGAGTAATACTAATATTATTCTCACTGGCCATAGTATAAAGGTAATTAATAAAACAGTCTCTGTGATATGTGAGTTCTACTATATAACCATAAAATATTGTAAATGTTCTTAAAGGGTGAAGTACCATATTTATAAAGTATATTTCATGTGATGAGTAGCCACCTTTTACCTTGGGAGCAAAGATACTCTAATTAAGTTTACTCAGTGAATGTTTGCATTTTCTGGCACTTAAAGGAGAAGATAGCTTGGGGAGGAATAGTTTTATCTGATTTTTTATGTCTTTTATTTGTGTGGCATCAAAGCTTCCAATGATATAAAGAGATGATTGGAACCTTCTTTGCTTGACCAGGAGATAAACACAGATATCTGAAGGAAGAATATTAGGAATGTACATAAAGCCTGAAGGGATCAGAGAATTGAAAGGTCATAGAGATCTGAGAAGAAAAGGGTTTCCTAAAGAAGTCATCCCTTGAATTTCTCCTAACCAACTGGATTTCATCTAGAGCAGTGGTTGGCAATCGCATTGTCAACAGAGCCAAATATCAACAGTTTAACCATTGAAATTTTTTTTGAGAGACAAAATTTTTAAACTTAAACTTCTTCTACTGCCACTTCAAAATAGACTTGTCCAGGCCATGGTATTTTGTGGAAGAGCCACACTCAAGGGGCCAAAGAACCACATGTGGCTTGAGAGCCACAGTTTGCCAACCATTGATCTAGAGCAGGGGGAAGATCAATCTCTCATCGCACTCCACTCACCAGCTCCTACAACTGCTGAATAATTTACTTTCCTATTGAATTGGGACCCTCTAACCTCCAGGTTCTCACTAGAACCCTCTTTGCCATTTTTTTTAATTTTTTTTTTTTTGCATGGACTATGACTTTGCAATCATAGTTCTCAGTCAGTTTGAGACTTTCTTCAAAAAAATTACTGAATTTTTTTTCAGCTTTCTGACAATTTGGGTTCATTGCTCTTTTTCAAGCTTCCAAGAAGTCTGCATATACTGTTCCCATTAAAGTATTTTCTACTCAATGTTGAAATTGATTATTTAGATCTCTATTTCTTCCAATAGACTGTGGCTCCTCCATGTTCCAGAATATTTGTCTTACTATTTTACCCATTACTCTGCATAGTGCCAGGCATATATTAGGTATTAAAAAAAAACATACATCTGTTTAATAAAGGACAAATGAAGGAAAGAAGGAAGGAAGAAAGGAAGGAAGGGAGAAAGTAGACATGATTTATATAAAGGACGTCACAAAGGTGAGACTGATTAGTTGGCTTATAGACAATGAGAAGACTGATATGACTAAACTTTAATGCTGATGTCATTGTTTTCTTAATGTGCAAGATTACATAAATCTTTTTTAGTGGATTGCAGATTGGAACGTTTTCCCTTTTGAAGAGAGATAAAAAAAAAAGTAGAATAAATCTAATATATTTGCCAGTGATAATTTGTTAGATGCCTGTATAAGAGGAAACTTAACTGTTTCAGGGTTCAAATGGATTTATCATGTTTCAACACAATACAAGTTTAGAGTTGTATGAGAGATTAAAAATCACTGTAGAAGAGCAAGTTCAACTTGAGGGCATGGAGTTCCAGTAAAATGACATTATTGCAACATGTAAAGTTCTTTTAAATAGACTCAATAGATCTGTCTACACAGTCACCACATATATAAAGCGATAGATGGGCCAGCTAAAAAGAGAATAGATAGTAGGAAGAGGCTTTCAACCAAAATCTATAAATATTAGTCAGTTAAAATGCTTGCAATTAGTTGTATATATACATATATGTATAACTAGAGGCCTGGTATCAAAAATTCATGCACTGGAGGGGGTCTTCCAGGCCTGCCTTCCCCCTCTCATAGTCCAGTATCCCTCAGGGGATGTCCTACTGTTGGCTTAAGCCACAGTCTGACCTCTCTCTGTGGGAGGTGACCAGGCCAATCCTGGGAAGGCACCATCCCCATCACCCTACTGCTAGCTGTAGGCCCTTGCTTCTTAGCACTGGCCCTGCCCCCTGCCCACTGGTGTGTGTGTAGGGGGGGAATCTGGGGCCAGTCCAGCTGGGGAAGTTCTGTGGGAGGTTGAGGTACAGCAAGTTTCAAGCCATCCAGCCTCTGTGGAGACATAGCGCCAGAACCTGGCCTGCACCACTGCTTCTGTGGCTGCCTCTACAGAAGGGGCAGCAGAACTGGACTGGCCAGCACCAGGGCCACTGCTGTGGCCTCTGCGAAAGGGGCCCTGATGATGGACCGGCCTGCACCACTGCCTCTCCCACACCACTGGCCCTCTGGCCTCACAGCCAAACGGCTGCCTGCCCTTTGGCCCTCATAGCTGCTGTGGCTTTGTCTGGTAGGAGGTCCAGAAGACATCTGGTCTAATTAGCATATTACCCTTTTGTTAGTATAGATTGGCTGATGGGACTCACTTGTAAATTATAGTGTTTACCATGAAAATAAAATATAAAGCATAGACTTCCTTATAAACTCGGTTGCAAAGTGGGTCTTAAACAGCTAATATGGAGAAAATTTGCTTATGGGACAATGGATTTGTGCCACCTTCTAGTATTTTTCCAGAAAAATAGTTGAATTTTTACTTGATGCTTTAGAATTTTTTTATAATTGGATATTCCAATAATTCAGTTAAATTTAACATATTTACCAAGTCTATAATATATCCTAAGTTCTATGCGAGGCACTGGAAATGTGGGTAAAGATACGTTCTTTTCCATCCATGAACTCCAATAGAACAGAGAGAACATGTTAGAGCTGATCTGCCAGCCCTGAGAAACCTATGCTTTGAACATATTAGATGATTCACTTTTGAGTAAACAACTCTAAACATGTTCATTTATCCTTGATTTTGCTCATGTGTTTATATACTTAGACTTCTGAGATTCAAAACTTTTTTCTCTGTAATTACCATCTCTATGTGAATTTCAAAAGCCAATTTACAAATTCAAGTAAGAATTTCCTAATATTTGCTTTCTGTTTTACTACAACTACTATTACCATTCCCAAAGGCTATTGTCTCTTCTACAAGTTTAATTTTAACAGAAAAAAAGAAGTTATTGAAAAGAAAGAAAAATTACATTGAAATCAGTTTGGCTCAGTGGATAGAGTGTCAACCTACAGACTGAAAGGTTACAGGTCCGATTCCAGTAAAGGGCATGTGCCTTGGTTGCAGGCACATCCCAAGTAGGGGGTGTGCAAGAGGCAGCTAATCGATGTTTCTCTCTCATCGATGTTCACGATTTTCTATCCCTCTCCTTTCCTCTCTGTAAAAAATCAATAACATATATATTTTTTTAAAAAGAAAAGAAAAATTACTTAGGTTAATAGCATAATATTTTCCTGCAACATGGCAGTGTGAACAGATCACTACCATATATTGGCATACAGAATCTAAGAAGTATGAAACTATAAAAACAGGGCAGAAGGCTTCTTGGAAACATTAATATTTGAGGTGGATTTTGAAGAAGCCATCTGATCTTGGAAGAGGGGAATATCAGTGAGGAAACAAGCAAAAATAAGGATAGGTAAGCATGCTTTAAAATGGGAAGAATCTTGGATGCCATAAATTATGGCCTATATTTCTCCAAATATAAATTTTAAAAATGGTCTAAACTGTGAGAGAAAATGAAAATATCTACATTTTTATTGAAGCATATAATATGCACAAATTTTCTTAAAGTGAATTTGACCCACATTTGTTAAAATAATTGTTTTTTTTTTCTTCTCAATGAGTTCTATGCCATATGAATGTGAAAGGAGAAAGACATAGATTACAGCAAAAAAAAAAAAAAAATTGAGCACTGAACACAGGCCAGTCACTCTACTGGACACTTGGGGGACATTGATCAAAAGGACAGATTAGGTCCTGTCTCTCAAATCTGAGCTTGTAGAGTATAGTCATACAATACACGCAGGCAAATAGTAAGTTAGATAACAGATTTTGATTTTGATGAGATCTGTAATATATATATATTGGAGAGGGTGCAGACTGGGCTGAGGGACACATTCCCTGTGCACAAATTTTGTGTACTGGGCCTCCAGTGTATGTGTGTGTGTGTGTATATAATATATATATATGACACACTAGAAGCCTGGTGCATGGAATTCATACACAGGGGGGGTGTGCCTCAGCCCAGCCTGCACCCTCTTCAATTTGGGATCCCTCTCACAATCCAGGACTGCTGGCTACCAACTGCTTGCCTGCCTGCCTTCCTGATTGCCCTTAACTGCTTCTGCCTACCAGCATGATCACCCCCCCCAACCACTCCCCTGCCAGCCTAATTGCCCCTAACTGTTCTCCTCTGCAGGCCTGGTCACCCCTAACTGCCCTCCCCTACAGGCCTGGTTCCCCCCCACCCCAACTGCCCTTCTCTGCAGGCCTGGTTGCCTCCTCCCAAATTCCTTCCTCTGCCATTCTGGTCACCCCTAACTGCCCTCCCCTGCAGGCTTGATTGCCCTCAACTGCCCTTCTTTGCAGGCCTGGTCCCTCCCAACTGCCCACCCATGCTGGCCATTTATGGCAGCCATCTTTTGTCCACATGGGAGCAGCCATCTTTGACCAAGTTGGGGCAGCCATCTTGTGTGGTGGAGTGATAGTCAATTTGCATATTAAACTTTTATTATATTATATAGAGGACCGGTGCACGGGTGGGGGCTGCCTGGTTTGCCCTGCAGGGTTTCCCAGATCAGGGTAAGGGTTCCCTTAGGGTCTTGGGGAGGCCTGGGCAAGGGGCCTATGGCAGTTTTCAGGCTGTCTACATCCCCCAACAACCCAAGTGAAGGCCCTGGAATCTGGGATTTATTTATTTTCTATAATTGAAACTTTGTAGCCTTGAGCAGAGGCCAGGGTTGGCCAGAGCAGGCAGGAAGCTTGGCTTCCTCCATTTCCAGAAAAACTTAAACCTCCTGCTGGCTCCATGGCTGCAGCCATCTTTTGGGAGGTTAATTTGTATACTTACTCCTGATTGGCTAATGGGCATGGCTTGTAGGTGTGATGGAAGTATGATCAATTTGCATGTTTCTCTTTTATATATATATTAGAGGATCAATGCACGAAATTTATGCAAGAGTAGATTTTTTTCACCTGATGCCATCACTGGCTTCCCTCTGGTGCCCGGGACCCAGGCTTCCTTTGCAGCCTGGGCTTCGGACTTTGTCCCGAAGTTCATCTGGTATAATTAGCATATTCCACTTTTATTATTGTAGATAGTATATATAATATGTATAATAAAGAATAATAATACCATTTTTATCAAGAACAATAGGAGAACTTATCTTAGTCAGGATACCAGAAGACTTCTGTAAGAGGAGATGATATTTAAAGTGCAAACTAGCCGAAACCAGTTTGGCTCAGTGGATAGAGCATCTGCCTGTGGAGTGAAAGGTCCCAGGTTCGATTCTGGTCAAGGGCATGTACCTTGGCTGCAGTCACATCCCCAGTAGGGTGTGTGTAAGAGGCAGCTGATCGATGTCTCTCTCTGATTGATGTTTCTGACTTTCTATCCCTCTCCCTTCCTCTCTGTGAAAAATCAATAAAATAATTTTTTAAAAATAAATAAAAATAAATGCAAACTAAAGAAGAAGGAGTTGACCCTGTGAAAGTTCAGGGGAGAGGATTCCAGGCACCAGGTACATCTAGTAAAATGCCCCTAGATTTGGAAAAACTCTGGTCACTCACAATAGCACAGGTGAGGGAAGATGGTTGGTGGCACTAAAATATTGACAATGGATTATATAGGTAGTAGATCATTTAAAATATAACTTCTAGGTAGCATATACAGCTGCTTTAGTTAATTTGAGGTGTAGAAGGGCAAAAGAGAGGGAGGAATCGGGAATGATTCTTAGGAGTTTTACTTTAGGGATAGAATTTACAGTAGTGGTAGCATTTACTAAGATACAGAAGAAGACAAAACAAAATAAAGTTCCATTTCGGCATGGGATAGCTCTAAAATGGCTAAGGTAGAGTCCAAGTTGGGATGTGAGTCTAGGAGGTAGGCAATACCCAAAGGGTTTCAGTGTCAAGGGAAAGGCTGGAAAAATGCACTTGGAGGATTTAACCATTTGGATGGTATTTAAAACCACAGGATAGATAACAGCACGTATGTAATTCTTCATTTTTACAAAAATATTTTATGAGATTATTTTAACATCATGAACCAAGCTTTATTTCTGTACGAGAGGCCTGGTGCATGAAATTCATGCCTGGGGGGTCAGGGAATGTTCCTCAGCCCAGCCTGCAACCTCTCCAATCTGGGACCCCTCAAGGGATATCCAACTGCCCAATGTAGTATCGGGCCTAAATGGACAGTCTGACATCCTGTTCATAATCCAGGACTGCTGGCTACCAACTGCTCACCTGCCTACCTCCCTGACTGCCCCTAACCGCTTCTGCCTGCCAGCCTGATAACCCCCTAACCACTACCCTGCCAGACTAATTGATGTCTAATTGCTCCCCTGCTAGCCTGTTTGCCCCCCACTTCCCTCCTCTGCCAGCCTGGTCACCCCTAACTGCCCTCCCCTGCAGGCTTAATCACCCCCAACTGCTGTCCCTTGCATGCCTGGTCCCTCCCAACTGCCCTCCCCAGCTGGCCTGATCGCCTACAACTGCCTTCTCTTGCAGGCCTGGAACCTCCCAACAGCCCTCTCCTGCTGGCCATCTTGTGATGGCCATCTTGTGTTCACATGGGGGCAGGATCTTTGACCACATAGGGGCAGCTCTCTTGTGTGTGGAGTGATGGTCAATCTGCAAATTATTCTTCTATTAGATAGGATAGAGGCCTGGTGCATGGTTGGGTGGTCAGCTGGTTTGCCCTGAAGGGTGTCCCAGATCAGGGTAGGAGTTTCCTTGGGGCATGGGTGGCCTGGGCGAGGGGCCTATGGTGATTTGCAGGCTGACAATGCCCCAAAGCGACCCAAGTGGAGGCCCTGGGATCTGGGATTAATTTATGTTCTACAATTGAAACTTTGTAGCCTTGAGCAGAGCCAAGCCTTCTGCTTGCTCTGTGATGACAGCCATTACTGTTTGGGTTTATTTAAATTCTTCTAATTGAAACTTGGTAGCACAGAGTGGAGGCCTAGGCTAGCAAGGGCAGGCAGAATGCTTGGCTTCCTCTGTTGCCAGGGAAACCCAAGCCTCCCTCCTGCTCTCAGTGGGGTCAGCCATTTTGGTTGGGGGTTATTTGCTCCTGATTGGCTGGTGGGCGTGGTTGGTGGGTATGGCTTGATCAGAGGTACAGTCAGTTTGTATATTACTCTTTTATTAGATAGGATAATGCCTCCATACATTGGGAGAATGTTTTGTGCACAGTAAATTAAACAACTGTGGTCTTTGCCTACCAGAAACTTACAGTCTTAATTAGGCTCTAATGACATGACCATGGGGAAGATTCCATTTTTACACTTGTCCCTGAGTCTTTGTATAAATAACTCATTACATTCTGCATGGACTTCTTTGTTTATTATCTAATTTCTATTTTTTATCCTTACAGTAAGTGGGAAGATTATGTATGATGGACTGAGAAACTCTTTAAGCAAATATTATTTCAATTTTCAGCAAATGAAAATGTGGTCTCAAAAATTTAACTAAGCATTTTCACAGCCAAAATCACAAAGTAGTGAGTAGGGCATGGCCAAGAGAAGATTTATGTAACTCTAGGGGCCCATGGAGGTCTAGTTTTGAATGGAGCCTTCCTGGATGTATCAGTCTTCCAAAACAAAATATCAATCAATAGTAAAGCTCTAGACAGAGTCTGTCAGAATTGGATCAAATCCCTGCTGTCCACTTGATAACTGAGTGACCTTAGAAGTAGCCTCCATTTTCTATTCTGTATAATGGTGATGCTAACACCTACCTCTTAGATTATTTGTAAATTCATACATTCATCCTTACATTCAAATTTCCACTAACCAATTTATTCATCCATCCAACGAACACATAATAAGCTCCTACCTTTGCCAGGAAACATTTTCAGCACAAAACTGCTATTGTGTGGAGACTGCCTTGGGGAAGCAGTCATTGACCAATTAAAAAATCGATATGGACTAGAAAGTTAGTGACAAGAGGTATAATACCTCTATACATTGGGGAAATGTTCTGTGCACAGTAAATTAAACAACTGAAGATCATGAGATGTCAGGAAAGGCTTCTCTGAGCAGGTACATGCTCAAGGATTAAATGAGATAACACCCAACATGCGCTTAGCATGGTTTTTGACACCATTACTGAGCCGGGCAAACCTGGAAAAAGGAGAGTCGAACACAGATATGGGTGAAGCTCAGGATCACTTGCTCACTGTGCAGTCTAAAGAAAACTTCAGCTTTTAGAGTTCTTTCCTCCCCCTGGTTCATTATGAGTATCTCTGGATGCTTTAGTATATATCATGAATCCAACTGGTATTTCTATGAATCTGTGCTTACCAAACAACTTCTAATCATGATTTACCTTCCCAGGTAAACCTTCCCACCTGGAGGGAATAATCCAATCACATAGACATCAAGTACTCAGCTTCACTTCTTAGCTGTTTCTCATTGTATATTGATACAGAGGCACACTAATTATGATTTGGTTCCCTGTGTAGCTTAGCCACATATAGTGAATATATTGATCACATTTGATTATCCCAGTTACCGTGACAACTCTTGCTCATTATAAGTTAGGCTACTGACATTCTGATTGAATACATTCACCTTCTTAACTTAGGTAATGTTAGTGCCTGGCACATAGTGGGCACTCAATGAACATTGATTAATGGATTGTGACTTCTTTCAGGCTCATGGCAAAATCATACTTTCAAGAGTAAATTTACCAGGGGGCAGGGGGAATGATGAATGCTACTCTGCAGGGTCTCCCAGGAGCCAGCCCCTCTCCCAGGCATGCATACACTGTGACTGCATGGACTGAGAACATGGGCTGATTTGTATACCAACCATTGCTTTTAACTCCTGCTTCAAATCTATTCTGGGATTGAGAGGAGGAATTGGAAAGAACAGTGCAGTGACAACAAGGAAAGAACTCTACTCCTCTGCTCCAGGTAAGTTCTCCTGAAGGGCAAATGTAAGACTACTGGTCCCAAATACAGTTACAGTGCTGGGAGCGATGTTTTCCCTCACACCCAGAGGCTTGGGAGGTCAGAGGTCATAGGGCAGGGGTCCTGAGGTCAGGGGCCCTGTTGTGGAACCCACTTGGCTAGTATTGATGCAAGGCAATACAGGACCTCTAGTCATAATGGTAATAGCAATAGGATTCTCTTATGTTTCAACGGGCACTTCCTTTCAAACTTGATATATAACATTTCACTTACTTTACCCACCTTGCTGGCCATTGTGTATATTAGCTGAAAACCTATCTTCCCTTTCATTCAAACTTACTTTTTTCGGGGAGGAATTTTGTTTAATGTAGGTTTCTGGTTTTTGGCCGAACAACCATCATGCATTAATCTATTGGTTTCTCTGTGAATATTTTCTTATCTCTCTGAGTTTCACCCTGAGAGATATCATCATGCATCCTTTTAGGTCTGTGGGAATATCTTGCTTTTGCTACTGACTGACTCATTTCTTCTGTGGCTCAGTTTACATAATCTTCTTGAGGAAAGGCCTGACAGATATTCCTCTACTGTCCTGCCCCATCCTCTTTCCACACTCACTACTAGCCCTTCAGTCTATGAAGCTGAGAAGAACCTGGAAACAACAATTCTACCCAGTCATCCTATCTAACAAAAGATTAATATGCAAATTGACTGTACCTCCACTGCACCAACAAGACACACCCACCAGACAATCAGGAGTGAGTATACAAATTAACCCAACCAAGATGGCTGCAGCAATGGAGAGTGCAGGAGGCTTAGGTTGCCCCTGCCAATGGAGGAATCCAAGCTTTCCACCTTCCCTGGCTGGCTTAGGCCTCCACTCAAGGCTACAAAGTTTCAATTATAGAATATAAATAAATCCCAGATACCAGGTCCTCCACATGGGTCACAGGGAGGCATGGCTGGCATGCAAACCACCACAGGCCCCTTGCCCAGGCCACCCCACACCCCAAGGAAACCCCTGCCCTGATCTAGGATACCCTTCAGGGCAAACCAGCTGGCCCCCACTCATGCACCAGGCCTCTATCCTATATAATCCTATCTAATAAAAGGATAATATGCAATTTGACCATCACTCCAATACACAAGATGGCTCCCCGCATGTGGACACAAGATGTCCACCACAAGATAGTCAGCAGGGGAAGGTATTTGGGAGGGACTGGGTCTTCAAGGGAGGGCAGTTGTGGGTGATCAGGCCAGCAGGGGAAGGCAGTTGGAAGGGACCAGTCCTGCAAGGGAGGGCAGTTGGGGGTGATCAAGCCTGCAGGGGAGGGCAGTTGTGGGGGACCAAGCCTGCAGGGGAGGGCAGCTAGGGGTAACCATGCCTACAGGAGTGGGTAATTAGGGGCAATTGGGCTGGCAGGGGAGCAGGTAGGCATCAATCAGGCTGGCAGGGGAATGGTTAGACAGTGATCAGGCTGGCAGGCAGAAACAGTTAGGGGCAATCAGGTATTCAGGCAGGCAAGCAGTTGGGAGCCAGCAGTCTTAGATTGTGAGAGGGATGTCTGACTGCCCACTTAGACCCAATCCTACCTGGACTGTCAGACATCCTTCAAGGGGTCCCACATTGGAGACTGTGCAGGCTCGGATGAGACACACACTCCCCCCGCTATGCATGAATTTTTGTGCACTGGGCCTCTAGTTAACAAATAATTTGAGAAAAATTAGTATATATAAATGAGACTCCATTGTTAAAAGTAAGAAACCATCACTGTTTTCTTTTCTACCAGTTCACAATGACCACTTTTTTCTTGACCAAGTGGCAGCTTTAGCAAGGCCAAATATGTAAGACTAGAGGCCCGGTGCACAAAATTCATGCATGGGGAGGTGGGGTGTTCCTCAGCCCAGCCTGCACCCTCTCTAATCTGGGACACCTTGAGAGATGTCCGATTTCCCATTTAGGCCCGATCCCCCTCACAATCCAGGACTGGCAGTGGGACATCCCTCTCACAATCCAGGATTGCTGGATCCCACTGCTCACCTGCCTACCTTCCTGATTGCCTCTAACCTCTTCAGCCTGCCAGCTTGATCATCCCCTAACCACTGCCCTGCCAGTTTGATTAATATCTAACTGCTACCCTGTCAGCCTGTTTGCCCCCAACTTCCCTCCTCTGCAGCCTGGTCACCCCTAACTGCCCTCCCCTGCTGGCCATCTTGTGGTGGCCATCTTGTGTCCACATGGGGGCAGGATCTTTGACCACACGGGGGAAGCCATCTTGTGTGTTGGAGTGATGGTCAATCTGTGTATTAGTCCTTTATTAGATAGGATTACATGTGAAACATATTTATTATAAAAAATTTGATGATTTTAACTCTTAGTAATTACATGTTTGGGGGTTTTAGTTGTATTTTATTTTGTGTGTGTGTGTGTGTGTGTGTGTGTGTGTGTGTGTGTGTGTGTGTATGTTGGCCTCAAGTTCTTTTTCTCTAAAAAAGAAAATTACAGCTGTATTAGATTAGCGGTTTTCAAGTCTTTTAGGTGGTGGAATGCCTGCAAACCATGGGATCTTTTATGGGACACCATGAAATTTTAACACCCAAAGCTAGACTTAAAATAGCCAAACTATAATTTGTGATATCTCAAGTACTTTTTTTATATATGATCCTAATAGAGGCAAAAGGTAGCACATATGGAGATGTAATTCATTCACTCATTCATCTATCAAAGAAGTGTTCTTGAGTATCTGCAGAAATGTTTCTTAAAATAGCCTTTATCAGAGTCACCTACAGGGCCTATTAAAACATAGCTTTCTGGACCTCATTCAGCATTTTAACAAATTATCAGGTGATGCTGATCTGGGTGCTATTGTCTAGAACCACACTCTGCCAGCCATGACCTACTCTATTTTAGGTTGAGAATTGACAAACCACAACCCATGGGCCAAATCTAGTCCATAATTCTTTTTGTAACTTTTTTTTATTGGAACGCCACCACAACCATTAATTTTCATGTTGTTTGCAGCTGCCTTTGTGCTCTAAGGGCAAACTTGAGTAATTGGGACAGAGACTATAGGACTGTGAGGCCTGCAAAGCTTAAAATATTTACTGTATCTTTATAAGAAGAAGTTGTAGACTGGGTTAGCAGTATAAACTTGTAAAAAGTGTAACATAGTTTTATCCTTATGGAGCTTACATTCCTTTAAAGATTCTCTTTTGCATTCATATTTCTACAACTCTAATTCATGTCCCAATCTCTTCAAGTCTTTCTAATGAAAGTACCCTTGAAAATGGACTTTTTCTTCCACTGTTTTCTCCCTGTAATGTTTTCTAGATAGCATTTTCAGAATAAATACCCTAAATGTAGCTATTAAATGATTATTGTTTCCAGAAAAATACTGTTTTCCAATTTTTCCACATTGCAACACCATTTCTTTACCTACCACCTGAGAGTTCCCAAAGTCGTATGCGCTGCACTGACCTGCTCAGAAATGGGGATAGTAGTGAGTTTCACCAGCAGGAATATCACAGTTTCTGCCCCCCTGCTGTTTTTCTCCTTGGCCCACTTCACTCATTTAATTGTCCTGTGGGCCCATGGAGGCATCTGAGCTTGCAACTCCGGGTCTATAAATAAGGCCATCCCTGCTTATTTACCATCTTCTAAATTACTTAATCTGTTTTTGTTATTAGTTGCTTATCATGTTATTATTTTTCTGTTATTTCTTTCTAATATTAGTTATTAATTACTTATAACCAATTTTCTCAAACAGTACCATTTTAAAACAAAGAAAAGATTTCTTTTACCATACCTTTTTATCTCACATTTTCTGTGAGGCAAGATTGAGAAAGTGGGTTTTCAAGGTGACTTTTGCTCAGTGTCTCTCATGAGATTAAGGTTAAGATATTGATCTGGATTGCAGTCATTTCAAGGTTCAACCCAGACTATACGACCAGCCTGTAGCAGATGGCTCAGGGTGCAGCTGGCAAATTGATACTCATTGTTGGCTGTAGGCCTCAGTACCTCACCACATGGCTCTCTCCTTTTCATGCCATGGAGGCTAACTGCTCCTAGAACAAGTGAGCCAAGAAAGCAAGACAGAGGCCACAGTGTTTTTAAGATGTAGCCTCAGAGGTCACTCTCCATCATTTCTGCATCATCTTATTTATCACACAGGTCAGTCTGAATCAAAGTGGAAAAGACTGACATAGAAGTATAAGTGTCTGGAGGTGAGAACCATTGGAGGGCATTTTTAAACCAGGATGTCACAAAGTTTCAACTCTTTCCTACTCTAGGTATTGAATTAGCCTTCAACATTTTCTCCCTATCTGGAATCTTCTCTCATGTTCTCTCTATCATTTTCCCGCTGTCTCAAACCATCTCTTAATTGTTATCTTGGTCCCATCTTTCCTGCAACATCTTCTCTGACTTCTTTTGCCTGAAGAAATTGCATCTCCCTTTGTTCTCCTCTGGCCTCATTATTCTTATCACACATTTTAGCAGTTATTCACACATAGGAAGTGATTCATATTCACAAATGAAATAGTCTGAAGAGCTCAGCTCTTTCTGAGTCAGGAACTCCTTTAATACTACTACAAAAACCTGTGTGAATCATTGAAAAAAATACCCTTAATTTGAGATTGAACTGTGCTTTATATGTGTTATGAGTAATATTGATATGGTATATTTGATATACTTAAGAAGATATCAGTATCTACCACAGCAGTGCTACTCAAACCTAAATAGCTATAGGAATCATGTAGGGATATAGTCAAATGCAGATGGAGATTTAGTAGCTAGAGGATAAGGTCAGGACTGCCTCTCTAACCAACTCTCAGATGATTCTGATGCTCTTGGTCTATGAAACATGAAGTAGCCAGCTACTGGAACATGTAGAATACGAATTATACATAGCATGAAAGAGAGAAGCAGTTAAGAGAATCATGGCCGTGTTCAATTACTACAATTGGAAAAGCATAAATATTTAAAATCATGAATCACCCAACTATTTATTTATTGTTCTGTGGTGCTGTGCATTATTTTTACACATACATATATGTCTTACATCCTCTAGTCTTGGATTATACGTTGCTCTAGGTTGAGTACATTCATGTCACCCCAGAATTGAATCACAGTTCTTTTTCCTGAGCAGGTATTCAATAAATGTCTACTGCTTGATTGTTTTGCAGCTAATTTTCAGTCAGCCCTTCATTAATGCCCATCATACTTTGCAAGATTTTTCTCTTCCCAAAATATTTCAATTTTCAGTATGGGCATTTCAAAATACCTTTCTACTATCAATATGAATTATTTTTTTATAATTCCTTATAATACATAATACAATTCCTCACAATAAAAATTATAATTAATTTGTCAGATAACTTACTAAATTAAAATAAAATGATCAAATTAATAGAAAATAATGTAATCAGATTAGTGAAAAAATTGTGATGTGCAGTTATACCCTAAGCCAAGGTAAAGGTAATTTTTAAAGCTTCCCAGGTAACTCCAACATAAAACAAATTTGAGGACCACTAGTTTAATTCATATCCTACTAGATTTTATAATAGACTGATTATATTTTTATTACTGTGCCTCCAAAGTATATTTTTTACAATATGTAAAATATCACTAAAGGCCAATTCAGAGAAAATTTTTGCTTTTTTTATAGGATGTTGTTGTATAAATTAATGAATATTATAGATGACTTACACTAACTTTTTTAATTTTAGAATAATGATTTTCCTCAAATATGCACGATTTCTTAATCAGACAACTTATTGATGTGGATTGTACCTTTTTATTTTTAAGCACACACATCAAATTATTTTGCCAAATTATTCTGGCCATTTTAAAGCATGAAAACATTTTGTAAATATTTTGTATCTGGTAGTCAAAATTAGTCCCACTTCTAAATAGGACACTGTTAAATGCCTGCCTTACAAATGTTAGCATCATAGAAAGATCTCTGTGTCATTTAGAAGTGTCAGAGGAAAACCATGTCACTTATTTTGTTTACTCGATGTCAGAGACTGCTAAAGGTCGAGTAAAGCAGCGTGCAATACAGTTGACAGAGGCCTGAACAGTCAGAATACCTGGCAACTCTTTGAAGCTCTGACTCTCAAGAGCTGTGCAACCCTTGACAAGTCAGTTAACTTCTGCTGGTCTCCAATATTTCACTTGCAAAATGAAAGAGTTGAAGTGAAGGCATATACAATTCTTATAGCTGGAACAGCGTAAGGTGAAAGAGCAATGCACTTTGAATGCTTCTAAGTCAGGCACTGTGTGAAGTGATTTAAAATAATTCTCATGAAACTCTCAAAATGATTCTATAGGAGAATTTCAAGTGAGCAGACACAAAAGTTACTAGGTTGTTAAATTAAGGTGACAAAAAAATCAAGTAATATAGACTAAAAAAAAACATGAATTAATTTGATTCTGATTCTCTCATAGAAAGGGAATTTTAAACATAGTGAATTCCAACCATTTTGTTTTATAGATGAGGAAACTGAAGCCCAGAAAGCTCAAGTGACTTACTATTATTGACACATAAGGTCCTATACTACTAGGGGAGGGCAATTTGTTCAGTTTAATAGTACAATCTAATCCAACCCAGAGCTTTATCATTATTGTAAGTCCCAATGTTATTTTGTAGAGAGGAGGAGTTTGCTCTGAGCTATATATTCATGTTAATTAAGAATCTCTAAAGCCAGCATCTCAGCATGATTTTCAGAAGGGGGCTATCATGTGATTCATGGATCCTAGTGTTGCAAATCCAGATTGGCATGCCAAGGGTTCCTATCATTGGTACCATCTAACTTGGATAGCTTTATGGACAAATATTTTTGTGGTTGGATTCATAAAGGCTGTTATCCCTCCAGGTAAAAAGCCCTGCCTGCTGCTTCCACTGCCCTAAAAGTTAAAGTCAGTGAATTACCCCTAATATATCAGTGCTATACATTCACATAAATAAGTACATATAATCACACATAATAAATTACACAGAAACCTCAGTGGCTCTGTGTAGTCACCTGACCCTGGGTGAAGAAATTGAGTGTGAAAACCTAAGATAGTCATTCATAAAGACTGGTATAGGGAGTAATTGATTGGATATCATTGCACCAGAGGTAGTGAGGCTATGCCCAGGTGAGATATGTAGATCAAGTCCTGATAACTCTTACTAATGACTATGATACTCATCTAGTAGCCAACAAAATTAACCAATAATTACTATTCCTCTACCTTATGCCAGGCACTTGTCAGACACTGGGAATATGGTGCTGAACAAAACTGCCGATGCCCCTGAGAAGTTTATATTCTAGAGGAAATATAAAGAAACCAAAAAAATGTTTACAAAACTTTGAAAAACAAAGTAGGACCACATGAGGTAGTGACTAGTGTGATGAGGCAGATAGAGAAGGAAAATGTAGTAAAGAATAAAAAATTACAACTAAAGGATTCTGCTTGTGGGTGGTAATGGAGTATTCTCTTCCATGCATTGATGTTTGAACTGAGATTTTAATGATGAAAGGGAAGCCGTGCCAGAAAGATCTGGGGGTAAAGTGTTTTAAACATAGGGCACCTCAAATGTAATCACCTTACAAAGAAATGAGAAGCTTAGAACTTCTCCAAGAGGAAAAGTTTTAAAAGAGGGCTTTTGAAATCTATTTCACTCAAACATTTATTCATTCATTTATTGTTTATTCATTAAAACATGCATTGGGGGCTGACTATGCATCATGCAGTATTCCAGACAGTTTTCTGGCCCTGTGATGCTTATGTTCTTGTGGAGACATGGACAGTAAGTAATACATAATAATAAGCAAATGGGATGATATGATAGCAGATAAGACCTATGGAAAAAAGAAGTCTGGTGAGGCCTGAGAGTGTGGGAGTGGGGTGGTCAGAGAGGATCTCATTGAGAGGGTGAGGCATGAACCATAATTTGAAGCCCATGGGGAAAGTAGCCATGCAGCTACATGGTAAAGAGCCTTCTGATAAGTGAGACCTGTGCATAGTCCTGTTAGAGAAAGAGTAAGGAAGCCAGTAAGCCTACATCAGAGTGAGCTAGGAGAATATTAAACAGGAGGCATGATTTGATAGGTGATGGGAGTCTGGTTGTACACAGTGATGCCAGGATTTGAGCTTTTCCTCTGAGAGAAATGGATGGGCAGTGTAGGGTCTCTGCAGTCATTCTAAGGTCAGTGTAGGCACAGAAACCAGGCTTGCATCCCAAATGATAGGAAAAGCATTGAAAGGAAGTTTCCATGAAATGGAGAAACCATGGGATGGAGTCCTACCACTACATCAGGCCACGGTGTCCTTGTGGACAGTGATGGGGAGGATGAGCAGGCTGGCTCTTGTATGTGCTCATTATTTATGAAATGAACAGCATTGCTTCCTGGGGGAAATATTTTTATTATTCTTTAACCTAGGAACTAGTTTGACTTCCCAAAATCGCAATAACAAGCTATTCCATAGAATAAAAATATAAACACACAACCAAAGCCATATTTAAAAAAAAATACCTGAAGCAGTCTATAAAGCTTTAAATTGCAGTGCAGTACTAATTTACTCAGGGAAATTACAACATTTTTGCTGTCCTCATTAAGCATGTTATATGGTCTTTGGGAACTGAATATCTGCATCTAAAAGGGAAGTTATACTCTCCTTTTATCTCTAACAGATGTGGGGATCAAATGTTTATGGGTGTGGAAAAGCCTTTCCATGAAAGCAAACCCTGTCAAGTAGCAGGATTTTCTTTTATTACGATGTTTTATGCACAAAACATATTTTTGAAATTGCAGAGGCTGCATAAACATTAAAGAAGCAATGCGGTATTTTTATAATACACGTCTGTCCGTCACTGCCGGGTTTTTTTTGGCAGAATGTGTCCCATGTGATCTTTGGGTTAGTGGTTTTCAAACAGTAACCAGTCCTGACTTCCCAGTGGCTTCCAGGACAGGCATGCATGGACGCATGGAGACCACTGTTGGGGCACTAGTTTTTTTGTTAATGCACAAGCAAAGTTTTCTTTTCCTGGAATTATTGTATTAATCTTTTCCATTTCCTTCTGCTGTCCTTTATAGAAACAGAATTAAATTATATTGGGCATAACAAGGAGGAAAAGTAACTCATTCATATTTATTGTTTTAATATCTTGCATTAGTTTTACCAGTGATTTATGTTTCCTAATCCTGTTCTCCTTCCTTTTGTATTCTCGATGTCTCTCAAGGGTGTCGCATAAGAGAAACCTATAGGCTTTTGGGAGAGAATGTATGTGTTAGAAGAGTGGGGCTAGGTGAATGAAGGCTTATTTTCTCATTCATCTTTCCTGTCACTTTTTAAACAGAGGACACTGTATGCTTCTAATCAGTTATACGGAGGGGAGGTAATACCCAGGAGTTACATGCTATTTGCTAAAATAAAAGGGAAACTAAAATAGATGTTTTGTGTGGATGCAAAATGCTGGACGTTGGACAATGATGCACTTTTCAGGATGTTAAGGACCATTTCCCCCCTTCAAAGCCCCAGGCAGCCTTGAGCATCATGTTAGCCATTGTTATTTCTGCCCTGATTGCATGGAGCAGCTGCTGGCCTTCCATTTACCAGACCCTGAGCTCCTTGCTGTGTGTAGCAATTGCCTGCAAAGGCCGCTGTGACAGCACGGGCAGCCCAGCTCAGGAAAATTGAGGGTGCACTCTTGCCACTGCATTGTGCTTTTATTTCAGAGAGAGAAAAAGTATATATCAGAATAGTTATTCTTGCATGCTGCTATATACTAATTTCTACTGCCATATCTTTGCAATCCCTTTCTGACAACTAGATTGACTCATCTCTGCTCTAGAGTAATAATACCATTCTTGCTTACGGTTTCTCAGGCAAAAACCATGAAGGTCCCCATATTCCCCGTGTGTTACTGATTAAGAGATAATTACTGTGATGGGGTGGGCATCTGAAACCATTTCCTAAAGACTGCTAGCACGATTTTTCCCTGCAACGCCCTGAATTTCAAGGATTTAATTTGAATTTTGTTCCTACTTCCTCTTTTGAAATGTATGACTGTCACTTTCTTTGAGTATTATTGGTTATTCACTTTGAAAACAGAGGCACAACAATTATATTATCCTCAGAGAATACCTGAACCCCATCCTTTGAGTATTTCACCTTTTCCTTAAATTGATCTGGCAGTCCAAATGTCACTTTTAACACATGTAAACAATTAAAGGTATAGAATATGCATCCTCAAACTTTTTATCAAAAAGGCTAGAGATTAAATATTTTAAGCTCTACAGATTGTACAGTTAATGTCGCAGCTACTCAACTCTTAGTTGTGCTGTAGAAACATCCATGGATGGTGTGCTGTATTCCAATAAAACTTTATTCACAAAGACAGATGGTTGACTGAGTTGACCCACAGGCAATTGTTTGCTGACCCTTTTTAAAATATATATATTTCATTGATTTTTTACAGGGAAGAAGGGAGAAGGATAGAGAACCAGAAACATCAATGAGAAACATTGATCAGCTGCCTCCTGTACACTCCTTGCTGGGTATGTGCCTGCAACTAAGGTACATGCCCTTGACCAGAATCGAACCTGGGGCCCTTCCGCAGGCCAATGTTCTATCTGCTTAGCCAAACAGGTCAGGGCTTTGCTGACCCTTGATATAGAAGATGATCCTTGAGGAACTTTTGACATAGCTGGTTTCTGTATGCTCTTAGTTGATTAAGAAGATATTGTCAAGGGTCCTAGCAGCAATCCCCCCACCCAATAATTTCTGCTTATCTAATTACACATCTTGTTTTTCATTCTATTTGCTCTAAATCCATCATTATCAGAGTAGGCAAGGGACATGAAAGTGTTTTTGTTGTTTTTTGTTTTTAAATAATGTCCTCGTCAGCTCTGGCTCCCAGTGCTCCAGAATCACAAATTCTGTATATTGTGGCTTTATTTTGTCATCCAAGCTTGTAAGGGCAGATCTCAGTTTGGCTCCCCGTCCCTGTTTTCATTGCCAGCTTCCCTGGCAGGCTGAGATGCTACATCTCCTAACCTCACCTGAGCAGCTTCACTAGCCCTCTGACATTGTGCTAAGCTTTCCACGTGCCTTACCTGATGTGATCCTAGCCCAATCATTCAAAATGACTGTTAGTAGTAGTAGCATCTTATTTACTGTTATTGCTAACTAGAGGCCCCATGCACAAAATTCATGCAAGGGGCTCTGAGGGCCAAGTCAGCAGCTCTGGCTGCCACCATGCCCCTCGCAGCAGCAGCCCTGGAAGGACATCCAAAAGGACATTGGGTCTAATTTGGATATTATGCTTTTATTATTATGGGGTAGAGGCACGGCGTATGAAATTCATGCATGGAGATGGGGGGGGCGGGACTCACTCTGGCCTGCACCCTTTCCAATCTGGGACACCTTAGAGAATGTCCAGCTGCTGGTTTGTGCTCACACTTTTAACAGATGACAGTTTTATTTGTTGTTTCTTTCTTTTCATGCTTAAACCCATTGGAATTCTAGGTATTGGAAGTGTGCATACATTTTGGGGAGACGTAAATCTGTACATTAACTGTACAGATTTACATTAACTGTAAATCTCTAGTCAGCGGTGAAAGGAACCAATGGCGGATTTGGAAGCCCCAGACAGGGAACTTCGCTCACTCCCCCTAGTCTCCCCACTCCACTTTCCACCTTCACAGGCAGCAGGAGAATTGTTTACTCTCATTAACTTGGAAAAGCATGTCTTCTCACCCACTGTTTGACAGGAATGTGCTAGGCTTCAAGCAACTGAGGCTCAGTTGAGCAGCCTTCACTCATGGGTGCCAGCACCCAAAGTGCACAATTCTTTTCTGCAGTCACCCCAAATATCCCACTGTTTCACTGAGAGGATGGAACTCCTCAACTCCACTGGGTTCCTGATCTTGAATGCTGACCAAAGGAACCTCAGTGAGGGTCACCTGCACCCGCAGGTGAGTCTGTCCACATCTGGTCCTGCTTCAGCACCTGCATTAGCCACATGGAGGTGATCTCATCACCACTCCGCCCTCTCACTCTCATCTCACAGGTGCCCACCCCAAGTACCCAGAACACCCAGACACTCTCCAAAGCATGTGAGCATGCTGGAGGGGATGTGCACATGTCCTGTGGGGGATGTAGGCATGCTGAGGTTGATGAAAGCGAGGCAAAGGTGCGGGAGAGAACTTGTGCATGCCATGGCCTGGGACTGTTGCAGGCATGCATGGGTGACAGCAGGCTGGGGCACATTTGCACACCAGGACAGGAGGAGAGGATGCATTTTGCGCAGATCCACAGACCTCTGTGGCACAACCAGGAGGACATCAATCTGGCCAGCCAAAGTGGCTGTCCCTGCAATCATGCATTTTCTGGACCAAGAGGCAGGACTTAGGTAGCCACTCCTTAGCACTGATGGCCTGCAGGTGCTAGTTCAGCTCCGCCCACATGCTCCACTGGGTGCACTCATGGCTGCCACCACTGCCATGTGGGGAGTACAGGCCGCCCTCCCCTGGCCTGCCTCTCCTGCCTAAAGGCTCTTTGCACATACTGTCCACAGGCCTGGAGCAACCTGGGTGTGGTGGGATGCCCATGCGTGCTGTCCACCAGCCTGAAATATGCTGTCCACTGGCCGCTCCAAAACCTGCACATGCTGCCTACTGGCCCAGAGTGGCCAGGGCAAGACGGGATGCCTACTTTGTCACTGGGCCGACAATGCAAGCATCCCGGCCCGGCCACTGCCACTTTTGTTGTGGAGTGACCCTAAATTTGCATATTCCCTCCTTATTGACTGTGTTGGCATTTCTGTCACAGAGTTATGGTCAATTTGCATATTCCCTTTTTATTAGATAGGATAAGAAAACAGACCTGGGGAAGTTGAGTGACTTGGCCAAGATTCTGTATTACATATGCAGTGGAATGGAGTTAAGCTTCACCTCTAAGTGTCCTAAGATCTATCTTCATCAGCACAATGCATCAGGCCTCATTCACTGAGGGTCTGGTTTCACCATACCTGTTTCATATCTCATCTCAGATAGGTTATCAATACCCTGAGACGCCAAACACTATTTTCTGGATAGAAGAAAAAAGCTACAAAAGACCAGGCTGAGAGTTTTCTTGAATTGTATGGTTCTCCCCTCCAGGACCAATGGTAGTGGTAAACAAGTCTTTAGTCAAGAATTATCAAGAGTCTGTCTCTTTCCTTATGGTTAAGAAAGATCAGCACTATCCAGGAATTTCCTCATCAGCTCTGGCTCTCAATTCTGTTGTAAAACAGCTGAATCTTCACACTTTAGGAACCCTGGGGCTGGACTACACGGTCTGGTCTGGTCAGGTAGCTTGTAGGAGAATAGAAACCAAAGTGATATAGTCTTGCCCAAGCAGTGTGAGAAGGCAAATTAAATGCTTAAGAAAACAAGTATGGGTTATTTCTTATTAAAAATAAAAGTCTAAGGGAAATTTTTTTTAAAAAAATTATATAAGCCAGGTAGTTTTTAAATGAGGTGTGGAGCTTTAGGCCTGATTAGGTACTTAACACAACTCCCATAATGAATTACTTACCCTGAATCAAACAATGTATTCCTATGACACCTAAATAAAATGTCTAGAGAGAAATACCAGAATCTTTGTATAAATATATGCCATATACTTTAATTTGTACTAATAAATATCCTATCTAATAAAAGAGTAACATGCAAATGTGACCATACCTTGGCTCCTGATTGGCTATGCTACCAGCCAATTGGAGCAAGGGGTGGGGTCGAGAGGCCTGAGCGCCAGGCCCCAGGAGCGGAGACAAAGTGGTGAAGGCTTCAAGCGCCCGGCCCCGGGCGTGGAGACCAAGCAGTGGCAGCACTGGCAAACCATAGCTGCATCTAACTGAGGCCCCCGGGAGCAGAGAACGAGGTGGCGGTGGCGGAGGCAGTGGCAGTGGTGGCAAGAACTCACCACAGCTGCGTCTAACTGAGGCCCCTGGCATTGCTAATGTTTTACGTGTAGCTTCAGCTGTATGCCAGCTAAAACAGAAGGCAACTGCCAGAGGAAAGGCCCCCAAGTCCCAGCTTCAGCATTCCAGCTGTGGAAACTGACAACAGATAGGAGGAAGTCCCACCCCCCACAGAATCTATCCAAATCAGCCATTGGTCACACTGCTGAAAGGCCTGACTGTCAAGACTGTCCTTCTCCTCTATCTCAGAATGTGGCAATAGAGAGGTGGGACTATGTCCAAAGAAAAACTGTTGATACAATGGAGCTGTATAGCAGACAGGTGCCAATGTTATTGACAGAAAATGTCTGAAGAGCGACGTGCATCTGATCTTGAAAGAAGGCGATGCCTGTGACAGAATGTACCTAAGAGCAGCTATTGGAAAAACGTTGCTCTGAAGCTGAAAAACACTGGCATCTTCGACAGGAAATGTCTAAAGAACAATGTGCCTTTGAAGTTGAAAGAAGGCTGTGGCGAAGACAGAATATGTCTAAAGAACAATCATCAACAAGTACTAGCAATAGTGGTAGGAACTGCCTTCTCAGTGAAAATGAAGTATGTGAGGATGCAATTCTCGAACATAGTTGTGGTGAAATGACTGTTAGATGTGAATGTTGCCTATCACTAAATTTCTCTGATGAAAAACCATCTGATGGGAAATTTACTTGATGTTGTAGCAAAGGGAAAGTCTGTCCAAATGATATACATTTTCCAGATTACCCACCATATTTAAAAAGATTAATGACAAATGAAGATTCTGACAGTAAAAATTTCATGGGAAACATTCGATCTATAAATACTTCTGTTGCTTTTGCTTCCATGGGTGCAAATGTTGAATCGCCATCAAGGTATGGTTCATACTGTTTTAGAATACATGGACAAGTTTATCATCATAATGGAACTTTACACCCTTCTGATGGTGTTTCTCGGAAGTTTGCTCAACTCTATATTTTGGATACAGCAAAGCTACATGTAAAAGATTAGCAATCCAAGCAAACCAGACCTGCTCAGAAAGACTCATGATCAACATCAACAACCTCATGCATGAAATAAATGAATTAACAAAATCATACAAGATGCTACATGAGGTAGAAAAGGAAGCCCAATCTGAAGCAGCAGCAAAATGTATAGCTCCCACAGAAGTAATTATGGCAATTAAATACGATCGTAATAGTGACCCAGGTAGATATAATTCTCCCCGTGTAACCGAGGTTGCTGTCATATTCAGAAACGAAGATGGGGAACCTCCTTTTGAAAAGACTTGCTCATTCATTGTAAACCAGATCCCAATAATCCAAATGCCACTAAAGTGAAATGAATCAGTATCCTGTTTCCTACATTAGAATCAATGACATCCTATTCTTTTTTCACATGGTGAAAAAGGTTGGGGAACAGATATTGCATTAAGACTCAGAGACAACAGTGTACTCAACAATAATATTAGACAAAATGTAAGAACACGAGTCACCCAAATGCAGTATTATGGATTTAATCTCTCTGTGAGGGACATGTTCAATCCTATTTTAAATGCAGGAAAATTAACTAAACAGTTTTTGTGGATTCATATTGTTGTTATATCATTTTGTTATTATTTATTTATTAATAAAATTATGTTTTATTTTCATATACATTGTACTCATTACCTCTTATCTCTCACACTTTTATTGTAGAGAAAAGGCAAATAGAACTATTAAAATATTTCCTCTAATTAACACCCTTTTAATGTGCATGAATTTTGTGCACTGGGCCACTAGTGCATATATAAATATATATATATTTATAATATATACTGGAGGCCTGGTGCATAAAATTTGTGGATGGGGAAAAGGTAGGACCCTCAGCCCAGCCTGTTCCCCTTGCTGGCCTGCTTGCCACCTACTGACCCCCTTGCCAGCCTGCTTGCCCCCTATTCCCACCCCCCACCCCGCCAGCCTGCTTGGTCGCAACTGCCATCCCTGCTGGCTTGCTTGCCTCAACTGGTCCCCCCTTCTGGCCTGTTTGCCCCCAACTTCCCCCACTGCCAGTCTGATCATTCCCAACTGCCCTCCCCTCATTGCCTGATCACCCATAACCACCTCTGCCTCAGCCCTGACAATATGACTTTGTCTGGGCAGTGGCCACTGAGCCAGCTAGGATGACCAAGGAAGCCAAGGTTCCTACCCACTCTGGCTGGCTCTGTGGCTCCAGCCAGTGCCACCATCTTTGTTACATTAATTTGTATATTCCCTCCTTACTGGCTGTGGGCACAGTCATCTTTATCATGATGTAATGGTTAATTTTCATATTGCTCTTTTATTAGATAAAATATGTATGTATAAGTATATACTATATATGAATATTTACATATATATCTTGTTTAAATGGTTTGTTTATATATACACACTCCCAAATTTTTCTTTTAAATATTTTTTTTAATTTTGAAATAATTATGGATTCACAGAAGGTGTTGCAAAGATAGTACATAGAGGAGCCATGTACACTTTGTTCAATTTACTCTGATTATTCTATTTTATATAGCTGCAGCGGAAGGTCATTGATCCAGTATGTATGTATAATTCTATGACACTTTATCACAAGTGTAGCTTTGTATAATACTACCACAAACAAGATATAGAACGGTTCCATCACATCCACCTCCTTCTCCTCTGTCATTCATTACTTCTGCAACAGCTAATCTGTTTTCATCACTAAATGTTGTAATTTTGAAAATATTATGGTCTTTTGATTTGGTTTTTTTTTTCACTAAGATCCATCTAAGTCGTTGTATGTGTCAATTGTTCATTTTTATTGCTGCATGTAATTGGATCATGTTTTCTTATTTTTAATCTAATCTGCCAATCTGTCTTTTAATTGATCTTTTTATAGAGGTATAATTGACATATAATATATTAGTCTTGGTTGTACAACATAATAATTCTATATTTGTGCTTGGTGAGAAATGATCACCACAGTAAGTCTGCTTACCATCCATCATCACATCTACTAGTAATTTTTTCACGGAGTTATTCTTTAATCTTATTTTTAAATAATTTCAAACTTATAAAAAAGTTGCAGTAAGAATGCATCTCTTATATACCTTTCCCCGCAACTGACCAATTTTTGTCTAATTTTGCAACATTTGCTTTAGCATTCTTTCACTTTTTCCTTCATAATTAAATGTAGGTTGCATACATCATGCTACTTTACTCACTTACATTTTAGTATGTATTTTTATATTATTAGTAGTATTTACTTTGTAAACATTAACTCTTTTTTTCATATCATTGAAAAAATCCAACACTATTTTTTAATAAAAACTATAGAGGAATCATATCTCAACATTATAAAAGCCATATATGAAAACCCTACAGTCAACATCACGCTCAAAGGGAAAAAACTAAAACCGTTTCCCTTAAGAACAAGAACAAGATAGGGATGCTCACTTTTACAACTCTTGTTCAACGTAGAACTGGAAGTCCTAGCCATAGCTGTCAAATAAGAAGAAAAAATAAAAGATATCCAAATTGGAAAGGAGGATGTAAAACTGTCATTATTCACAGATAACATGAACCCTAAAGACTCTATAAAAAAACTAAAGTATTTAATTAAAAAATAGTTATATACTTTTTCTTGTGACATGGACTTTAAATTTACTTTCTTAGCAACTTTCAAATATGCAATACAGTACTATTATAGTCACCATGCTGTACATGACATCTCCATGACTCATTTATTTTATAACTGGAAGGTTGTACTTTTTGATCCTGTTTACCCATTTTACCCATCCCATACTCTTCCTCCCCTCTGACAATCATCAATCTGGTCTCTGTATCTATGAGTTTGATTTTATTTGTTTGTTTTTAGAGTCCATGTATAAGTGAGATCATACAGTATTTTTCTTTTTCTCTTTGCCTTATTTCACTTAGCACAATGCCCTTAATGTACATACATGTCGTCCCAAATGGGAAAATTTCATTCTTTTTATAGCTGAATTGTATACATATATATATATATATATGTGTGTGTGTGTGTGTGTGTGTGTGTATGTGTGTGTGTGTGTGTGTGTATACAAAAGGCCTGGTACATGAAAATTCATGCACTGGAGGGAGGGTCCCTCAGCCCGGCCTGCCCCCTCTCACAGTCTGGGAGCCCTCAGGGGTGGGAGGTGACCAGAAGATCAGAGGAAGGTGACACCCCATCATACCTCTGCTGGTGACTCCCCTTCACACCTCTGCTGCTGCCACTGCCAGCAGCGTAAGCCTCAGCCAGCCCTAGTTACCTGAGACTCGGGAGATCCTGGGCGGCTGGAAAGTCGTCATCAGAGGCTTGCCTGTACCTCAGAAAACTGAGTCCATTTGGATTATCTTTACTTTTTAGTAGGATTTTAAAACATTTATTTGGGACTACACTTTATATAGTTTTATATATATGAATTTTTATAAACACATATATAGTTATACACACACACACACACACACACACACATATATATATATTTATAAACATCTTTTATATGCAATGATCATTGAACAACTAGGTTGTTTCCTTACCTTTACTGATGTTAATAATTCTGCCCTAAAAATAGGGATGCATATAGCTTTATGAATTAGTGTTTTTATTTTCTTTGGGAAAACATTTAGAAGTACAACTGCTGGATCATATATAAATTATATTTTACATTTTTTTTAAGGAAGCTCCATACTGTTTTGCATAGTGGCTGTATAAATTATTTTCCCAATACAGTGCACAAGGGTTCCCTTTTCTCCACAGTTGTTCTTTATTGTCTTTATCATAATAGTCATTCTAACAGAGCTGGGGTTTTTGCATTGTGGTTTTTGCATTTCTCCAATGATTTGCAGTGCCCTAATAATTAGTGATGTTGAACATCTCATGTGCCTTTGTATCTTCTTTGGAAAAATCTTTATCCAAATCCTATGTCAATTTTTAATAGGAATCTGTGTATTTTTTTGCTATTGAGCTCTGTATTTTACATATTGTGAGTATTTACCCCCTATCAGATGTACGTTTTGCAAATGAAAATTCTCCCATTCAGTAGGTGGCCTTTTCATTTTGTTGATTACTTTCTTTGTTATGTAAAAGCTTTTTATTAGATATAGTCCCATTTATTTATTTTTGCTTTTGTTACCTTTGCTTTTAGTGTCAGTTTTTAAATAGCATCTGCAAAGCTGATATTGTCAACGTTACTGCCTATATTTTCTTCTAGGGGTTTCATGGTTTCAGGTCTTATAGTTAAGCCTTTAATCCATTTTGAGTCACTTTTTCTGAATGGTGTAAAATAGCAGTCTAGTTTCAATCCAAATTTTTAAATTTAAAACTCCCAATCTTTTTCAATTAAATGCCCATGAATTTTATTTTTTGAGGGTTTACCATGTATATTTGAAACATGATTATATTATACAAAATTTAAAATATTATATTTATACCAAGAGAAACAATTTACTTTTTTGATTATTGATATTCCTGAAACTTAAATATCTTAGGTCTACAAAATATGGTTATTTAAACAAATATTTTAAAGTGTAATAGAAATTCACATAATTGCAACTAATCATTTCAATAACTGTTGGTATCAGTGAAAGAGGGAAAAGCCAAAAATCACACACTGCAAGGAGGTCAGGAGGCACTGCCTGGGCCACACAGCCAGCTTGGCCTGCTGACATGCACATCTTTCTCATCTTAGAAGACATATATCACTTCCTCCCATAAGGTCTGAGCTCTGAGGAGCCACCTCTTCTCCCCCTGCTCATTAATTGTCACCAATGAGTCTTCTCCTGCCTTATCATGATTTAAAAAACTAGTGATCACACACAAGTCATCTTCCTAAAACATCTGTGATATTCAGATGCTGATTGTGTTAATACCTCCAGATATACTAACTTCTACTCTCTACACCTTTTGTAAAGATTAAAACAAACAAAAATGTTGAAAATAAGAAGTGAAATGTTTTACTTTAATTTCCCAATTCTGTTTTCTAGAATTAATAGTTTAGCAAGTGACTTTCCAGTTCATTCCATGCTTACACACTCAGGATAGACATAATTGTATGCATGTACTAGTACACTAGAGGCCTAATGCATGAAATTTGTGCAAAGGGCTTGGCCCTCACAGTCCTGGCTTCAGTTAGATGTTCATTCAGAGGGTTGTTTTGTTGTTTGGCCACCTGTTCTAATTAGCATATTACACTTTTATTATTAGAAGATACTAGTGGCCTGGTGCATGGATTCATGCACATTGAAAGGAAATTAATTAGAAGAAATATTTTAATATTGCTATTTTCCCTTTCTATATAATAGCTATGTCAAAAATGAAAGAAAGTTAATAAAATGTATATGAAAAGAATATATAAATTGATTAATAAACAATAACAACATGATATAACAACAACAAAGACATGATATAAAAACAACATTGATAAAAACAATGACTGATAAATTGATTAACCTATTCTGATATCTCCCTGAATTCCACATTAAGAGTAAAAACACTTTCAGAGTGCTTGACTAATTTCCCTTATGATAAAGGATTTACAACTTTAATGTTACATGCTTATTGAACTTGAGAGAAAGCAACATATAACTTGACCATGTCTGAAAATGGGTTTAGGTAGGAATATTCCTACTCTGTCTAGAGCAGTGGTTCTCAACCTTTCCAATGCTGCGACCCTTCAATACAGTTCCCCATGTTCTGGTTACTCCCAATCATAAAATCATTTTCGCTGCTACCTCACAACTGCAATTCTGCCACCATTAATGAACTGCAATGCAAATATCTATGTTTTCTGATGGTCCCAGGCAACAGGTTGAGAACTGCTACAGGGTCTCCTAAGACCATCAGAAAACACAGATATCCACACCATGATTCATTAACAGTGGCAAAATCACAACCACGAAGCAGCAATGAAAATATTTCCATGGTTGGGGGTCACTACAACACCAGGAACAGCACCAAAAGGTCACGGCATTAGAGAAGTTGAGAACCACTGGTCTAGAGTTTCTCCTTGTGACTTATTAATAGTATTGCAAATGCTGGCATCATGGAAAACTATCTTTGAATTAATTTAAATGGGAGGCCAGTGTCAGACAGGGATGCCAGCTTCTTTTGGTTTCAGAGATACATTGTGCCAATGGTTGGTCTTCAGACATATTCTGTCAAAACTGATGCTTTCTTTTTTAATTTTAATTTTTTAAATATTTTTTTGCAGTGTAACTTAGATTTAATAGTAGTACACATGTTTTCCTTTTTGCCCCCATTATCCTCCCTCCAGCCTATCCTACGCCCCAGCACATGTCCCCACCTGCTCCCCTCTCCCCGCCCCAGTGTCTTGCATACACTGACTATGCTCACATGCATGCATACAAGTCCTTCGGTTGATCTCCCCCAGCACCTGCCCCCGACCTTCCCCAGCCTTCCCCCTGAAGCTTGTTCAATGCCTCCTTGCCTCTATATCAATCACTCTTCCCTGTTTCTTTTCTTCAAAAATATCTTGCATCTGTATAATAGAAATAAACGTATAAGAACAAAAAATGTTTGAGTCTTAGTTTCAATGTCCAACTGTTCTGAGTCCCAGTTTCAATGTCAAATAGTTCTTTATGTGTACATATCAGCAATGGTATCCAGCTGGTGGACACATCATGGCAATGCAACATCCATCCACTCTGGTTTGGTCCTGGGCCGCCTGCAGCCACGCACAGCTGCTAACTGCTAGCATGGCTGCATGTTGTCAGTGTCCCCATCTCTGGACCGTCCTCGTGACTGGAACAAACCTGTCAGTTACTCACTGTTGCAGGAACCCACATGGTCTTGGAGTTGTTCTCTGAAAACATACAAACACATTCTCGACCAAACATTAACAAAGGGATCCCCTCTGCAAAATAGACTTGGGATTTTTTTATTTTTGCCCAAATGATTTTCCTTTGGCTTATTTTGACAGCTTGTGTGTTTTTCATGGGTGTCCTGCTGTTGGTATTACAAATGGAAGTTACTTTTCTGGAGTAAGAATTTTATGATGTATTTTACTTACAGAATATTTTTCCTTACATGATATTACCCCACTATCCTTCCCCCCCTTTTTTGATTAATGGGGGCTTTTGGAAATTTTAGATTGCAGTCTTGGTCATTTTAAATTTTAATTTGTGCATACAAATATGACTGCTTTAGGTTCTTTGAATGTTAGGCAATTTTACAGTGAGATGAGCTACTAATAGATATTTTAGTACAGCTTTTTGTCCAGTACACTTAAACTTTCTTGAGTGTTCACTTATTTCATTTGGCCAATTTAAATTAATCTGAAAACTTGATTACTATTTTACTGTCAATTTTAATACTCAAGCAAAAATCTTAGTTTACCCTGTAAATATTAGTGGAAAGGATTATCTGCATTCTTGAGTAAGTCCTGAGCATTTCTGGTACTAGATTGAATTTAGATACAGAGCAGCTATTGCTGGCTGAGTATGTGTCTGCATCCTGGGTCCCAATCTGAGCTGTGCGTGGGAGGCGAAGCAGCTGTGGGAGCAGGAGACCTCCCTCAAAGGGGTGAGAGTGCAGGCCCCTGCAAGGTTTGTTGATGAGAGTCTGTGCCCCACCTCTTTTGACCTTTTAGTTCTCTCCTGTTGGCCCCTCTGTAACTGTGCCTGTCTTAGGTTGTTCCTTCCCTAACCAGCCATCCTCCAAGGCCAAACAGGGTGATGTGAGGTTCAGTTCTGTCTCCTTTGTAGTCTATGCCCTTGTGGCTTCCATGTCCAGCACCTGCCTTGTGGTCCCCTCACCTGCTGGCAGGGTCCTGGTACTGATCACATATCTTGGGGAACCCAGGTTTCTTCTCCAGAGAGGGCCCAGCTGACACCATTGGGTGAGAGACAGATCCATGGTGCCAGCCACCCAGAGGCTTCAGCCACAGCTTGAACTGAAAGCTCAGGCATCAGCTGTGTGTATTTGGATTGTAAGAAGAGGGTCCCTCTTGGCAAAAGAGCAAAAGGGGCCAATATAGAATGCTTGGGTGCCTTAATTCCTTCTGAAAGGGATTAATTCCTTTCCTATCCTTTTTTTAAATTGCTACCCAACATTCAAAGAGTTAGTTTGTAAGTTTATTTGAGATAATTGCATAATATGCTGTTGTCAAATATCAAATATTAAAATGACATTGTAGAATAATATCATGTAAGGGTATTATGGTGTCATGGGATTTAAAGAGGGCCTAGCCTAAGGACTGGTGTCCATAGGAGATGACAAGCTCTAGGCAATGTCAATTCAATCTCAAACTAGCTGCCAATTTTTTTATAACTTTATATAAACTTTGTCAGGGATGTAAAAACACAAATCACTTATCTTAGTTCAAGAGTTCAAATATATTGACTTTCACCCTTACTCCCACCACCTGCCACTCTCCCTGAGGTTTGACATTCTGATGGACTTTTCTCAGCCTCTGGATCCATTCTTGTTCATCAGTCTATGTCATTCATTATATTCCACAAATGAGTGAGATCATGTGATATTGATCTTTCTCTGCCTGGCTAATTTCACTTAGCATAATGCTCTCCGAATCCATCCATGTTGTTGAAAATGGTAGGAGCTCCTTCTTTTTTACTGCAGCATAGTATTCAATTGTGTTGATGTACCACAGTTTTTTAATCCAGTCATCTGCTGATGGGCACTTAGGCTGTTTCCAAATCTTAGCTATGGTAAATTGTGCTGCTCTGAACATAGGGGTGCATATATCCTTTTTAATTCACATTTCCAGTTTCTTGGGATATATGCCTAGAAGTGGGATGACTGGGTCGAATGGGAGCTCCATTTTTAGTTTTTTGAGGAAACTCCAAACTGTTCTTCACAGTGGCTGCACCAGTCTACAATCCGACCAGCAGTGCATGAGAGTACCTTTTTCTCCTCATCATCGCCAGCACTTGTCGTTTGTTGATTTGTTTATGTAAACCATTCTGACAGGTGTGAGATGGTATCACATTGTCATTTTGATTTGCATCTCTCATATAATTAGTGACTTTGAGCAAGTTTTCATATGTCTCTGGGCTTTCCTTTTGTCTTCTTTCGAAAAGATTCTATTTAGGTCTGTTGCCCATTTTTTTATTGGATTTTTTGTCCTCCTTTTATTGAGTTGTATGAGTTGCCTGTAGATGATTGAGATTAAACCATTATCACTGATAACATTTGCAAATATGTTCTCCCATACAGTGGGTTTTCTTGTTGTTTTGTTTATGGTTTCTTTAGCTGTGCAAAAGCTTTTTATTTTGATTTAGACCCATTTGTTTATTTTCTCTTTAGCTTCCATTGCCCTAGGAGCAGTATCAGCAAAGAAGTTCTTTCGGCATATGTCTGAAAATTTTTTTCCTGTGGATTCCTCTAATGTTTTTATGGTTTCCCATCTTATGTTTAAGTCCTGTATCCATTTTGAGTTTATTTTTTGTGTATGGTTTAAGCTGGTGGTCTAGTTTCATTTTTTTGCATGTATTTGTCCAATTTTCCCAACACCATTTATTGAAGAGACTGTCTTGACTCCATTTTATGTTCATGCCCACTTTGTCAAATATTAATTGAGCATAGTGGTTTGGTTTGATATCTGGATTTTCTATTCTATTCCATTGGTCTATATGTCTGTTCTTGTGCCAGTACCAGGCTGTTTTGAGAACAGTAGCTTTGTAATGCAGTTTGAAATCTGGTATTGAAATCCCACCGACTTTGTGCTTCTTTCTCAGGACTGCTGTGGCTATTCAGGGCCTTTTTAAAATTCCAGATGAATTTTTGGAGAGTTTTTTCTAGGTCTGTGAAATATGCCATTGGTATTTTAATGGGGAGTGCATTAAATTTATACATTGCTTTGGGTAGTATGGACATTTTAATGATGTTGATTCTCCCAATCCATGAACATGGTATGTTCTTCCATCTGTTTACATCTTCCTCTATCTCTTTTTTAATGTACTGTAGTTTTCTGTGAATAGGTCTTTTACCTCCTTAGTTAAGTTTATTCCTAGGTATCTTAATTTTTTGGTGTGATGGTAAATGGGATTGCTTTTTTAGTCTCTCTTTCTGTAAGTTCACTATTAGTGTATAGAAATGCCATAGACTTCTTGGCGTTAATTTTATAGCCTGCTACGTTGCTGAATTCCTTTATTAAGTCTGTTAGTTTTTTTATGGAGTCTTTAGCGTTTTTTATGTACAATATCATGTCATCTGCAAATAGGGATAGCTTTACTTCTTCTTTTCCAATTTGGATGCTTTTTATTTCTTCTTCTTGTCTAATTGCAATGGCTAATACTTCCAGTACTATGTCAAACAGGAGTGGTGAGAGTGGGCAACCCTGTCTTGTTCCAATTCTTAGGGGAAATGGTTGTAGTTTTTGCCCATTGAGTATGATGTTTGCTGTGGATTTATCATATATGGCTTTTATTATGTTGAGGTATGATCCTTCTATTCCTACCTTGTTGAGAGTTTTTATCAAGAAAGGGTGTTGGATTTTTGGCAAATGCTTTTTCTGCATCAATTGATATGACTATGTGATTTTTATCTCTCAATTTGTTTATGTGATGTATCACACTTATTGATTTGCGGATATTGTACCATCCTTGCATTCCTGGGATAAATCCTACTTGGTCATGGTGTATGATCTTTCCGATGTACTACTGGATCCGATTTGTTAGAATTTTATTTAGGATTTTGGCATCTATATTCATGAGGGATATTGGCCTGTAATTCTCTTTCATTGTGTTGTCTTTATCTGGTTTTGGTATTAGGGTGATGCTAGCTTCATACAAGGAGTATGGAAGTGTTCCATCCTCTTGAATTTTCTGGAATAGTCTGAGGAGGATAGGTTTTAGTTCTTCCTTGAATGTTTGGTAAAACTCCCCTGTGTAGCCGTCTGGCCCTGTGCTTTTGTTTGCTGGAAGCTTTTTGATGACTGCTTCAATTTCTTCCAAAGGTATTGGTTTATTGAGCTGTTTAGATTCTTCCTAATTGAGTTTTGCGAGGTTATATTTTTCTAGAAATATATCCCTTTCTTTCAGGTTGTCGAATTTGTTGGAGTAGAGTTGTTCATAGTATTTTTAACAGTCCTTTGTATTTTGATAGGGTCTGTTGTTATTTCACCTCTTTCATTTCTGATGTTATTTATTAGGGTCTTCTCTCTTTGCTTCTTGGTGAGCCTGGCTAGAGGTCCATCAATCTTCCAACCAGCCCTTTTTTTTAATCTTCTGTATTGTATCTTTGGTCTCTATTTCATTTATTTCTGCTCTGATCTTTACTATTCCCTTCTTTCTACTTACACAGGGCTTTTCTTGTTGCTTTATTTCTAACTCTTTGAGTTGTTGAGTAAGATAATTTAATGCCATTGTTTCTTGTTTTTTTGCGGTAGGATTGTAGAGCTATGAACTTCCCTCTCAAAACTGCTTTTGTTGTGTCCCGTAGATTTTGGAGTGTTGTGCTATCATCGTCATTTGTTTCCGTGATGTTTTATATCTCTACCTTGATCTCTCTAGTAACTCAGTCATTGTTTAATAGCATGCTGTTTAGTCTCCATGTGTGTGATTTCTTTGGATTGTTTCTATTGTAGTTGATTTCCAGCTTTATGCCATTGTGATCTGAGAATATGCTTGATATGATTTCTATCTTCTTGAATTTGGAGACACTTTGCCTATGACCCAACATATTGTCTATCTTTGAGAATGACCTATGGGCACTTGAAAAGAAAGTATATTCTGTGGCTTTGGAGTGAAATAATCTGAAGATGTCAATTAATTCCATCTGGTCTAGTGAGTCATTGAGGATTGATGTTTCTTTACTGATTTTTTGTTTAGAGGATTTGTCCAATGGTGATAGTGGGGTATATTGTATTGCTGTCTATCTCTCCCTTGATATCCTCCAGGAGTTTTTTATGTATTTGGGTGCTACTGTATTGGGTGTGTATATGTTTACCAGAGTTATTTCTTCTTGTTGGATTGCTCCCTTTAGTATTATGAAGTGGCCTTATTTATCTCTTGTTATATCCTTCACTTTGAGATCTAACTTTTCAGATATAAGTATTGCTACCCCTGCTTTTTTTTCATTTCCATTCTCCTGAAGATCCTTTTCCCATCCTTTCACCCTCAGTCTGTGTGCATCTTTTTTTCAGAGGTGGGTTTCTTGTAGACAGCAGATACATGGGTCGTGTTTTCTTATCCAGTTAATTAGCCTATGTCTTTTGATTGGAGCATTTAAGCCATTTACATTTAAAATTATTATTGATAGGTACTTATATGTTGCTATTTTTGTTCTTTACCCCTTTGTTCCTTCTTCGCTTCTGATTTTTTTTTACAGCAGACCCTTCAGCATTTCTTGCATTGCTGGTTTGGTGGTAATGAATTCTCTTAGTCCTTTTTTGTCTGTGAAGCTTCTGATTTGGCCTTCAATTTTGATTGGTAGCCTTGCTGGGTATAATATTCTAGCATTCAGATCCTTCCTTTGCATGACTTCATATATTTCATTCCATTGCCTTCTGGCGTGATAAGTTTCTGTTGAGAGATCACTTGTTAGTATGATGGGGGTTCCTTTGTAGGTGACTTTCTGTCTCTCTCTGGCAGTTTTTAAGATTCTTACTTTGACATTGGTGTTTGCCAATTTAATTATAATGTGCCTTGGAGTAGGTCTTTTGGGGTTCATTTTGCTTGGGACTCTGTGAGCTTCTTGGATTTGTGTGAGTTTTTTCTTTCCTATATCAGGGAAGTTTTCTGTCATTATTTCTTCCAACAGGTTTTCTATTCCTTGCTCAGTTTCCTGTCCTTCTGGAAGCCCAATTATATGGATGTTGTTTTGTTTCATGTTGTCCCAAAGTTCCCTTAGGCTCTCCTCCTGCTTTTTAATTTTTTTTCTAAAAGCTGCTCTACTTGGTTATTTTTTCCTACCTTGTCTTCTAGCTCATTGATGTGGTCCTCTGCTTCTTCTAGTCTACTCTTAATACTTTCTATTGAGTTCTTTACTTCAGCAATGTCACTTTTTATTTCTTTTTGGCTCTTGTTCATTTCTTCTTGTTTCTTCTTCATTTCTTCCTGGGTCTTCCTCATTTCCTCTTGGGTCTTCCTCACTTCCTCTTGGTTCTTACTCATACTGTCAAATATGTCTTCCATTCTTTTCAGCCACCTTATGACCTTTTCTCTGAAAGGTTACTAACTTCCATTTTGTTTACCTCCTTTTCTGGTGAGGCTTGTTTTTCTTTCATATGTGGGCTATTTCTTTGTCTCCCCATGGTCTCTCTTCTCTGTGTATCTTGTTATGTAGTTCTCACTCTCCTGTGTTGATTTAACAGCACAAAATACAACACAACCTGGTGCAACACACCAGACACTGAACAGGAATGTAGTCACAGTAATGTTAATTCCAAATAAAGGTGATCACCAGAGAAAGGCAAATTCAGTGATAGGTGAGAAAAAAGAAAGAGAAACCCCCACAGACACATAGACACTCACACACACTCACACATACACAAAAAGAAAGAGACCCCCCTGCCACATACACACAAAATGAAAGACAGGAATGCCAACATGATATTGGGAAAAGGGAAAGAAGTAAAAAAAAAAAGAAAAAGGGAATAAATGTTGGGTGAAACTCCTATAGGACAGCCACTAATCTGAACAAAAACCAGCAACAAGTACCTGGAGATTGATACAAACTACATACAACTACTAATATCAAGGGAGGTAAGGGAACACAGAAGCAAAAATCTATCTAAAAAACAATGCAAATAAGGACAACAAAACAAGAAGCAACACCAAAAACAAACAAACAAACAAACAAAGACAACCCACAAAACAAACCAAAATAAAAGAATAAGCAAACCAATCTCACAAACCTGCATAAAAAATCGATATAATCAACAGTCAAGTAAACAACAACAATGGGATAGAGATAAAAACAATTTAGGATAGTGAAGTCAGAGAAGCAAGAGGTATATATGGACTTGGAGTAGGTGGTTGGAGATTAGGTATATGAGTGGGGCGAAATTTTAAGAGGGGGTAAAAAGAAAGAATTAAGGTAAATCTAAAGTGGGAAAAGTGTAAGGGAAACAAGGCACTAAATAGGGAAAAGTTAGCAAGAGATTGGTGGCATAAAGGTGAAGTAGAGGTAGAGTAGAAGATAGTAAAGGGTAGATGAAAATAGACTACAGTGAAAATAGTTCTACAGAACACTAATCCCAAAGTAGAATTAAGAGAAAATAAAATCAATTCCTTGTGTTACACAAGAGTCAATTTGTGATTCAGCCCCTGGGTGGCAGTGTTTCTAGATTGACCTCTGGGCCTATTGGTCCTCTCCAGCCTGAACTAAAATCTCGCTGTCCCTGTGGTATTCAATACTGATTTGTGAGGGTGGGCTGCTCCAGAGCTGCCTCTCTAATGGTGACTGTTGGTTTAGCAGCCAGGACTCTCCTAAAATCTTCTGGGTTTCCCTCCTCTGTCAGGTCCAAATGGCTTGCTCTCCAGGGATTCCCTCTGCCACCAGCTCCAAGGGCCTTCTTCCACGTTTACCAGCTCCAACAGCCACAGATTTTATTTCAGGTGCAGATCTTTCGGCTCTGAGTTCTAAGGCACCGATCTCCCAGTTCTTCCAGCTCTCTCAGTCTTGCACCCAAAGTAACCCCAGGGGAAATCTGACCTTTCCGTGCCAGAGCACAGAGCTCCTTAGACTCTGCATGTCTGTGCCAACAGGGCACCGGTGTTCTAGGGGTCTCAGCCATCTGATGGGTACTGCAGCTGTATATTTTCAAACCCTTCCCCTTCAAGGTGGCATGTCTGCCTCCGCACCGGTGGCTCAGTGAGAGAACCCAGCAATACTGGGGCTGCTCAGGCAGGGGAGGCCAGTCCAGTAGTCCCCTATCTTCTCCGGAGCATAGTTGTCCCCTTACTAGCTAACAAACACTCCCTGCGCGACCCTCAGCTGCTCCCTCCTTCTGCCCTGGGACCAGATTCAGATCACATCCCTCTGTTCCGCTGCCATTTTTCCCCTCAACAACCAAATGCCCATGAATTTTAAAGAGATCAAGAAATCTTCTGGTGAATTGAAATTCCACTTTCCTCAAGGATGTATTATGATTATAATCACTTACACATTGTTACATTGTTATAGGAAAAGCCAGTTCAGATTTTGTTTAGGACACAGTGGCAAGGAAGTTTATAGATTTATATTAGAAATTAATGTTACTTTGACTTTTTTTGATGGTTCTATTTTTACATATAAAATGCTTTTGTGTTTAATTATTCTATCCTATCTAATAAAGAGAGAATATGCTAACTAACCATCATGACCTCACAAAGATGGCAGCACCTACAGCCAATAAATAAGGAATATACTAATTGGTTGTCATGCCCTCAAAAATGGCACCACTCACAGCCTCAAGATGGTGGTGCCCAGTCCCCTAAACCCTGCTAGAGTCCACAGGCCTGCCTCCAGAGACCCCCCAGTCCCCTCAGCCCCTCAGCTGTCCAGGTCTGACCCGAGGTGCAAGCAAGACTTTGATGTTGGCTGCCCAGCTGCCCAGGGCCAGCTTGAGATGCAGGCAAGCCTCTGATTGCAACTTCCCAGCCACCCAGAACCTCCCGAGTCTCAGGTACCTAGGTCTGGCAGAGGCTTGTGCCGCTGGCAGTGGCAGCAGCAAAGGTGTGATGGGGTATCACCTTCCTCTGATAACTGGGTCACCTCGCACCCCAGAAGGGCTCCCAGACTGTGAGAGGGGGCAGGCCAGGCTGAGGGACCCCCCCCCACACACCCAGTGCATGGATTTTCATGCACCATGCCTTTAGTTTTATAATAAACAGAAAACTGAGTCCATTTGGATTATTTTTTATTTTTTAGTATGATTTTAAAACATTTATTTGGTACTACACTTAAGCATTGTTTATAAACATTATGGAGCGCATCTTTAAGTCATGTAAGCAAATGTCTAAATCAAGGGTTCAGCTCAGCCAAAGAAAACAGAATTTCATGGGTCAACAAAACAATTCTGAACTTTTCTTGAGGGTTTTTTTCTTTTATTATTGCCTAATAAAAAATGTAAACACAGTAAAGCAAAATAAAATTAATAAAACCTTATAATATTAAAATATACAAATAATCAAATGTTTCAGACTCATCCCTATATTTCCCAGACTTACTTGGGAAAGCTACAACAAAACCAACTGGAGAGCAACTGACGACCATTATAAAGGGTTAGTAAATAGGTCAGCAGGGGATTCTGCCTTTTGTACTCAAGACAGTATTTTAAAGACCTAGAGCTTTATATTCTACCACCAATTCTAAACAAGTTTTAAAAACTTGTTTTTTGTAAAGTCACATTTTTTTCTCTCTCATCACAAGATGACTCTACTTTTAAGAAGCAACAACAAAGAAACAGAAGGAAAGAATACAATCTAACAGGAAAACCATCAACAGGTTTTCTTTGTGGAGCAACAATTTCTTAGGCATTATTCTTTCTAACACTTTATAACAGACGCTACTTGAAAAAAAGGGGAAAGAAAGTTTACATGATTAGGAAAAGATAGAAATTGAAGAAACTAAAGGTATAATAAGAAATGAAAATATAATGACACAAGAAGCAAATCAATTCTCTATTGGACAAAACATTATTTTCTTTGACCTATTATCTCTCTTTTTATTATGGACATTTATTTCTTGCTCCTTCATATCCCATTGTGTTGACAAGAGTATTACTGGGATCAGCTGTGAACGAACCAGCACCTACTAAAGAGACCATCTCTTGGTTATAAGTATTTCTTTCTTATTAAGTAACACATGTATCACTTGGAATAATTACAGTGTTTTTAAATTTTTTCCTTTAATTTTAGGAAGAAGAGTTGTTGTTTTTTAAAGCTTATTTGTTTTTCCTAAGAAAGCTAGGGCTAATAATTAGAGTCATCATTTCTTTTTTTTACCATAAGATTAATCATTTTATTTTTCTCTATATTAAAAATTAAGCTGAGACAAGTGAAAAGCCATAATCTGCTTGCCCTGTAGAATTATGAACTAAATAGTTGAAGAAAATAAAAACATTAACTGATACTTGTGACAATGAATGTGAAAGAGGTAAGGGACAAAGCTGGTATCTTCTCTATTGGATAGAACTATTTATATATCTACTCCATGACTCATGGAGATAAGCAAATGGGAAAGTATAAAACATTGTATAGACTGTGCCAGAAGTTTGGTCCCCAAATGTCTATTCTTTATATATGTATTAGCACTGCCCTGTGGATATAAGAACCAAAGAGTTGTGAGCACTCAATGAACTAGACAACTGAGAGAGGAGGATGTACCTGCAAGGGAATGCTTAGAAGGAGCCATCTGTGAGCTAGGGTGACATGCCTTCTCATTGGCTACTGGATTGCCAACGGAAGACATTTTGGGGGAGTTCAAGAAGGGAACCTTGATTTAGAAAAGAAATGTAAGCAACAGGTACAGGCATCTCTTTCAAAGAATTCTGCTCTCAGAAATATAGAGAAATGGAGAAAGAACTGGCAGGGAAGATGGGGTCAACAAGGGTGGGCATAGGGGAGAGGAAGGCTTTGACATGGCAGACTGGAAATCACTTAATAGCATGATAATATCTATGCTTTCATTCTGTATTCTTAGTACATAAGCCAAGTATCCTTTAATCTCATTTCCTCATGTCAAAATGGCGTAATTTCTACCAAAAGCATTGGCTCCTGACCATAGTTCAATTACAACTTTGAGTTTTCTTCTTTATGCAGCATTTATACCAACAGGTAATGCAAGGGCCTGGGGATCTTACAAATGTCACAAAAATATAGTATCTGTTCCAAGAGATATAACCCTTGATCTGCTTGCCAACCCCTGTGTTCATGATGGGGGTCTTTATCTAATACTCACTGAAGCATTTTAGATCTCTGTAAACCAGCAAATCTTCCTCAAAGCTAGCTCTCAGTCTCCAATCCCCAAAAGAAAAAGACAGAAAGTGTTGTCTTTCAGCTGTCATTCCAAGAGTCAATGGATATATTAAGGATTCTTCATCGGATATCCATGACATTTGTGGGCAATTATATTCCAAAACTATATGGCAGTATGACAGTAAATCTAATGAGAACATATATGGGGAGAACCGAAATCTCTCCTTCCATTTTCTATATAACCTTGGACAAGGTTCTTAGTTATCTTGTATTGACTCAGTTGCCTTTCTATGGATGTGAAAATGGTGGTATTAGCTACCAGATATATTTTCAAAGAGCATTCTGCACATTAAAATTTCTAATTATCTATCTTCAAGCCTGTATCAGCGCTGATTATTAAACAGCTTTATAATCCTAACTGGCCTGAATTTTTTTCAATGCAGACCTTCAAATTATCCTTCTAGAGTGATGAATCTTTCCCAAAGCATTTAATTCTGCACACCGTTTATTCATGAATGCTATGAAACAAAAACTATATTTATTTTGTGTTCAGGCTGTAAATATCAGATATTTATAGATAATGGCTTTTTAAAGAAATAAGCACCATAGGCTCTGAAATGACTGGCAGTTCTATTATAAGGAATTTTGAACAAGCTCTGAGGCAGAGACTCCTGGGGAAGAATTTATATAATTTGCTGACTGTAAAGAAGTTCTGCAGTGAAATATTCAAAGTTTACTCATTATTAACATGCCATGATAGTTATGATTAGTTTTGCTGTCTATAAAATAAGCATCTTTGGAGTCAACTATTTTGTGATTAGCTGTAATAAATATTTTTTTCCTAATTAAGGAAAATCCATTTAATTAGCTCTACTCCAAAGTATTCTGAAAGCCAAGTTTGAATATCAAAAGTGAAAGTGATCCATTTCAACCAAGATTCAAGAAATAAATCAGTTAATAAATTAAACATCATAATAAAAAAATGAATATTTGTTTGGTTGGATACTCATAAATGGTATGAGTTTTACCAAATTTTATTTTTAAGATTCTAAACATTTTATAATTACTTAACTGGCCATACCCTTCTTTTACATTAATCACAATTTGCCCTAACCCAGGGTTTTAATTGATAGAACCAACCAACCAGTACATCTTTGTATTCAGCACATTATCTGATTTAAAAAAAATCAAAATATCATTAATGGCGCAATTTATATTTTGATTAGCATTCCAGTCATATATTTGCTGTCCTATTGCTGGCTGGCTTAATCACTCTCTTTGGTTTGGGACACTGAATTCTGGGCAGTGAGAAGTATGTCTGCATGAGTCTTCACAGAAGGTCCCTTATCATATTTATTATGCTCCTTTGTTCTTCAAAGGGACAAAAAGCTTGGAAAGTCCTAATTAATGTGTATTATAAAGGGATAGTGATTAATACATTATATAAAGCCAAAGCTTCTGTGTTAACTCCCCTAAAACATAAACATAATTAAACAAGAGGCTTTCCTCAGCAGGGAGAGTAAGGCCATCAAAACCTTCCCAGTTCATTGCTTGGTTGTTTTCTTCCCTAAGCCAGTCATGTTGACATTGTATGCTTTTCTGTGTTGTGTCTCTGCTGAACTTTGTTTATATGTTAAGGGTAAATTAAGAATTTCCAAAAATTCCAAACGATTAAGACTTCAAAACCCATCTCTATAGAAACTTTTGGAGAATCTATGTTATGTCTTACAGTTTATACATGTAGGCAAATTCCTCTGTAGAGACCTTTACAAGCTTGCCACAAGTCTATCACCACCCTTAGATGCACGTCTTGGTGTTGGCTTTGAGGTATGCTTTCTGGGGAACATTGCAGTGATTTTTGTGTCTACAGTCTGATAACACATGAACATACACAGAAAAGGTTTTTCTTCAGAACTAGTTGGCTTTTCATTCACAGACCTCATAGGGTAGTATAGTATGAATCATCTGGCAAATTAGGTTTGTTTGTCAAGACCCATTAAAGTGATCAGTTACAAAAAGATCAATTCCTGAGTATTTTTAAAGCTAGAGTTTCATACTTGACCCTTTCTTGGCCTCTGTTGTTTTTAAAGAAATTAATGTATTTTTATACAACTTAATGTATATCATTACAGACAAATCATAAAATACAAAAAAGAAAAAGACAACATTGAGTTTCATAATTAAAAGAAAACAACCATTAACACCTCCATGTATTTTTGTAGAATTCTTTCCCACAATAATGTAATTAATAATTTTTATTTGTTTTTATTACAAAATGAGAATAATTTTATAATAAGTTTTAGGCATCACCCAACCAATTGGAATCAGCCAACTCATTGGTTCGCATCTGGCCCCACCTCCCTATAAAATCATCATACTCAGGAAATTCGCGCTCTTTTGTCTCCTGCCGCCGCCGTGGCAGGGGCAGAGGACCAATCCTGGGCTTGTAATAAAGGCTCTATGCTATTGCATCAGAAAAAAATAAATAAATAAGTTTCAGGGAAAATTTATGTTACCTTACTTATCATCTCACAATGTGTATAAGTTTTATGTGATATATCAAAAGAGTGCATTGAATATATCTGAATGGCTTAAAGAATAATTATAAATACTCATTATAACCATTATCATTGTGAGGACTAACCAATAACACAGATTTGTGTTTTCTCTTTCACCCCTAAGGATAACCACTCTTTATATTTTTGTGATAATACTTTAACTAGTCATACCAAAAAATATGGCTTATTTTTCCTGTGTTTTTCCCCTCTCCTTTTGCTCAAAGTTATATTTATAAGATCCATCTGGGTTTCTAATCCACTTGTAGTTGTTTTTTCTTTAATACTGTATAGTATTCTATTAAATGAGTGTGCCCTAAATTATATATTCATCTTAGTAGGCATCTGGTAATGATGTTTTAATTAATTTCGGACATATTTCTTGGGAAATATTTGCAATTTTTTTCCCTAGTGTGAAGGCCCATGAGTGTAATTGGTGGGACATCGACAGCCTCCAGGTCGGTAGGTAATGTCAAACTGTTTTCCAAAGAGGCTATACCAACCGACACTTCCTACCAGCAGTTCTACACCATCACCAACATGATCAGATTGGCCATGATCAGATTTTTAAAAATATTTTGAGAAGCTAATGTGATTGTTATTTTACTTCAAAATATTATTAATTTGCATTTTCTCTAATTACTAACGAGTTGGATCATATTTTTATTCCATTATATTAGTCATTTGGATTTCCTTTTGTGAAGTACATCCTGAGATTTTCTATCCATTTTTTCCATATTGTACTGACTATATTTTTCATATTTACTTGTAGGAGGTCTTTATTTATTCTGTATGCCAACAGATATGTAGGTTATAAATGTCTTTTCCAGTTCTGTGACTAGTTTTTACTATCTTCATGGTGTTCTTTAATGAAGTAAATATATTAATTTAAATTAATATATTCCTTTATGGTTTGTGCTTTTAATATTCTAATTATGAAAATCTTTCTATCCAAGATCATAAAGATATTATTCTATATCATTTTTCTAAAGCATTGTGATTTTGCCTTTTGTGTTTATATCTTTAATAGGCCAATTATGACAAATATGACTTAGAAATACAATTTCATTTATTTTCTAGATTGGCATCCAATTGCCTCATTTAAATTTACTAAGAAATCTGTTTTTGTGCTTTGACACCTTGTTATGTAACTCATGTCTACATATGTGTAGATCTGATGCTAGGATTATTATTTGAATTCTGATGCCAATGTTTGTTTGTCTTTGATTTTTACATGGGAAAACTGCACAGGTTTTCTCTTGAATGCAGTTTACTGTCTTTTTATTTATATTTTAGGGAACTTATATCCTGAATTTATTCTGGTCCCTGCCCTACCCTTGTTACCAAATCAGTTGTGGCATATTATCTTAGAACTGATTTGTCACACTTGCCTAGCCATTTCTAAGACAAGAACACAGGCAATGGTAAAGCAAAATCTTCCTTTCTCATTAAAATTGTTCAGCTAATAATTGGGAAAATTGGTTCTTGGGGAAACTGAGTTTCAGTGAGCAGGTGTCCCTTTCCCAGCCCTCCACTCTTCTTAACCTTCTAGCATTTGTATTTCTCATGTAATGCCTGTCCATGAGGATATCTTTATGATCAGTTTGCCAAAGGCACTGACACGCATATGATCATGAGTAACTTGTCTTCATGTACATTTTTCTAATGAGTAAACTTTAACTGTTGGAGCATGTGGCTACTTAGTTCAAAAATAATTCTCTAATCTCTTGCTTTTCTTCCTCAACTTTAAGGGCTCTAATTGCAAATACATAACAGAAAATAAAGGGTAAAACTGAAGACAGCTGAATGATGTCATCCTATAATCCATCATTCAGGTTATGAAATATATGGAAGTACCAGCCACTAGAGTATAACATCCTTGAGGACATCTAAAGTTCACTACTTCATCCTCAATGTCTATATCAGTGTCTGGAACACAATGGAGGCTTGGTTTTAGAAAACATGTCCTTATACTTATTTCTAGACAGGGATCTTCTGTTTTAAAAAAAATCTCTTCTGCAAAAGTGTAATGTAGCAAATTCAGAAGGCAATAGCATTCTGTCCATTTCTTTTTCTATCTCCAGAGCTTTCCTGATAAGAAAAGTAAGGACATATTTAAAAAGACTAGAAAGGTGATGGAAAAAATAAAATTAAATTTAAAGAAAGAATTTAACTCATTGCTTTTCACCCCTTTTGTTCTGAAGCTATAGAAGTTTTTCTTAAAGCCTAAGAAAGATAATGAAGTCAGCATCCTCATGTGTCCTGCCTTTCAGAATGGAAGTTTAATATTATCAAAGACTAGAGGCCTGGTGCACAAAATTCATGCACAGGAGGCGGGGGATGTCCTTCAGCTCAGCCTGCACCCTCTCCAATCTGGGACCCCTCGAGGGATGTCCAACTGCCAGTTTAGGTCCGATCCCAGTTTGCCCACCACTGTGCTAGGCAAATTGTGTTCAAATAGAGATGTATACTGAGTGCTGCAGGAACACAATTGAAGGAGTACTTACCTGACATGGGTGGGAGAGAAAAAAAGTGATGCCAGACAAGTTTACAGAGGGTGTCTTAAAGGCTGAGTAGAAGTTTGACATGTGAGGAAGTTAGATGTTTGTGTCAGTGCCCTTTTCTATGGTACCAAGCCCTGGGTGATGCTGGAATTCTGGGTGAGGTTGGCAGGGGTTGCATTAGTGAAATGATTTAAGGCAAAAGAGCAAGACAGATGGGCCAGGGTCCATGCAGAGACAGAAAATGGGTGTTCTATGGGCTTGAAGTCATTTTCCAATGTTCAGACAATTCTCCAGTATCCAAATGTGCCACCATAAATGATGAAGCTCAACAAGGCAGACAAAAGGAGAGGTTAAGTGACTTGTCCTGGATCACCTGGATAGTAAGATTTTATGTGATTTAAATAAATTCACTGAGAAATAGATGGCATTAGAAAAGTTGGCACAAAATTTTTCTGAAACATACAGTATATTGCCACTGTATTTTGTTCCCTGGATATAGAGTGAATAATTAGAATGCTTTCAGAAAATAAGAATCACCTTCAATAAGATGCCTTACCCCTATCTCTTGTTCCTTTTCTATTTTTCCTGGTATATGTGTCTATATGTAAAATTATTTTTAATTAATTGCACTGACATACATTTTCAAGTATTTTCTACAATATACACCTACCCTTTTCTGTGATTCAAATAAAAATATTCAATGCTATTAATTTTTCATACTGCTCTTGATTATGACAACAAAATGACTCAGTTTTGAGAACATATACAAGTAATTATCTTAAATTGCATCAATGATAAAAATGAGGGAGTTTTAGCTGAACAACTTGGGTTTTTTAATTGAAATATTTGTGCATAAAATCTCATGATGTCCCAACGAATGCCTAATTTTTGTTTTTCTGAGTCATAATGAATATGGGAGAATTGTTTTAATAAAGATGAATTGCTTTTAATAAAAACTAAAATCGCTTTAATTTAGCTTAACAGAAGCCACAGTATTGGCAGTTTTTCTAGAAAAATTGCAGGAGTTAGTTTTTTCAGAAGTTCCATGCCAGAGTTCAGTACTTTGCATGAGAATTCAGGAAAGCATTGTTAACATGCTGTATTTCATTTGGAACAGTTTTAACTTTTGGTGGTCAACTCAATAAATGAAATTGATTAATTTTAACCTCAAACAGTGACATACTGTACCAGGATATGCTACCGGCTATCATTACTTTCCTTTTTTATAGAAAAGGTTTGGTGAAAATTTTCAGTATAAGTTTTCTTTTCTGTCTTTGGTTATACCTTTATTTTGTTACTTAATAAAGAAACAAATTGGATACCCAGGTTTTTATCTCTCCTATTTTGCCATAAAATGAGGAAGTTACTTTGAGCTCAACATCACAATTAGAGGACAAATCAATGTAGTCCTTATGTCCCCCTGTGTCCTCACCGGAGTGTCCAAATACCAACATTTAGTTAATATATTTTTATTCAACACCTACTATGTCTTTTAAACTATACAAAATTCTTGGGGACATGTATCTGTATCAGAGTTTCAATACCACAGTGGAGAGAAAAGGACCTGGGCACTATAGTACCAAGACCCAATAGCCATTTACTAGCTGAAACTTAACTTATCTGAGCCTTTGTTTCCTGTCTATTAAATGAGAATAATAATACTTCCATGTATAATTATTATGAAAACTACTTAACATAACACAAATAGCATTAGCACCTTATAGCTGCTTAGTACCATTGGTTTCTCATTTTTTATAGTCATGATTGTTGAGTCATATTGTAAAGATCCACATTCACAGTGAGACACAGATTCAAAGGGACTCTACAACAAGTGCCATATGTATGGCATAATTGTGAAGAGTATTATAAAGGAAAGGCCTATGAGTCAGCAATATTAATAAAGTTGCCATCTCTTGGAGTAGAGACAACCAGGTCAGACTTCATGAAACTGACAAAATTGGAGTTAGGACTTAGGCTAATCCAGATATGTACAGTGGAAAAGAAATGATAGTTCCAATTGAGTAAAGATTGTGAGAACATCTTCAGTGAAGGATCACAAATGTCATTTATAAGAACTAACAGTAGAATAATTTGACTAGAACAGATAATGTAGGTAAATAAATGGGGAAAGGTAAATTTTTCAAGTGAAATTAATACAAATTTGTAGAGGTTAAAATGTATTTTTGAAGAAATGAAAGTCATAAGACTTTTGAGTTAAAATTTCATATATATATATATGAAATTATATATATATATATATATATATCCTATCTATTCCTATGTAATAAAAGAGAAACATGCAAATTGACCATACCTTTGCTACGCTACCAGCCAATAGAGCAATATGCAAATTAACCCCTAACCAAGATGGCAACCAGAACCAAACTGCCACCACTGCCGAAGCCCAGCCCTGGAAAGCCTGGGGCGGTGGCTGTGGTCCCTATGTGGCAGCCCTGCCAAAGCCCGGCCCTGGCAAGCGTGGGGTGACAGCAATTCCAATTGCTGCAGCCCCAGGCCCAGCAGGGGTCCGGACCCCCACCACTGCTGAAGCTCAGCCCTGGGAAGCCTGGGGCAGCAGCTGTGGTCCCCATCACTGCAGCTCCGAGCCCAGTAGGGGGTTGGATGAAGCCTGGCCCTGGCATTCCTGGGGCGGTGGCTGTGGTCCTCAACACGGCAGCCCCGGGCCCAGCAGAGGTTCCGGACCCCTGCCAAAGCCCGGCCCTGGCAAGCCTGGGGTGGCAGCAATAGTCCAGATTTCTGCAGCCCCAGGCCCAGCAGGAGGTCCGGACCTTAATTTTCACATTTGTAAAACAACAACAACAACAACAAAAAATATGAAACAACTATTTGGTTATCCATCAGTTCCAGTCAATATTGACGTTCATGTGGTTTTTTGGAATCAGAATTTCATTACATGACCTCAATACTATACAGTGTTCATCCTTTTCTATTAAAGAGATGCATATTACTGTGAAAGCACAAGGGAACAGTTATTGAGCAAAACAATTAAGGCAATAAAAAGCACCTGGAGGCCCCAATGCTCCAAGACATATGCTCAAGAGGAGAGATGACACCAGGTGAAGAGATGACTCACTTAGAACAGCTAGTTTTTCTCTTTTTTCTTTTTTCCTGTGTGCAGGCTGGCTTCCTGACTACTTGATCTTTGTTATTATTTATTTGCTTTAAATAATAGTAGCAATGACTTACAGACAAACAATTAAAAACACACACAGTCTTAAATTATTTACTTGGAAATGTTACAAAACAAAAAATAGGTCATAGCACCTAGGAGAGTAAACTGCTTATTCCAAGATAAATTCATCTCTGAAATAGGCCAAGTTACAGGGGAAGCGATGTTGCACATGAGCAAAAGCAATGATTCGGGAATAAGACAAAAACTGAGTTTCAATCCTGGGTAGACTACTTTCCTTGCAGAGTTACTGAAGCCCCTCTAAACCTCTGATTCCAAATCAGTAAACAGGCAACATGCCACCACTACTGGGGAGATACTGTGAAGATGAAATGGTGATGTGTGTAACATCACCAGGACAGTCCTGGTGCTTACAAAGCAGTGCTTAGTAACTGGATCTTACATGTGCAGGCTCAACTATATTGATTTCAAAGAGGAAGGTAGAGGAAGAGACTGATAGAAACATAAATGATGAGAGAGAATCATTGATCAGCTGTCTCCTGTACGTCTCTCTCTTGGGATGGAGCCCACAGCCCAGGCATGTGCCATGATCTGGAATGGAACTGTGGCCTCCTGATTCATAGGTTGACACCAGCCAAGCTGAAAATGATATTTTAAAGAAAACTAGACTAGCTTAAAATGCAGGAAAAATAAAAATTGAGTGACCAAAGCTTCAATAATCTAGTCCTAAATTAAATTAGGCTTGTGGCAGGAGCAATAAGGGAAAAATGTATAGAACCTCAGTGAAGGAAGAATTGATTGGCTTTGGTACAAGACTGATATATGGGGGTGAAAAAGAAAGACAAAACTAAGATTGATACAAATATTTAGTACTTGCTCATTCAGGAAATGAGAAAAGAATGAATTCATTTTGGAAAGTAATGGGCTTGATTTTAGATATTTTCAACTTAAGATGATTACAAGGCATTCAAATAGAAAGCTCTCATCAATAGATGGCATATGGGGAGACAAACTTAAGAAAAAGATAAGGAAATTAAGATATGTGTCCTTCATCCTCATGGAGTAATTAAAATCTAAAATCAGATGAATTTTTTAAAATCAGCGTTTCACAACTACCCCATTTTTCTTTATATAAGATGCCCCCCCGCCCCCACTTTTCCAACCCAAAATTAAGACATCAATATTTTAAACATTTTGCTGGTTTTCCTCTTAAGGCCTTCTTCTATTTTGGCATCCTAAGGAGTTGTTCTTCCTGTTTTCTACACTGTCTGATCATACACTCAGTGGGAATAGGTACAAATGTCTCTCTGTAGCTCTATTTCCATGCTCTTTTGCATAGCTGATTACATTCAGAGTAAAGCAATCACTTGCCAGTATTTATCTTTTTTATTTTTTGACATCTTTATGGGCTCAGAACACTCTGGTCCTTATTGCACCTGCATACTGTCCACCTCCAACTCCAATTATGAAATCAGCTGGCATCAATAACAATAAAGGTCATGATTGGAGGAAGCCTGTTTTACAAGGTGTGGGCAGCTGTGCACCCACATGGCTCCTCCTCAGCTGACTCCCGTATATAGGATGCCCCTCAATTTTCAGTCTAATGATTTTAGAAAAAAAAAGTGTCTTATACATGGAAAATACAGTATATCTCCTGTTATTAAAGACTTATTGAGACAATGATGTATATACTGCCTATCGTCACACTTTTGTGTACCAGCAGTATAGTGGTGAATACCAAGAATATTTTCATTGTCATGGAGCAGTCAGCACATGACTGACAATATGCATGATAATGTTCAGTTCTATGTGAGAGCTATAATGTCTCTCAAGAAAGTGAGAGAACCATGGCATTGCTATTAATATAATTCTAAATACTCTATAATTTATTTAAAAATAATAATTTACAAACACTGATAACTCATAGTAAGTAATTTACCAGTGATAATCACTGTACCCCAACATCTTGGATGAAAACCTTTACTTTAAGGAGAGGTTAGGAAGACAGCAATGTGGCTGAAAACTGAACCTTCAGGAACAGATATATATAATGAATGGGAAAAGAAATCCATATGTGAAATAAATTAAGAGATGGATGGATGAACAGAGAGACAGACAGATAAATTAAAGTGGATGAGTAGAGGTTAGAGAATTTAAAGGACTAGGACGAGAGCCAATTGGGACAGTGCCACTGAAGCTGAGAGAGGAAAAAAATAAGAAGAGAACATATTTCACAGTATTTAGTAATAATGATAAAAGCTGAGAATGAGAAACAGGAAAGCTCACTGATAAACTTCAAAGAGCAGTTTAGAAAAGTAGAAAGGAATCAAGGTAATGTAAATGAGGCTATAGAAAATAGTATTCAAAGGATAAAAGAAGGCACAAAATGACCCACAGTTCTGTCTCACAGAATGTTATTTGTAAATAATAGGGTGCGGTTGGGAAGATATACAGAATCCCAAAACACAAGGCACACTCATTAGAGTCTAAGGGATGTGTCACAGGAAGTGAATCTTGGGGTTAAGGAAAAGATGTCAGGTCCTAGGACTGAAAGGTCTTATTGGAGAGGAGACGAATCAACCCTGATATTACATGGGAGAGATTTGAGCACATTTTTTTTGTTTGTTTTTCAGCTCAGTAATGAGTATGGAAACAGTATGGCCTCTCCAATACAGAAGTGGAAGTAAACATTAGCATTGAACATAGACTGCTTTGTAAGAAAAAAAAAAAAACATAAGAAATCTATTAAACAACTATGAGGTTCCAGTTGACACTGGACAGCAATAGTGGGCTGAATCCACCTTGTTTTTAGAAAACAAAGTGGGATGAAAAACAAGAAAATAAATTCCATGATGGAGGTGATACAAGGTAGAAATAGCTTAAGGGAAAGGCAAAAACTTGAGGAAGTCAATGATAATATTGCGAATATAAAATTGTACCTCTCTTTTACTTCCTTCCTTCAAGGACAGATATAAAGTTGGCATAATAATGGCATTATAGCTCAAGAGGTTATAATACTCCTAACACATAATAAATATTCAATTTCTTTATTGGTCAAGTTATGAAAAATGCTATAAACAGTTCATAATTTTAGCAGCTTATCATAACATGACTTATTTCCCCTTCAAATCATAATCCAATATGGGTTGGCATGGGAGAACTGCTCCATGCAATTATTGAGAATTTCATGGTCTTTCAATTAGTGTGCTGCCGTCCCCCAGGACACTGAACAATCCAGTGGATCTTCTATGTCCATCTATCAGACAAAGAAAAAAAGACTGTAAAGGAACGTGTGGAAGAGGAATCTCAAGGATTGAAAATGCTACCTGTGGTCTTCATCTGTGTTCTATTGGGCAGAAGTCAGTCACATGATTCTTTTAAGCAGCAAGGGAGGCTGAGAAATGTAGTCTAACTATGGCTCTGGAGGAAAAGAAACAATCTTTGATGACAACAATAGTAGTCTGCTATTATGATTATAATTATTGTTATCTAGAGCATTCTTAGTCAAATTTATTCCCTGTCGAATGGAGATGATTTTTTTTTAAAGTTTTCTTTTTTGTAAGATAAGTCCATGAACATGCCCCAAGCAAATCCTTAGAAGCCAAAAAGAATAGGTTTCTTCCTGAGAAGAACAGTTAAGTACAAGAGGACTTGGGAGAACATTAAAATCCTAAATGGAAACTTCTTGTCCAAACTCCCCACATTTCTGACATATAGTCAACTACCACTCTTCCTTTCTATTTGGGTATTTATAGGTCTCTCAAGCTTAACACAGCCAAAACTGTACTGATCTCATCTTCACCAGAATTCATTTTACCTGGAATCTTTTAAAATTCTAGTTGATGGCAATGCTTTTTCCAGGTATTCAAATAACAAGTTGGAAGTCATTCTTGACTCTTCTCTTGCCCTCATATCAAATACCTACTAAATCAGAAAATCATGTTGGCTCAAACTTCAATTTGTGCAGTTTCCACTCCTACCATCTTGTCCTAAGACTCCATCATCTCTTGCCTTTGCCACCTGTCTTTCCCCACAGTCTCTTTTCAATGAATGATTGAACCACACCTCTACTCAGACTTTTCCAATGCCTTCCACCTCATTCAAAATCACTGCCTGAGTCCTTATCATGGCCAACATGATTCTCAAATGTTGCTACCTCTTGTTTACATTGTGCTTCCAACCCCAGCCTCCTTGCTGTTCCTCACATATATCAGATAAAGACTTGCTTCAGGCCCTGGTTCTGAATGTTTATACAGCATGAAATCCTCTCTCCCCAGGTAGCCCATGGGTAACTCTCCCACCTTCTTCAAATATTTGTTCACATGTCACATTTGAAATAGAGTCTTGCTCTGGTCATCATATTTAAGAAAGCAATATTGCCCCTCCAATAAGTCCTTGACCCTTTCAGCCTATTCTATTTCTTCATTTTTTCCATAGCATTTTTCATGCTGATACATGGTATGGAAGTTACCTATTTAGTACATCTGCTATTTAGTTGGCCTTCCACCTCCTCACTAGAGTGTTAAACACCATGAGGTCAGACTTTGCCTTTTTGCTCAGTGGTGTCACCTAAGGTCCTAGAATAGCATTTGGTACTGATTTAGTAAATATTTATTAAAAGAATGACTAAATGAGTTAATAAATACACTATTTAATAATTAATAATTAAAATGATTGCCTGAAAAATAGCAGTTTCCTTTCAAATGATTTTTATAATAGCATGGGCCCCTACACACAGTTAGTAGCTGGATTTTAATTTGATACTTTGGTAAGGACAAAATTACTTTTTTGTGTGTGAATTACTGATTTTTTTTTCAGTTTGTCATTATAAATATTTTCTGTGTTTCAAGTTGTGTCTGGAAACTTACAGGCCAGCAAGTGGCTGGGAGTGGAGAGCATACATCTCTTGCAGCTACAGTGATTTTCTATCTCTGACTCATCTGAAAAAGCCTTAATTGAGCATGTATTCTCATGATGAAGATCCAAAAAAATCTTAATTGCCATTAAGCTGTCCACAGAAGCAAAACGAAGTGGAGAATTAAGGCAATTATCAGGATGATATGAACCATAGAAAACATGTTTGCTTCAATCTGGATGTTTCTGGGGAACTTATTTTTGACCTATATTATCTGAGTAATCTCTTCAGTTTGTATTTCATTTTGCACAGACAAATAGTAATTTAGTGCAGAGAGGGAAGAACCCATTATATAGAAAATCAGTATGAGAAGAAACTCACTTCCCAGGATGTGTTTGGCTTTGTCTTCTATTTTTACTAAATTTTGTTGCCAGAGGAAATGGAAAAATAAAATAAAGACTTAAGGAATTTGTTTTTAATTAACAACTAGTTTACTGATGGTGCGGTGTGACATCTGCCTACCTTTTGATATTAACTAAAATAACTATTCGATTTTAATGTCTTTTAGCTACTATTTAGACTGTAACTTTAGATTCATTTTTCAAAAGCTACTGAGTAAATAAAATAGGATATTATTCATCATACATTTCTTCTAATGCAAATGCAGATACAATTGACAGACTGTGGGATGGTACAGGTTTACATAAAAGCCAATTTCCTGCCTGGTTGGTGTGGCTCATTGGTTAAGCATAGACCTATGAACTAGGAGGTCATAGCTTGATGCCCAGTCAAGGCGCATGCCCAAGTTGCAGGCTCAATCCCCAGTGTGGGGCATGCATGAGGCAGCCAATCAATGATTCTCTCTCATCATTGATGTTTCTCTCTCTCTCCCCCTCTCCCTTCTGAATTCAATATATGTAAAATGAAAGCAAAAGCCAACTCCCCAGAATATTTCAAGTGTATGATAATGAGAAATTTGCACGTATGTTTGTGTACTACTTTTATGTGCCTTAAGTGCATTGTCAGATCAATTTTATCTATTAAATATATGCACTACCCTTTTACAGAGATACACTTACCAATATGACTATTTATTAACGTTAAATTTTGGTATTCAAATTACCTCACCTCCACCATCACCCAATGGTTAGCAGAGGAGGACCCATGCAGTGTTTTGGAAATTCTGCTCTTGCTGAGAAGCAGGACTCTCTGTCACTAACCAGACCTATTTTTCCCCCTAACATATGAGCATTTCATTGGGGCAAATGACAGAATCCCACAGGGTCTCAATTGCTATCAGTTGTATATATGAACCTCAAATATATGTTGACATTAAATGCCATCTCTATTTTGTTTATCTTTGAAAAATCAGCCCTTAGTTTCACTAATGATTTATATTTTATTTTTCGTCTTCATTGAATTTGTTTCTGCTCTGATCTTTGTTATTTTTTCCCTTCTACTAAAGTACAGTTTCGTTTATTCTTCTTTTGCTAGTTCCTTGGTTATAAAGTTAGGTTGTTAATTAGATACTAGAGGCCCAGTACAGAAAATTTGTGCATGGGTAGGGTTCCCTGGCCTGGCTGGCGATCAGGGCCAACCTGTGGGGAGACCAGCAGGATGATCAGGGGGACCCCCACTGGCACCCGCTTTGGCTGGCATGGTGCCACCCACTTGCTGGCCTCTCCCATCCCTCCCCCACCAGTTGCCTCCATCTGCAGAGCAACTGGTGGGGCAACTGGAGGGTCCAATGGCATCTGCCTTGGTTGGCCTGGGGCCTGCAGGCTGGGGGCAGCTCCTGTGTTGAGTATTTGCCCCCTCATGGTCAGTGCACATCATAGTCACCAGTCATTCCACTTGTCATTCTGCTGTTTGGTCTATTTGCATATTAGGCTTTTATTATATAGGATTTTATTTTTTGATGTAGGTGTTTGTCATTGTGAACTTTCCTCTTAGACTGCTTTTGTTGCATCCCATTAGTTTTGTTATTTTATGTTAATATTTTCATTGGTCTCAAGATATTTCTTTTCTTTTCTTTTTGTTTTTTATGAGAGTGGTTTTAATTTTAATTTCTACATATTTATGGGTATTCTAGTTTTCTTCTTATAATTGACTTCTAGTTTCATATTATTGTGTTCAGAAAAGATGCTTCATATAATTTCAGTCTTGTTAAATTTACTATGACTTGTTGTGTGACATAATGTGTAATCTGTCCTAGAGGGTATTTCATGTGTACTACTGCTGTTGAATACAACATTCTCTATATGTCTATTACATCCATCTGCTGTAGTGTGTAGTATAAGTCCAATGTTTTCTCATTGTTTTTTTTAATATATTTTATTGATTTTTTACAGAGAGGAAGGGAGAGGGATAGAGAGCCAGAAACATCAATGAGAGAGAGACATCAATCAGTTGCCTCCTGTATACTTCCTACTGGGTATGTACCTGCAACCAATATACATGCTCTGGACCAGAATCAAACCTGGGACCCTTGAGTCTGCAGGCCAATGCTATATCTACTGAGCCAAACCAGTTAGGGCTTCTCATTGGTTTTCTGCATGAATGATATGTTTATTGTTGAAAGTGGGGTATTGAATTCACCTACTATTATTGTATTACTGTTTCTTCTTTCAAAAATGTTAATATTTGCTTTATATATTTAGATGTCCATATGTTGAATGCATAAATATTTACAAGTGTTAATACCTCTTGTTGGGCTAACACATTTATCATATATAAAACCTTATTTACCTCTTATTACAGTATTTGTATTTACACGTATTTTGTCTAAGTATAGTTAACCTAGTTTATTTTAGTTTTCATTGGCATGAAATACATTTTTCATCCCTTTACTTTCTGTCTGTGTGTCCATAAAGCTGAAGTGAGTCTCCTATAGGCAGCATAGAGTTTACTCTTGATTTTTATCCAAAATTTTATTTGAAAATTACCTGATCTTTAAAAATTTTATTGAATTTATTGGAATGACAGTTAATAAAAAAGTTATTCAGGTTTCAGGTGTGTGATTCTATAATAGAGCACCTAAATATTATATTGTGTGTTCACCATCTCAAGTCAAGTCTCCTTCCATCATCATTTGTCACCACTCTATCCTCTTGTACCTCCCCCAACTTCCCTTTTCCCTCTGGTAATCACTATACTATTATCTGTATCTGTGATATTATTTTTTCTTGCTGAATCCCTTTATTTGTTTTATCCGGAGCCCCAAACCCCTCCCCTATGACAGCTGTCAGTCTCTTTATATTTTGCTTATCAGTTTACTGTGTTCATTAGATTCCACACATTAGTGAAATTATATGGTTCTTGTCTTTCACTGACTGACTTACTTCACTTAGCCTAATTGTCTTCAGGTCCATTCATGTTGTAGCAAAAGGTAAGCTTTCCATTTTTAGGCTCAGTAGTATTCCACTGTATAAATGTACCACAGCTTTTTTTTTTATCCAATGATGGATACTTTAGCTGCTTCCAAATCTTGGATATTGTAAATAATGCTGCAGTGAACATAAGGATGCATATATCCTTTCAAATCAGTGTTTTTGGTTTCTTTGGTTATATTTCCAGAAGTGGAATCATTGTATTATGAGGCAGTTTTATTTTTAATTTTTGAAGTAACTTCATATTGCTTTTCATAGTGGCTGCACCAATCTACATTCCAGCCAACAGTATACCAGGGTTCTCTTTTCTCCACTTCTTCTCCAATACTTGCTTGTTGATTTATGGATTATAGCTATTCTGACAGGTGTAAAGTGGTATCTCATTGTGGTTTTAATTTACATTTTTCTGAGGATTAGTGAGATTGAGCACCTTTCTATGTGTCTATTAGTCATCTGTCCTCTTTGAAAAAGTGTCTATTCAGGTCCTTCCTTATTTTTAAATTGGATTGTTTGTTTTCTTGATGATGAGTTGTAAGTTCATTTTAGACAATAATACCTTATCAAACATACCAACTTCTCTATCAAAGAGTATGACTTCAAAATTACATGATGTGCTCCCTGATGCAAGATGCTATCTTTTAGTTGTATGGTTACTCTTGAATTAACAAACTTTGTTTCTGTGCTGAAACAAATTCAAATGTCATTGATTGCACTGATCTTTGCAGCTACCCCTGCATAATGGGGTATTCCATTTTTCCAAGTTCTCTTGCATATTTGTTGCCCTAGTCCTTATGAAGCTTATCTGACCTACAGTGTCTCACAAAGCACTTTCTGTCATAATTTTTCATATAGCTACAGTGTGCACATTATATCATTGCAATGTACTAAGTCACCTTAAGTATGGGAGGATGAGTTCTGGGAGTAATATTTGGCTACAGAGAATGATTGTGGATTAGAGTGGGAGCGAGATATAGTAATAGGCTAATACATTTTTACAAAGCAAGTGCAATTGATCATGTGGATCTTAAACCATTTCCTCTGGAATGACAAGAGTTTATAAAGAATATAGAATTTAAAAAGTTATGTACCTACATGTACCTAGCAACTTGACTTTAAAATTTATAAAGTAAAAATTCACAGAATTATAGGAGAAAGTTCACAAATTGGAGTATTTTATGACCTCTCTCCTAAAATCTGACAGACATGAAGATGAAAAATATATAAAAAGACAGAAAATATAATAAATGATATACAATATTTACTTAATGAATGGAGGGAATAATATGTATTAAATCATTGCACCTATCATAATGCTATAGGTATAATTTGTAATAGATATAAAATGCAAGATATCATTTACTGAAAAGTAAAATAACAAGTCAAATTGTTTTTTTCCAATGACTCTCAACTAAAGTTCATTTTTTGTTTCTTTTTACATATAGCCAAAAATCATGATCTCTTCAGAAAAAGAAATCAGAAAAATTGGTTCATTAGCATTTCATAAGCAAGTTAATATACTTTGGTTAGAAATAATGTGTTTGTTATTGCTGTTTAGCACTATCTAAATAGAACTAAATTCAAGAGACACATTGATGCATTGAGCATTATGTAACCACTAGGGACATGTTTTCACAGGTAGCCTACATTAGAATCACCTTGACATCTTCAAACACAAGAGCCTTGGCCCACCCTCAGAGTTTCTGATTCAGTAAGCCTAGGAATTTGCATGACTAACAAGTTACCAGGTAATACTGATGCTGCTGATTGGGGACCACACTTTGGAAACTGTTAAATATCAATATAAAGAAGCAGCAGTTTATCAAACATCACTCAAATGACTGAAACCTGACTTTAGCCTTCCTTATATGTTTAAATAAATTATCCTTCAGATTTTCAATATTTGAATAGTCATTCTTTTAAATGGGAAGTTCATTTAAAATGTAAAGATAGTAAGTATTAATTGGTTAAATAAGAGTATTAGCAATGGTATAGGTTATTCTCTCCAGTTTTACTTGTTTACCTTTTGTTGGCATGTCTTAACTCTTGAGTATCAGGCTTTGGAACTTTGAAGTGGTTGACTACGGCATCACTAGGAAACTAAGCAGGTTCTTATAAAATCTTAGTCCATGTTTCTAAAGCATGTGAGCATATGGCTGCTGAGTCATCAGAATTTCCCATGGTGCATTTCAGATGTGGGTTGATATAACAACACAAAGCAATGCTTTAAACTGGAACAATCATCTCTAATGTGAGAGGATGAATAAATTTAGAATTCAGGATTGAGGAGAATAGTCAGAATGTGAGCTGTAGACAGATGCTTGTTGGATAGCTACCAAAAAAAGAAAATACATTACACTTCTGATGATGCTAACTTTCTCCATTATCCAAAGCCATATGCCTTTGCCCTAGTAGAATACACGCTACTTTCTGATTCTTCTATAAAGGATTCAAACCTTTCCCAAGCAAAGATAGCCCTTTTCCTGTGTTTGTCTCATACATGCTTTCATGAAAAACATAAAACAATATATCACAGTGACTGTTGGCATATCTGTTTCCCAGTAAACTGGAAGATTCTTGAGAGCAGCCACATTCTTTATTTTTTCTTTGAATATCATGCACCCAGCATCATACCTAAGGATTTCTACTTGTTCAATAATAATTAATAATAATAATGCTCAATAAATGTTTGTTAAATGAAAAGCCCTTCAAAAGTAATGATCTCCCCTCCTCCATCACTCAGCATGTCATCCAAGCACCATAGAGTGCTGGATACTGAATTGATATTATGAAATTAAACTGAATGGGCACAGCAGGAGACTAACCTTAATATTTGGGGGTGCGGGGGTAGAATAAATCCCCAAAGTAGATATGCCCTTATTGTCTGTTGATCCACTCTGAAAAGGCAAATAAAACCATCTACTCTTGGTCCAATTAGAATAGATGGCAGCTGGGATTGCACGGAGCTCCCCTTGCCACCATCTCGACACACCGCCTCTGCCTTTGGTCAGTGCATTCTGTGTTGTTGTTTCTTGTTAACCTGGTGCTGCTTAAAGCCACAACCTCACAACCCACTGCTGTCATGGGATGCAAATTGGCAGCCCCATCACAAACCCTGTCTCTGAAGAGGCACTTGGTTGGCAGAGTAAAAACACAGAGTAACGAGATGCCATCTGCATTTCCTACTACACTGCTCAATTAGTTGATTGATTTGTAACACTTTAAAAAACATTTTCTAGGCAAAGCAAATTAGGAGAGTGTTTCATAATGTATTCAGTTTAATTAAAACTGCACTAAGTGGAGCACTTTGCTTCTTGGTTTCAGAAAAAAAAAATTATCACAAGGAAGTCACACACCATATTGATTTTTAACCCTCGAGCAGGAGTGAAACAACATTGTTAAAGGTTGCAGCGTCTAGAGCTACACAAGTGTACTCCTTTGAAAAGTTTCCTGTAATTAGAAAGTAGAAGATTGGGTGGCAAGAGAAGACATGAGAACACCAGCACGAAATAGAGAAGGGACTTGTGGGGAGAAGCTGTAACATGCTCCGAATTTGAATAATCAACAACACCTGCTCCTTGTTGAATACAAAAATGCTTTTATCGTCTGAAGGGGAAAGGCAATCTGTAACCATTCCAGATCAATTCAAAGGCTTGAAAACAAGCTGGAAATGTTGAATATATATGCAGGTCTCCACTAATAAGGTGAATGCACAAACAACCTGAGACTGTTCCAGCTTTGGATAATTTTAGATGTGATCTAGCTCCTCCTTTTCCCATCTCAAATGATCCCTACCAAACTGCTTTCTCTTCTGCATCTCTGCTGCCTGTCATATTACCAAATGCAAGAAGGTTTCCAAATTGCCATCTGATTAAACCCTCAAGTTATTGGAGATATTTGCATGGGTAATTATGATTTATTTAAAAGTACTTTGTTTGCACTGCTCTTGTCTCAGTTTCTTCAAAGTCAATTACTGAGAAATTGATTGGATTAGTTTGATTTTTTTTAACTACTTGAAACTTTAGAACACATCCCTTCACATAATTCATTTGAAAGTAAAACCAAAACAATGAAAAGAATGCCCTGTGGAAATCTGTGTGTTTTATATTTTCAGGATTTCTGTCACCTGCTCCTAAGTGGCTAAAATAGAAACAGTAATAGTTATTTTTTTAGTAGAAGGAGAGATCAAAATAGAGCTGTCAAATGGACTGTTTTGGCCCCATCTCATTTGGCTAACTCAGTAATTCTTTGTAGGGTTTAGTTTGTTCTGTTTCTGATATAGTTTTGTTCCTATGTGGGAGATATTCACAGGAGACTGACAATAATGTTCTCCCATATCATAGATTATGCTTATCATAAATATTTTATATCGTATTCCTTAAATTCTCTTAAAGGATTGAAAACTGAGCCATGGTGTGAATTCTGCCATTCACTCTAGGACATTACTCCACAAGGAAGTTCTGATTTATGTTTAGTTCTTCCCAACCTACACACACAGAGGATCTCAGAATAATGCCATGGGCTTGTCCATTTACCTTTTATAAGCAATGCCATAAATTAAACCAAAGAAACAACTATCACCAGTTTCATAGATAGTTGCTTAAAAAATACTGTGGGGTAGTGCTTGTTAGGTATTAATTTGTTAAATCTAATAATATTCTGTGTAAACTACCAGCAGCTCTTCTCCAGTGAATGCTATGGGGAGCACCTCAAAAAGACATTTCAGGCTGGCCAGTTTGCTCAGTGGTGAGTGCCCACCTATGAATCAGGAGGTCAGTTTGATTTCCAGTTAGGGCACATGTCCTGGTTGTGAGCTTGATCTCCAGTAGGGGGGCATGCAGGAGACAGCCCATCAATGATTATTTCACACCATTGACATTCTCAACTCACTTTTACTCTTCCTTCCTCTCTCTGACATAAATAAAAATATATATGTATTTTTAAAAGGACACTTTAGAATAATGCATTCTTGTGATTTTGTCTTTAAGAAGACCCCATTAAAAAAAGGAGAACCCCATAGTCACCCTACCTTTCCAGGAAAGAGGATGTTAAAAGGTACACCTGTGGAGACCCATTGAGTCCATAAAGTATATTTTCATTAAATTTTTAATGAATCCCAGCCAATAAAAAAAGAAGAAAAATCATATAGCACTTTCCATGTTTAAATATTACTAATGGGACTGGAAGTAAAAATACTTGCTATTTAATTACAGAAACATGTACTCTGATGCACAAATGCCCAATAGAGGATAATGACATTGGACACCAAAAATGTTCTTTGGCTGCTGGGAACATTTGACAATAATTTACATGTTTAATTGAGTTCCTGTGAAAGGCTCATTGTGCAATTACATGTTCACTTAGGTGCTTAAATAGATACTGAAAATACCTATGTTTCATTTGTACCTATTGCTCAAATTGCTGCTGCAAAAAAAAAAAAAAAAATGTTTCCATTTATTTACATGCGGGACTTTACATACGATTGCACTTTGCTGTGTGTTTAAAATGCCTGCTGCCCTTAGATTTGATGGCTCAGTGTTGCTCTGAGCACTCTTGGAATGCAGACTATTTATGGAACACTATTGCCCTCTGGCAGTGAGGCAGCCAGTGGTTTTAATAACTGTTTTAAGTCATTTTGACAGCTTTTAAACCAGTCACACCCAGCAGTTTAGGCCAGAAGGGAAACATCAGCAAATGCCTGCAGGAGTTTTATGTTACAAAACCTGTATTTGCGTTTATATTAGGAAAACGCTACAATTCTTGCTTTAAAGAAAAGCTGCATCCCCAAGAGGCAGACTGAATTTTTGCCAGGTAAAGCTTAGAAATGTGTAAATAATAGTGACAATATTGTGCTCACAGTACAAGCCAACAGAGTTGTTCTTCCTTAGATTCCTGAGCTGAAGTTCCACAGAGATCAACTTGTAAGTGGACCAAAAGGTGCTTCCCAGCTGCTTCTCATCTACATCCTCAAAGTGAATGCCTCCTAAGAGCCAGGTGGGCTCACCAGCTGGGGCTGGACTTACAGGGAGGGGCTCTGCTGTGTTTGCAAGTGCAGCTTGGCAAACAGCTGAGAAAGGCCCAGCTCTTGAAGCTCTTCCTCGTTCCCATGAGCACTCTTTCCACTGTTGAACAGGTTGTCCATCTCTGGGCGCAGAATTCAGAGGGAGAGGCCAGGAGAACTCCTCAGGAGAAAGATGAATTGAAGTAGCAATCTATGCTTTTACTCCAGGTAGGCACCCACCAATGCCTTCTAGCAACATCCCTGGAACTCTTTGCCTGCTGACTTTCAGTACCATTTCCTGAATGTACATTGACTGTTTGGTTTGTTTGACACCATGGTTTAGAAGGGAGGTGTTTGGTTTTGTAACTACAATTCAATACAGAACTGTAAAAATTGGAAGTTCAATTAAGAGAAAAAAACAAGGACTTTCACTGTAGAAGGAGAGACAATAAAGGTGCTAGATTCAGAAAACAGTTTAAAGAAATTTGAGGCTCTACATATACTTAAACAATCTAGAGAACCAATAACATTAATTTAATTTATTATGTGTAATCATCTAGATTAAAATTTTGAATTATTCTGAATTGTCCTTTGTTAAAAATTAATTAAATTGCTATCATCCAATACAATCTCAGTGGAAAAGGAATACATTTAGCTTAGTAGAAAACGAAACAATTACTTTAGTTATGCAAGAAATATGCAAAAGATCACTTCAAGTTTGTGCTCAGTTGAGAAAAAAGAGATTTATTTAGGTCTATTTTCACTGACTTATGAATGTGTCACGAATATATCTACATATTCTGGCTAAAATGACAGGAGAATATCCGGAAGGTCACAGAATGGGAAAAAGGTGTGAGGAGACAGGGCTGAGGCTGCAGGGTGGTAAACGCAGGTTTCTAAGCAGATCCAATCCTGAGAAAGCCAGCAGCTACCTGAACAGGTACCAGCCCTGGCCACCTATTCAATCATTGACCCTTCTAAGTAACCTGTTCTCCAAATGAGTTCAAAACAAACTAAAGACTCCAAAAGCAAAACAACTCATTTTCCCCTGTAACTGACTACAAACAGATCTTTGATTTCTCTATATGAATTCTTTGTTTCAAAGCTTCCCTACAAATTTCCTACTGAGACCCTGCATTTCCTTTCACAAAGATTCTCTTTTAAAGAGTCCTGTGGGCCAGAAATGATGCAGAAGCTCAAGAGGTCACCAGTTTTAATTTTGTTCTGTTGGTATCCTTCTATGGACAGAGGTGGAATGATTCACATCTGGAAGCATAATTTGAGCAATAAGTTATGCCAACTTCTATAGAATAGAAGCTCCCACTATTTTTGGGTTTGAATAATAATAATAATGGTGATAATAACAATGATAATTTGTCATTACTTCTTAGAAAACTAAGATAGACTAACTGCTCTTCATAAATTATGTCTTTAAAAAATTACAGAATTCTTGAGAGGACACTATCATTATTTCCTGCTTATTTATGTGGAGGTTATGTTGATTCCTCCAGCCTAGAGCTAGAAATTACTTGAACTCAGGTCTGAAGTCCCCCTAAAAAATGATTTTTAATGGTCTTATGCAACTTTTATTTTTCCATAAAAGATGAATAGGTGGTCTGGTGCAGAGGGCAGTATTAAGTATAATTTTTTAACCAACTTGTACCTACAACTTTTCCATGTGATTTTGGAGCTCCTTCCATTAAAGGAGCTGAGTCTATTCTCCACTCCACCCTCTTTGATCTTGGGTTTGGCAACTTGATTTGCTCTGACCAATACAATGAAGCAGAGGTGGCAGACAGCGTGTTAGCAGCTCTTTGGTCAGGCCGTCATTGGTCCCAGTGCATCTGTATGCCCTTACATACCTTGTCATGGTTATGAGGAGTGTAAGAGACAGATGGGACAGAGATGCCCTGGGTGACCTGCTAATAAATCTCAGATGATCCAGAGATGCATAAGCACTATTAAATAATCATTGCCATCCAAGTTTTTTTTAAACTTTATCATTTAACTTTATTTCTGATCTCCCTTTCCCTCCCCCCCCCTTTAACCCCTTCTTTTGGGTGCTTTTTATTTTATTTTTGTGATTGCTACAGCAACAGACACCCTTTATGTGGTTTATTTTGAAGAGTATGTGCTAAATGAGCACATACAAACACAAGCATGTACACATACCTAATTTAGTAAAAGTCTTGGTGTCTTACATCCAGATAGCAATTGGGTGCAAATAAATGTGTTATAATCAAAGGAGAGAGTTCCACCTGTATTTTCCTTTTGATATCACAATTCTATTTTCTTCTTGGTTCCCCCATTAAAAGCCAAGTAGACATTTTTAGATAGTTTAGCTGCTGACATCTAGCTTTGGTCTTTTATGACTTTTTACTTGATAACTCATGCTCACAGGGACCATCTTTGTGTACCTGACACATCTCAGTAAAAAGGAGGCATCAGGACCCCCAGAGAACAGAGCCAGTTCAGTGCTAGCTTGCCAACTCCTATTCTGCTTGTTCTCAGCTGCAGGGCTACTGAGGTGATTTTTACTTTGAACAAGGTCAGCAGTGATAAGTAAATGTTAATTGGGAAGCAACTATGCAATATCAAAGTTCACTATCAAGTGGTATCACAATTTTACGATATGAGATACAAAACAAAGGCTAAATGAAGAAAGAAATAAAGAAACCATATGCATACATCCACACACACATATGCACATACATTCCATAGACGTTTGAAGCTGTTCTCAAAGAAATTCTTTGTAACCGGCCTCTGGTATATTGAACTATATGAAATGAATATTTAATACAATTGTAGCTACATTCTTAGACTATGATTAAATATATAAGATGAAGTGGAGGACTAGTTTAATTTTGACAAAGATCAGATCCAAATAATCTTACCTAAGAAAGGCAATTTTGGTCTCAATGTTCTACTTAATATAGTTTGTGTTAATCCAACTAAAAAAATAGATTTTGTTCAATGATTATAAACAAATACAAGTATTCAAAGGCTATATCATTTTATGACAAATTGATTCATTTGAAGTAGTATTTGCTTTATGAATGGGTAAATAAAATGAGCATCTTATGATAATTAGGAATCTGTGTAAAATATTACCCTAATTTTATAATAGTAAGTGGGAAATATATATTTTATTTGATTTGGGCTAGCTTTTAGTAAGATTTATATGACTTCAATAATGTATTAAAGAGTTCCATTTGTAAATAGGAAGATTCCAGGATTTGGAAGACAATATGCACATCCGGTCTGGTGGTTTGAGGGGGAATGTACAAGGTACTTTCCTCTGGAAGAGAGATGGGAGGTGATCAGCCAGTGGAAACAAAGCCCCACTATTGTTTCACAAGAAAGAAATATGTGATGAAGAGAACTCATTTCCGATTTTTGCCTCATTAAATTTGCAACCCAGTTAAATATGATCTAATATGATCCATTTGCATGTTCCATTCTCAAGTTCTGTGTTCTCTATTTTGCTAATTTTTTGTGATACTGATCTGGTTAAGATGAACACTACTAACAAATTGGATCATTAACAAGTCCTGATTTACTCCACTGTTGCAAAGAATATTTATTTGTTCTGTGCTCATCTGTTTAATGCCATCAATTTTATTTTTTATTCAATTATAATATTTAACACGATATCTGCCCTCTAAACTGATTTTCTTTATTTCCATTTTTTTGAAAAGAACTTAAATTTTATTTTTCAATTGTAGTTTTCATTCACTACTACTTTGTGTTAGTTTCAGGTGTACAGCATGATGATTAGACAATCATATACTTTAGACAATCATATACAATCATATACAATCATAGACAATCATATACTTTACAAAGCAATATTTCCAGTACCTACCAGGCACCATACATAATTATTACAGTATTATTGACTATCTTGAGAATCATAGTTCTCTTTATGGATGGTTAATAGATACCTTAAAATTAAATGTCTGAAGGAAACCTGATCTCTCCCCTCCCACCAAACCTGTTTTGCCAGTCTTTCCCACCATTATAAATGGTCTCATCATTCACCCATTCATTTCTTTCCAAGCATAGGAAGCATCTTGATATGTCTGTTTCCCTCACATCCCACCTCCAATCCATGAGCGAGCTGCACCAGCTCTGTCTTCCAAATAAATTTTCTCCTGATATCACTATAGTTCATCTAAGCACCTGATGGTTTTCCCAGGTTTCCTTTACTAAACAAAAAAGAAACATTCAACTGAGTAAATTTAAATATCAAATTGGCTTTACTCAATGGTCATAATTAGGAAGTGGCCCAATGGGCAAACAGAAAAGAACTGTGAAGAGTTGTACAAAACGAAGGCTTCTATCCTCAACAGAGGCAAGGACAGGAGAGAGAGATTGCCTCATCTTTTCTTTTTTAATTTAGCTTTATTAATGAAAGTACTACAAATGTCCCTTTCTTCCACCCATTTATCCCCTCTACCTCTCACCCATCATCCCCAGGCCTTCACCTCACTAGTGTCTGTGTCCATGGGCTATGCATATCCTATATAATAAAGAACTAATATGCTAATTAGTTGGTGGAAAGAGCTTCTGGAACAACCTTCTAGAATGACCTTCCAGAACAACCAGTGGGTGGAGGGCATGGCTGCCATGCAGCCAGGGGCACGAGGGCCAAGGCAGCCGAATTTCATGCATCTGGCTTCTCATGTATATATAAATTCTTTGGTTAATCTCTTCCTGCCCCCCCCCCTTTTTCTTCCCTCTGAGATTCCTTAGTCTGCCTTATGTTTCCATGTCTCTGGATCTATTTTGTTTGTCAGTTTATTTTATTCACTAGTTCCCACATATAAGTGAGATCATGTGACACTTGGTCTTTCATTGACTGGCTTATTTTGCTTAGTATAATACTCTTCAGGTTCCTTCATGCTATCTCAAAGGGTAAGAGATCTATTTTTTTTTTTTACAACTGCATTGTATTTCACTAGAGGCCTGATGCATGCAATTCGTACATTGGGGGGGGGGGGGTGTCCCTCAGGCCAGCCTGTGCCCGCTCCAATATGGGATACCTCAAGGGATATACTAAATGGGTAGTCTGATATCCATCTTGCAATCTGGGACTGCTGGCTCCCAACTGCTCGCCTGCCTGCCTGCCTTTTTTCCCCTAACCACTTCTGCCTGCTAGCATGATTACCCTCTAACCACTCCCTGCCAGCCTGATTGATGCCTAACTGCTCCCCTGCCAGCCCAATTGCCCCTAACTTCCCTCCCCTGCCAACCTGATCACCTATAATTGTCCTCCCTTGTAGGCCTGGTCACCCTCAACTGCCCTTCCCAGCTGGCTCCGTCACCCATAACTGCCCTCCCTTGCCAGCCTGGTTGCCCCTAACTGCCTTCCCCTGCAGGCCTGGACCCCCCGTCCCCAACTGCCCTCCTCTGCAGGCCTGGTCCCTCCCAACTGCCCTCTCCTCCCAGCCTGGTATGCCCCCAACTGCCCTTCCTTGCAGGCCTGATCTCCCACCAATACCCTCCTCTGCTGGCCATCTTGTGTTCATATGGGGGCAGCGATCTTTAACCACATGGGGACAGCTATCCTGTGTGTTGGAGTAATGGTCAGTTTGCATATTAGGCTTTTATTATATAGGATGAGATATATATATATATATATATATATATATATATATATATATATATAATCTTTTTTATCCATTCATCTGCTGATGGGCACTTGGGGCTGTTTCCAAATTTTAGTTATTGTAAATTGCGCTGCTATGAACATAGGGGTGCATGCATTTTTTCTCATTGGTATTTCAGGAATTATAGGATATATTCCTAGAAGTGGGATCACTGGGTCAAATGGCAGTTCCATTTTTTTTTTTTTTCATGGAAACTCCACACTATTTTCCATAGTGGCTGTATCAGTCTGCATTTCCACCAGCAGTGTTCTAGGGTTTCCTTTTCTCCACATAATTGCCAACACTTGCTTCTTGTTGATTTATTGATAGTAGCTATTCTGAGAGGTATGAGGTGATATTTCATTGTAGTTTTAATTTACATCTCTTTGATGATGAGTGACATTGAGCATTTTTTCATATGTCTCTTGGCCATTTGTATGTCCTCTTTTGAGAAGTGTCTATTTACCCATTTTCTAATTGGGTCTTTGTTATTTCTTTTATTAAGTTGTATAAATTATTTATATATTTTGCAAGTTAACCACTTATCAGATGTATCATTGGCAAATGTTTCTCCATTACAGTGGGTCCCTTTTCATTTTGTTGCTGGTTCCCTTTGCTGAGAATAAACTTTTTTATTTGATGTAGTCCCATTTGTTTATTTATCCCTTTGTTTTCCTTGCCCTATGAGAGGTATTGGCAAACATATTGCTATGAGAGATGTCAGAGATTTTACTGCCTACTGATTTCTTCAGGGATTTTTATGGTTTCATAACTTACATTAAAGTATTTTATCCATTTTGAGTTTATTCGTGTGTATGATAGAAGTTGGTGGTCTAATTTCATTTTCTTGCATGTACCAGTCCAATTTTCCCAGCACTATTTGTTAAAGAAACTGTCTTTACTCCAATGTATGCTCTTGCCTCATTTGTCAAATATTAATTGAGCATAATGGCCTAGGTTTATTTATAGGCTCTCTGATATGTTTCATTGATCTATATGCCTATTCTTGTGATAGTACCAGACTGTTTTTATTACAGTGGCTTTGTAGTATAATTTGATATTCAGTTTTATAATCCCTCCTACTTTGTACTTCTTTGTTCAGATTACTGATACTATTCCAGCTCTTTTTTGGTCCCATATAAACTTTTGAAGAATTTGTTCTAGATCTGTGAAATATGTCATTTGTATTTTCACTGGGATTGCTTTGAATCTATAGATCGCTTTGGTAATTTTAATGATGTTAATACTTCTTATCCATAAATACAATATATTCTTTCATTTGTTTGTATCTTCCTCTCTTTCCATTTTCAAGATCTTGTAGTTTTCCACATACATGTGTTTTACTTTCTTGGTTAAGTTTATCCCACAGTATTTTATTTATATTTATTTATTTATTTATTTATTTATTTATTTTGCGGTGGTAAATGGGATTGTTTTTTAGTTTCTCTTTCTGAGAGTTTATTATTGGTGTATAAAAATGGCTTTCTGGATATTCATTTTCTATCCGACTACTGTGCCAACTTCATTTATTAAATATAGTAGTTTTTGAGAGAGTTTTGGGGATTTCTATGTACAATATCATGTCATTTGTGAATAATTACATTTTAATTTCTTCCTTTCCAATTTGGATGCCTTTTATTTTTCTTCTTGTCTGATTGCTGTGGCTCAGAATTCCAGTACTATCCTATATAATAAAAGCCTAATATGCAAATCAAACAAATGGTGGAACAAACGGTGGAATGACTGGTCACTATGACTTACACTGACCACACGGGGCAGATGCTCAATGCAGTGGCTGCCCCCAGTCTCCAGGCCCAGGCCAGCCAAGGCAGGTGCCAGAGGGGGGGCCCAAATGCCCCGCTGGTAGCCCCACAAATTGGCCCTGATCGCCACCCAGGCCTAGGGACTCTACTCATACACGAATTTCATGCACCGGGCCTCTAGTGTTGAATAAAAGCAGTGAAAGCAGATATCCCTATCTTGTTTCTGTGCTTAAGGTAAATGCTTTTAGTTTTTGCTCATTGAGTATGATGTTGGCTGTAGGGTCCTCATATATGGCCTTTATTATATTGAAGTATGATCCCTCTATTCCCAGTTTGCTGAGAGTATCAAAAAAGTGAGTGCTGTATTTTATTGAATGATTTTTCTGCTTCTAATGATAAAATCACATGATTTTTACATTTCATTTTCTTTATGTGGTATATCACACTTATTGATTTGTAAATATTGTATCAGCCTTGCATACCTTGGAAAAATCCTATTGGGTCATGGTGAATAATCTTTTTAATATATTGCTGGATCTGATTTGGTAATATTTTGTTGAGGATTTTGGCATATATGTTCATCAGGGATATTGGCCTGTAATTTTATTTCTCTGTAGTATCTTTATTTGGTTTTTCAATTAGAATAATGATGACCTCATTAAAAGAGATTAGAAGCTTTCCTTCCTCTTTAATTTTTTGGAATAGTTTGAAGAAGATAGGTTTTAGCTCTTCTTTGAATGTTTGGTAAAACTTCCCTGTGAAACTGTCCTATTCAAGACTTTTGTTTGCTTGGAGAGTTTTGTTCTGTTTTGTTTTAAATCTCTGCTTTAGTTTCATTAGTTGTTATTGGTATATTAATAGTTTCTGATTATTCCTGATTCAGTTTTGGAAGATTGCATTTTTCTAGGAATTTGCCTCATTTGCCCAGGTTGTCCAATTTGCTGGCATTTGTTGTTTGTAATATTTTCTTCCAATCCTTTGTATTTCTGTGGTGCCAGTTGTTACTTCACCTCTTTTATTTCTGATTTCATTTATTTGGGTCCTCTCTCTTTGTTTCTTAATGAGTCTGGCTACTGTTTTATCAGTCTTTATTATCTAATGGTTTATTAATATTTGAAGCCCACTGTTGAGTCTACTGTTCAGAAAAACAAACAAACATACTTTCAAAATATTACTGCTTATTTAAAATGCACCAGGTCACCCAAGAACTCTGACAAAGACATACAATGAGATTAATGTTGTTTTTATGCTTGCTAACCTAGCAACCATCTAAGCAGTTATTCTGACTTCTAACCTTATTATTTAAGAAACACTTTGTACAGTTATTGCTGTTTTAGTAAGTGATTCCTTTAATATATCTGCACAAAGCAATAGAAAACTTTTTGAAAAGGATTCAATATTCAAGATGTCCTGAAGTGCATTACCAAATCTTGGGAAGAAGTAAAAATATCAACAGGCATTTGCAAGAAGTTGATTCCAACCATCATGAGTGTCTTTAAGTGGTTAAAACTTCAGCAGAAGAACTAACAATAGTAATGGAAAAAATATCAAGAGAACTAGAATTATAATTGGTACTTAAAGATTTGATCAGATTATTATAATCGCATGATAAAACTTTAATGGATGAGAAAAGAAAGTATCTTCTTAAGATAAAATCTATTCCTGGTGAAGATATTATGAAGATAGTTAAAATGACAATAAAGGATTTAGAATATTACATAAATTTAGTTTATAAAGCAGCAGCAGAGTTTGAGGAGAATAACTCCAATTTTGAAAGAAGTACTAGTATGTTTAAAATGCTATCAAACAGCATCACATGCTATAAAAAAGTCATTCATGGAGAGAACAGTCAAATGATGAAGCAAACTTTATTCTTGTCTTATTTTAAGAAATTGCCACAGCCACCACCCTGATCAGTCAGCAACCATCAGCACTGAGGCAAGACACTCCACGAATAAAAAGATTATGACTATATTTCATGTGTTTGATATAATGATTCAATATTTTTATATATTATGAATGATCACAATAATAAGTTTATCTACTGTCTGTCACCATACAAGGTAATATAATATTATTAACGGTATTTTCCACTAAATATTATGTCCCGTGACTTATTTTATAATGTAAATTTGAATATCTTGATCTCTTTCATTCATTTTGCCTTCTGCCAAGATTATTTACCTCTGGTAACCACTAGTCAGTTCTTTGTATTTATAAGCCTGGATCTTGTTGAATTTTGCTTGTTTATTTGTTTTGTTTTTTAGATTATGTATAAATGGCAATCTTTTTTTGTTGGACTTATTTTATTTAGCGTAATATCTTTAAGGTCAATCTATGCCATCAAAAATGGTGAGATTTTAATATTTTTATGACTGCATAGTATTCCATTATACATTTATGCACCATATTTTCTTTATTGACCTATTTATTGGTGGACATTTATATTGTTTCTTTATCTTAACTATTATAAATAATGTTGCAATAGACATTTTTTGAATTGACATTTTCATTTTCATCAGAAGTGACATTGCTGGATCATATACCAACTCTATTTTTAATTTTTGATTATCCTCCATACTGTTTTACATAGTGATTGAACCATGTTACATCCCCACCAATAGCACACAACAGTTTCCTTTTTATCCACATCTTTGCCAATACTTGTCATTTCTTGTCTTTTCTACAGTAGTTATTCTGACAGGTATATGGTGATATGTCATTGTGGTTTTGATTTGTATTTCCCTGATAATTAGTGATGATGAACATTTGCTAATGCCTATTGGTCATATGCATGCCTTCCTTGATAAAATGCCTATGAGATCCTCTGCCCATTTTTCAATTGCTTTTTTGTTATTGAATTGCATGTGTTGCTTTTTTTGTTATTGAATTGCATATATTTTGGATATTAAACTTTAATTGAACATATTCTTTTTGAATAAGTTCTCCAAATCAGTAGGCTGCCTATTTGTTTTGTTGATGATTTCCCTTTCTGTGCAGAAACTTTTTAGTTTTATGTAGTTTCATGTATTTATTTTTTTTTATTTTTGCTTTTACATCACTAAAACCAGACCAAAGTTAAGGAGCTTACTATTTTTATTTACTAGAGTTTTATACCTTCAAAATTTTTAATCCATTTTGAATAAAATTTTGTATGTGGATAAGATAGTTTTACCCTTTACCCTTTTGCATGCAGCTGTCCAGTTTTCCCAATACTATTTATTGAAAAAACTGTCCTTTTCCCATTGTATATTCTTTCCTCATTTACCATAAATTAATTTACCATATATGCATGGGTTTACTTCTGGGCTATCTCTGCTGTTTCATTGGTCTGTATGTTTTTTTTCTTGTTGTTGTTGTCTTTTGGTGTGTTTTTTTTCCCAATACCTTGCTGTTTTGATCACTATAGCTTTATATTGTAGTTTGAAGTCAGAGAGCATGATTCCTCCAGCTTTGTTCTTTTTCTCAAGATTGTTTTGGCTATTTAGGGTCTTTGTGTGGCTCCATACAAACTTAAGAGTTATTTGTCCTCCTGTTAACTCATTCTAACAATCCAAGCTCAGTTGGCCAAATATATTATAATTATTTATTTTTATATTTAATAGAACCTTGCAACATTTCAATCACAAGTTGGTAACCTAGAAATTACAATGTTTAAACTACATTTAAGTCTTAGCGAGGATGGTGGATAAAAGACAGCCTTTTAGAAGGTGTTGTTCTATCCCCACATGATAATACAGAATAATGAATAATGTCATGAGCAGTATTGCCCTTGAGAGAGGTACCATTAGTCCCAAAGCAAAGTTTATAAAAATAAGAAAGAAGATGAGATTCAATTTTCATTCAATTTTCTTTTCCAGTATTTTACTGCTGTTTTGTTTTTTAATATATCCCTTGGAGCAATGAGTTGAAGGTCTCCCACCAAGGAAAAGCAATACTGATATATATTTTGCACATACTAAAATCTGTATGATTTTATGGCTGTTAAAATAGGAAAATGTTTTCTCTCTTACTCTCTTCCTGTGTTTCTTTAGCATAATAAAATAGCATCCCTGGAGATCAAAGGACCTGACATTTCTTATTCCTATGCTCTAAGACAGTTATAACTGCCTGGTTTGAAATTTGGTTTTTGTGTGAAGAGTTTTAGTAGATGGCATTAACTGGTGCCTAAAGAGGCAAAAGTTATCTTTATGTAAAAGCAGTGAAGTCACAGGAGAGGAGCTTTAAAGATGCTACAATTCAAGAGACTTGCGTTAGCTGTCATTTCAAAATGCTTAGACCCCTTTATTGGTGCCCTGTCTTCTTTTCCTCTTCAGACTGTGCCCCTTACAGTTTCCTAGCAACCTTATCCTTTGACATTTCAAAGGTCATTCCTTGGAATGTTCACTGTCTACTTTTGAACATTTTCTGGAGATTCTGAGTTGTCATACTTTATATGGGATCCAGTGAAGAGCCGGATTCCTTCTTCCACACTGAGTGGTGAAGGAAGAGAAAAGGCTCTTATATCAGAACAGGCCTTGCTACCTGGAGAGCCAGGTGAGGATGTAAGGGGCACTGACCAAAGAGGGAGAGGACAACCTCACCTCAACATTTTCACTGCATCCACTTGAAAGAACTGCAAATAAAGTTTCAGGAGATGGAAAAAGAAATAAAGGTATTTTGTATGGGGACACTAATACTCTCCCTCTCTGCAAGTCTGATATCTCATACTTGAATGAAGTCCTATGGCTTTGGAGGTCTTGAAGATGTGTTCCATTTAGCTAGCATAAGGTTGCCTCCATTTTCACAGTATTTTAAAAACCAATTGAAGTTATTAACAATCCTTAACAATGGAAAGTTATAAATGTAAAATCCAAATGTTTGGCTTCTCTTGGAAGACTTAGACACACATGCCCAAGAATTAAATAGCAGCTACTTTTGTTGTTGTTATAGTCTATATTTTCCAGGTCTTCGTGGTCACATCCCATCCCCTTACCACACACACTGTGTAATCCCCCTCACAAATACACATGCTCTCAATTGTCTGACTATTGGCCACTTCATTTGTTTGCTTGATCTGCTGGGCTACTATGGCTGTTGTGTTTAACAGGCAACCTCTATCTCAAGATGTCCTGTGGAATGATGGGCTGGCTGTATATACCAGTGAGCTTTCTCTTATCCCAAAGGACTAGTTCCTTCTACGTTGGTGCCTCTCCTGATGAACACTGGCTACTCTCTACACCAGCTCTGGCTCATTCTAATTGTGGGTCCCAGGCTGCCACCTTTTCCTGGCACCCAAATGACAGCTTAGCAGTCATTTAAATCAAATTAGAAAATAAAATATTTAAACTGCTAGGTAATGATGATATGCATTAATGCCACTAATATGTACATATATTCTGGTTTCTCTTCAGATTACATAAATCTTTTGCCTTTTACTGTTAATATTTACAACTATAAGTTTGTTCTCTTTTTAAAGTAAATGACAAGAACATCCTCCATAAAAGTTAGAAGTTAATATTTGCAGATCATCCCTGCATCAACATATTCACTCCAAAAGTAAATTTCTATTTTATAAAGGGTGAAAAAAAAAAGCAAAACTAAATTCCAAGTCTTGATTACTCAACAAGAAAATGTATTGATGACACAAGTTGTCCTGAGCTAGATAGTGATTATATTTAAGTGCCATAGAAGATTATCTTTGGAGAGATTGCAATCACTGTAAGTACTTCACATTGCATTGCTTACTTGAAAGGAATGTAACTGTTAAGATGAAAAGGGACCTCGTTAGTATGGATTAGTTTATCTATTGCCCATTAACTATGAATGAAAGTTGAAACTCAGCTCATTGTGATTCAATGCTAGATTCCATAAAAACAAAAGCTCTTGTTTGAGGAACTGCCTAATATCTACTGAGTGTTTTTGCTGGAGAGCTTGCTTGTGAAGGTTTTAGGAATTTAGGGACAGTTTCTTCTTGGTATTACCATAAATATGTGGTGATATACATGCACATACATATGTATATGCACACATTTATAAATGATTAAGTGATAAGAATAAATATATGTATATGCATGTGTGTGTTATTCTGAGCTTTTACTTCCAACTAGAGCGGCATGTACTCTTTTTTATGTAGTTTTATATAATGAGGTTCCAGGTAAGATGATACTTTTTAAAAATGATGGTATTGACAAGAAAATTTTAGAAAAACACTGATCTAGTTCAGCTGTTCTATGTTCTAAATGAGGAAAAAAGACTAAGTGACATGAGACTTTTTCAAAGTCAAATACTGGTTAGTGGTAGAGCCAGGTTTGGAACGCAAGACCCAAAATTTTTAGGCAAATTTTTGTTGTACTTTATTTGACTAAATATTTGACTAAACAAATAGACGGTATTTGCTATGTGCAGACACCTTCAAACATTAATTAACTCAATTAACAATTTCACTAACCCCATGAAGTCAATATTATCTACGTTCAAGATGAGGATACAATTTATCAGAGAGGATAAGTAAGTTGGCATAGCTAGAAAGTACAGTCAGAATTTAAGCCTAATCAGATTCCAAACCAACTAATTCTTCTCTTAACCACTTTTCCTTATTGTCCTCATAAGCATTTTTATCCAAGATGGTGAAAAGATCATAAAATTAAATATAATGTATAATGTATATTTCTATGTTTATGCATGGAATAAGATCAGCTCCCCGAATGTAGTACCTGTGAAGTTGGAGCTGGGAATTCTGCAGGTGTTTATAAATACTCCTGTTGATCTGAGAAGACAGTAAAAAAGTCTTGATATGTTTATGATACTACCAATCATTAAAGGGTACTGAGAGTGAACCAGAATCAGGAGAGATGAGAAAATAATAGTTGAGGAATAACCATGAAAGACCAACTTAAAAACAAATTCAACAAAATAGAATTCAGAAGATTCACAGATAAGAATTTAGGTGACATTATTCTTCTGACCCAAACTTTATTTTTTATTTTTAAGTTAAATTTTTTTATTATTTAAAGTATTACACAAGTCTCCCTTTTTCCCCATTGACCTCTCCTCAGCCAATCCCACCCCACAGCACATGCCCTAACGTTACCCCCTTGTCTATAGACATTGGTTATGCTCATATGCATGCATACAAGTCTGACCAAACTTTAAATTGTCTTATAGGAACTTCCCTAATTGGCCTCCCCTAAAGACACTTTGGCAGAAAGTTATCTAGTTACCTCAGTAAAACCATTGCAATACCATCATCTTATTTGACAAAGACAATTTGATAATTCAATCTCTCACAATTGCTAAATAAAGGATGCTTATTTCAGCTCCTACTTGAAATGGCCAGATTTAATTCCTAATTTATCTATACCAGTCTGTTTTCAACAATATGCTATTGCCCTGCCCCTTGGAGTGCTCATTCAATGTGGTATTGTCTGAACACAGGAAAATAAAGTAGTAGATAGAGGTGTTTCAGTAGCTAATACAAATCTGAAACAATTAACCAGCCATTTAAGTTGACAGTGTTTTTGATAAGTGAGATACTCAGGAATCTTCAGGTGGACTTGGGTTCAGGGCCACTCTACCTGCAGGATGCCAGGTACAAAGATCACCACTGAATTAGGAGCAGCCATATATGCCATTGTAAAGCTTAGTGGCTTAATACAACAAAGATTTATGATTTATCTTAATTCTCTCTATTTTGCTCTGCTAGGAAGTTCTTCTGTTTTGTTGATTGTGACTGTGATCACTAAAGTGGGTATGTTCAACTTTGTAAATACCCTTGTTTCTTAATCCTGTCACCTACCAATCTGGAGTCCTCTGCCTCTTCTATCTCTCCTAGCCTTCCTTGTATGAAGACCATTTTGCAAACCAAGTTTTAAAATGCACATATTGACTCCAACTTTTTAAAGTTCTTTTTTAACACTTAAAAAAAAATCTAGTTTCTGTTTTTGTTTTTGTTTTTAATTTAAATATTTTAAGAGACATTTTATGCCATGGAAACCTTAAATGAAGTTTACAGAGTGCTACAGCTTAACTGTTTAATCACTTGAATTCACGTAAAATCTGTCCTATGACTATGCCTACAAAGCTGTATGAAATGCTGTTTACTAAAGATGGCAATGGCTCTGGGTTTGGGGATTTTAGTGGCTCTTTTTATATTTCACTTTTCTGTATTTATTTTTAACATACTTATAGATTTTTGAAAAGACAGTCATATTTCTATTTAAAATGTTATCACTTCTGTCTTGTGTGAACACAAAAATAGCTTTGTGGATAATTCTCTGATCTTTTGATCTCTCTGTACCTCTCTGATGTGCATGACCTGTTACTTTGACTGGATGGTCATCTATGTTAACGGTTAAGATGGTAAAATCACTGGAGTGATCAATTGCACTTAATTTCTGGTAGGTTAGACACAAAATGACTGTTTTACTAAAAAACCTAGCAAAAACCTGCACATTTTACGAGAAATACCATATTCTATTGTCATTAGAATATTATATTTCTCATTTGTTGGGGTTTTTTTTTGGGGGGGGTGTATTGTACATTTTAAGGGTTACTTCCAATTCCCAGAGCCACAGGAATATCAAGTGTGGCTCTTCATAAGTGTAGAACTGAAGTTCATGATTGCTGCTCAGGAAGCTTTCTCAGTGTTTCCTCCTATGAAAGTATAATTTAAAATGTTTGTAAACTGAGTTATATTTTTACATGATGACTGTCTCACCAATATATCTGTGTAATGTTCATGTTAGTGGATTTGGTTTGAGTTGTTAAGGTGGAAAAATTGTATTACTTGGAGGTAATTACTATAAAGTTTTTAATTATTGATTTTTCCAACATAGCAGGTTTGACATTTTAGCAAATATAATGAAGAAAAAGATATGCATTAGCCAAATGGAATTGAATAAATGAACATTTTTGGAGACATAATTCATTGTAGTAGGTATGCATAATTATCAAAGAAGTATGACTACTTCCTTCATAAATGATGAACGACAGAATTACAATGTGTAAGGATATTACGAGTCTGTACAGAACCCTAGCATCAGCTAAAGTATACATAAGAACTTTGTGTTTACCCATGCCTTTTTTTATAGTTCCTTTCTTCATTACTCTTTATCAAAAGCACACTCTGTTTTGAAGCATTTATACTGGCTTGTATTTTAGTATTCGTTTAGAAAAACATATTTTCCTTTTGCTCATTTGTCTAATGCTATAAATAAATGCTGGTACTCTTCCCCTTTAAATGATAACTGCATTTTTGACTGAAGGAAGATTGGCTCAGGACAAAGACACAGACTTCCCAGCCTTGCTGAGTTCTTGCTTTTCAATTCTGGTTTATCTGCCTTTCTGATTTCTAGCCACACTAAAAGCACATCTGACTGCATAGTAATGAGCCCTTTAAATGACAAAAAGAAGTGCTTACACATCCAGAAGCATGCAAGCTTCTACAAAATGGTCTTGGTGAAAGCAAGTTTTGAACTATTTTTTGAATTGTTTTCAGAGTCAGTGTATGAGAACCATAAAAACAATGCCTCTTTAATCACAGAATCATGGGATTTTTTTTTTTTACATAAAATCATATGCCCAAGTTGGTCAACCACCATATAAGGCAAGCTTTGTTTGAAGTGATACTCATACATTTTTCTTATATTACAGCATAAACAAAGAAGAGAAAGATATGTCACAATTTAAATAATTCAAAACAATGTAATACAGATTCCAAAGAGTTTCCAAAACGAGGTTTCAGAATATCCTGGGCCAAAAGACTATTTAGCATCTAAGAACAAAGTTGGATATAGAATATTTTTTAAAAAAATATGCAGAGTAAGAAAAAAAAAGAGATGGCAAATAAAAAATTAAAATAGTGGATTAGAAAATGGAGATACATTTGAAAGCTGATTAATAACTCTAAGTATTATTTTGGAAACAGAACATAAAGAAGAAAGGAAATACAAATATACAAAATGTAAAATGGCACAAAGTAAATGTTATATTGAAAACCTTTATAAAATTAATTTAAATTTGTCCATATTTTTAAGAAACTAAGGGTTAACAGTAGTTACCGTAGGGAAGAGTTGAATCTCAAGTTGATAAACTATGAAAATTATTTAGAAAAAATTTTAAAAGCAATAGGAAAAATAAATTTCAAGACTCAAACAATTTTCAAAGAGGAATTTTAAACCTTCAGAAATAGCTGATTTACAAATTATTTAAACTTTTCAACATAAAAATACAAACTTCCAAATTCTTTATATAAAGACATCATAACATTTAAATAGCAAATGATAAAATACAATATTCTTTCTTAATACAATCTTCTTAATGTTGGGCAAAAGTACCAAATGTTAAAAAAATCATTAGTGGAACATTAAAGGAATAATATACCATTAACCAAGAATATATATTTCTCAAATAAATATCTAAGTGTAAAGGGAAAGGGAAAGTGTAAAGGGAAAACACTGAAATTTTTATTTTCATATCAAGAAAAAGATACTAATGTAAACTCTCCTCACTATTCATATTGTTCAACAAATAATTGCAGCCCAGCTGGTATGGCTCCATAACTGAGCATAGGCACATTAACCTGGAGGTCATGGTTCCATTCCCAGTCAGGGAACATTCAGGCACATGCCTGGTTTGCACCTTCATCCCCAGTAGCATGTTTGCAAGAGGCACCCAATCCAGGATTCTAGCTCATCATTGATGTTTGTATCTCTCACTCTCACTCTCCTTCTCCATCTCTCTGAAATCAATAAAAACATATTTTTTAAAAATAAATAAAAGAGAGGAACCAAGATGGCAGCATAGGTAAACACCCATGCTGCTATCCCATACAACAATTTCAAAACTACAACTAAAAAGTAAAACAGACATCATTCAGAACTGCCAGAGGGCTGACTAAGTGGACATTCCACAAATAGAAGGAAAGATAACTGAGACTCGGGGGAGCTGTGGAGGACAGAGTTGCAGATACATGCGGAGTCACAGGTTCGGAGCTGCGCATGAATGGAAAGGGTGGGTGGCTGCAAACCCAGCTGGTTTTCTCAAACTGGGAGGGAGACAAAGGTGTCTCACTGCACTGAGCTCCGGTTCCAGGTGAGTCTTGGGGAACGCAGACTCATGAGGTAAAACTGGACAGTAAGAAGGAAGCACACTGAAACTTGGGAGCTGCAGAGGTGCGATAGCTATCAGAGAGGGCTCATGGTTGGCTCTATTGTCCAGAAGGAAAACGAACAAACAAACAAACTGCCGGACTGCTTTGTTTTCCCATTCCTGGTGACTCTTTGGATATCCAGACTCATTTGGGGAGAAACTGAGCTGTCCAGCAGTGGGCAGAGCTCCAGGCATCTTTCTCTCAGAGGTGCATGCAGCCATTGCCACAGGGCTCAGAGACCCAGGTGCCGCTTAGGGCAGGTCTGACGGGAAACTAAGGCTGCCTGCTCAGCCCAGAGACTCTGCCCCATCCAAGCTGAGCACAATCGCTCTCAGCATAAACACAGCTGATCCTCACAGTCAACTGGCCTATAGGTCAAATCCTCCCAGCAATACCAACAACAATCTAGGCTTAACTACTACAAGACAGTGCTGCCCATAAAGGGGTACACCAAGAATATCCACCTCAGGTAACCGGGGAGGCTGAGCCACTGTCCCATGAAGGACACCTACCACACAAACCTACTCAACCAACTCAGGAAAGCAACCAAAATGTGAAGACAAGGTAACAGATCACATGTGAAAGAAATGGAGGGAAAAAAACGACTGGACATAGAGTTCAAAACCACGGTTTTAAGGTTTTTTTAAGAGGCTCCTAGAAAAGGCTGATAAATTTAACAAGACCCTTGAGGATATGAGCCAGACCCTCAAGGACATGAACGAGACCCTCCAGGATATGAGCGAGACTATGGAGGATATGAAAAAGGACCAACTAGAAATTAAGCATACACTGACTGAAATAAAAAATATACAGAGACCTAAAAACAGACTAGAGGGCCACAACAATCAAGTCAAAGATTTGAAATACAAGGAAGCAAAAATCACTCATCCAGAAAAGCAAGAAGCAAAAAGAATACAAAAAATTGAAGATAGTATAAAGAGCCTCTGGGAAAACTTCAAGCATAGCAACATGCAAATTATGGGGGTGCCAGAAAAAGAAAGAGAGCAAGATACTGAACACTTATTTGAAGAAATAGTGACCAAAAACTTCCCCCACCTGGTGAAAGTGTGCCAAACCCCAAACAAAAGGAATCCAAAGAGGACCACACCAAGACACATCATAATTAAAATGCCAAGAGCAAAAGGTAAAGAGAGGATATTAAAAGCAGCAAGAGAAAAACAGTTACCTACAAGTGAGCACCCATACAATTGTCAGCTGATTTCTTGACAGAAACTATGCAGGCCAGACGGGAATGGCAAGAAATATTTAAAGTGATGAATAGCAAGAACCTACAATCAAGATTACTCTACCCTTCATTCAGACTTGAAGGTCAGATAAAGTGCTTTGCAAATAACAAAACGCTAAAAGAGTTCATCAACATCAAACCAGTATTATATGAAATACTGAAAGGTATTCTTTAAGAAGAGGAGGAAGAAGAAAAAGGTAAAGATAAAAAAATTCCGAACAACAAATACACATCTATCAACAAGTGAATCTAAAAATCAAGTGAATTAAAAATCTGATGAACAGAATAAACTGGTGAATATAATAGAATCAGGGGCATAGAAAAGGAGTGGACTAACAATTCTCAGGGGAAAAGGGGTGTGGGAAGAAACTGGACAAAAAGTGTACACCTATGGATGAAGACATTGGGGATGGGGAGGTAAGGGCTGAGAATGTGATAGGTACCAGGGAGAGGAGAGGTATGGGGGGAGGGAAAGAACAACATTGTAATAATCTGAACAATAAAGATTTATTAAATTATAAAAAATAAAAATAAAAAGGGAGGAAAAAAAGAAAAAGAAAATGAAGGCTCAAAGGTTAGGTAATTTGCCCAATTACCCTCAGCTAATTAGTAGCAGAACCAGGATTCAAATAGAAAGTCTGTTCAACTTCCAAGTCATAACTCTGAACTTATGTGCCCTGTCCTCATCACAACAGCATGCACATATGGTTGGGACAATGGTCAAGGCATATGAATAAAGGGCCTGCCCTCCGTTGCTAGCAGCTTACAACTCTAGGTATTGGACAGATAAAAGCTAACCAATCCCAATAAGATCAAACAGTTCTGATCAATCAAAGGCCTTGTATGCATGCATATGACCATCACCAATGGACACAGACAGTTGGGGGGTGAGGGCATGTGCTAGGGGGTGGGAGCAGTCGGGAAGAGATCAGTTGTGGGAGGGGGAAGGGAAAGAGACTTAGGTAATATTTTAAACAATAAAGAATTTAAATTAAAAAATAATTAAAATAAATAAATATATAAAAGAATTGTAGTTGAATTGAGAAATGAAAATTAAAGTTTATAGAGCTACCATATATGACCCAGCAATTCCTCTCCTGGATATATACCTGAAAAATGCAAAATGCAAAAATGCAAAATCATGTGTTCACAAAAATATATGCATCCTATGTTCATTGCAACATTATTCACAGTGGCCAAGACATGGAAGCAACTAGTTTCCCCATGATAGATGACTAGATAAAGAAGATGGGGTACATATACACAATGGAATACTACTCAGCCATAAATAAGGATAACATAGCATCATTTGGAACAGATCTTGAGAACATTATGCTAGTAAAATAAACCAGTCAGAAAAAGCTAAGAACTATATGACTTCATGTGAATGTGAGACATAAAACTGGAACTGTGAGCACAAACAGCAGGGTGGTGATTACTAGATGAAAGGGGGGGGCGGGGAGGGCAGAAAGTGGTGCCAATATAAAATGATAGGAGAACATTTGACTTTAGGTGGTGCAGATCTTGTAACATAGAAACCCACACCTAAAACCTGTATGTTCAGGTTGATCAGTGTCACCCCAATCAATTTAATAAACAAATATTTTAAAATATCCAATATACAGATTCTAAAGAGAGTTTGAGGTAAGGAGTCAAAAAGTATTTTTAGTTGCTACTTCTATAATTGTATTCCTAGAAAATCCAACAAAATCAACTGAAAATTCATAAAACAATTAATACCTAAAAGTTACTTGGAATAAAATCATCAGCCTTGGTTTCTCATCTCTTCTCTTTGGTTAGTTTTAACTATGTCTAGAAAATAGGTAATTTTACATTTGTGCATGAGTTTTGTACAGTGTTATTTTCTCATCCTATCTAATAAAGAGGGAATAAACAAATTGACCATCACACTATAACAAATTGGCTGTGTCCACAGCCGAGGCCAAGTTCCCGTAACGAGCCTTAATGAGCAATCAGCAGGGACTTGAGGCTGCACTCCCGCCTGGTGGGGACTGACAGGAGACCTCAAGCTGCAACCCCCACCCAGTGCAAGGCAAGGGGACTGAGGCCATGCCCGGGCCCTGGTGCCAGGCTGCGGGACTTGAGGCCATGCTCCCTGCCCTGGTGCCAGGCTGGGGGACCTTAGGCTGTTCCCCCTGCCCATGGAGCTTGACGGAGGACCTCAAAGGGGACTCCTCCCCTAACCCAGTCCAGACCAGAGGAACTCAGGCCACTCACCCAGGCCTGGCAATGAGTTGGGGGACCTGAAGCTGCACCCTTCACCTGGCAGGGCTTGACAGGGGTCCTCAGCCTTGCCTCCTGGCCCAGGCCAGGAGATATCAAGGTGCGCCCCCCTTGCCCAGGCTGGGGGACCTTAGGCCATGAACCCTGCCCTGGCATTGGGGCAGGTGACCAAAGGCTGTGCCCCCACCTCAACGGGGCTTGATGGGGGTGGGGCCAGCTGGGTTTGGGTTTCTCATGATTGCGACGTACACATGGGTGGGGGGGACTTGACTCTGGTTACTGTGGTGCACCCCAGGCTCTGATAGGAGGAAGATTTTCATATGTATTTTACTAATTTTCTTTCATCTCTGACACTTGTATTATAGAGAAAGTCCAAATAGCAATATTAAAATACTAGAGACCCAGGACATGAAATTCGTGCACAGGGGAGGGGGTGTCCTTCAGCGCAGCCTGCACCCTCTCCAATCTGGGACCCCTCGAGGGATGTCCATCTGCCCATTTAGGCCCAATCCCTCTCACAATCCAGGTCTGCTACCTCCCAACTGCTCACCTGCCTTCCTTCCTGATTGCCCTTAACCAATTCTGCCTGCCAGCCTGATCACCCATTAACTACTCCCCTGCCAGACTTTTTGCTCCCAACTTCCCTCCTCTGCTGGTCTGATCACCCCCAACTGCCCTGCCTTGCAGGTCTGGTCCCTCCCAACTGCCTCCCTGCAGGGCTAGTCACTCTTAACTGCCCTTCTCTGCAGGCCTAATTTCACCCAACTGCTCTCCCCTGAAGGCCTGGGTCCCCTCAGCTGCCCTTCCCTGCAGGCTTGATCACCCCCAACTGCCCTCCCTTGCAGGCCTGGTCCCTCCCAACTGCCCATCCCTGCTGGCCATCTTTTGGTGGCCATCTTGTGACCACATGGAGATGGGATCTTTGACCACATGGGGCAGCCATCTTGTGTGTTGGAGTGATGGTCAATCTGCAAATTATTCTTTTATTAGATAGGGTAGAGGCCTGGTGCATGGGTGCGGGCTAGCTGGCTTGCCCTGAAGGGTGTCCCAGATTAGGGTGGGGGTTCCCTTGGGGAGTGGGAGGGCCTGGGTGAGGGGCCTGTGGTGGTTTGCAGGCTGTCCATGCCCCCCAGTGTCCCAAGCAGAGACCCTGGTGTCTGGGATTTATTTTTCTTCTATAATTGAAACTTTGTAGCCTGTAGCAGAGCCAAGACTTCTGCTCACTCTGTGATGGCAGCCATTTCTGTTGGAACTTATTTATCTTCTATAATTGAAACTTTGTAGTCTGGAGTGGGGGTCTAGGCCGGCCAGGGCTGCAGAAGCTCTTCTGTTCTTTCCAGCTCTGTGGCTGCCACCATTTCTGTTGGGATTTATGTATCTTCTATAATTGAAACTTTGTAGCATTGAGTGGAGGCCTAGGCCAGCAAGGGCAGGCGGAAAGCTTGGCTTCCTCCATTGCCAGGGAAACCCAAGCCTCCCTCCCACTCTCAGTGACTGCAGCCATCTTGGTTGGGGGTTTATTTGCATGTTCACACCTGATTGGCTGATGGGCATGGCTTGTGTGTGTAGCGGAGGTATGGCCAATTTGCATATTACACTTTTATTAGATAGTATTTGCTCTAATTAATTTCTTTTTAATGTGCGAAAATTTTATGCATTGAGTCACTAATTAATTATACTTCCTTTATATCTATTATTGCCCCATTATTACTTTTAATATTGTGTATTTGTGTTCTTTGTCGTTTTTATATTCTGGTTTGCTTTATGCTTTTTTTTAAGTTTAAAATTCTTAGACTGACTAATAAATTCTACTACTTTTGTGTTTCCTATTTTTAAAGATTTTTTTCTACATTCTTTGATGTCAGTAGATATAGTTAGTTGTCCTTTTACATTCTTCTCTGGGATCTTAATGTACACTTTGTTGACCTAGGCATTTCGGGAAATTCATTTTTGCACTTTTTGTTAGAACTCACATTCTATTTTTGGAATATTCTAAAAACAGACTATATCTTCCTCTGTTTATTTTTAATAGGATGATATAAGCAAGTGGTTCCTTTTGTCCAAATAAAGTTTAGCGATATATTGGTTGACCAAGTAAATGTATGTCAATGTGTGCCAAAAAATCATGTGCTACTATGAAGTAAATGGGATATTTTATCTTGTGGGCAATTAAAAGAAATAATATGTTCACAATACACTTTCAACAAATTCTGTTAATGTCTTTTTTTCAGTAGTTAACACTCATTTAGATGTGTAAGCATTTTTATTTGTAGGTGAAATTTTTAAGAATTCAATGCATATATCAGAAACATTATGTATGATTCAGGTGTATTATGTATGGTGAAAGATATAAAATTTAGTAACTTTGTATGCAATCAATAAACAGTTAATACAATTAGAGGAAGAAACCATTTATAATTTCAACCAAAACGTTAAATATTCAATATTCACATTAAGCAGAAATGTGAAGGAACTATCTGAAGAAAACTTGAAGTTCTAATGTTACATAGAAGAAGACCAATAAAATTAGAGATAATTGTATTCATTTAAGAATTGAAAAAGCTCCATTTATTAAGCTATAAATTCAGCATGTCAACATTTCGTCTAAAATTATTTTTGTACTTGACAAAATTACATGAAATTCACCATGGAAAATACACAAATGAAAAATGTTATGACATTTTCCAGAAAGAAAAGTAAATGAGGTAGAAGCAAGTAGCCCTATCTGGTATAAAAAACTGTTAACAAAGCTGCCCTAACTAAAATAGCTTAAATATAGAGAACTAATAAATTATAGGACAATGTCTCCAAATGTATCAGATCTGAGTAGCAATGATATTAAAATCATTGGCAAAAGAGAATGTACTCCCTAAGTAATGCTAGATCAAAAGACTAGCATATGAAAAAACAAAAACTGGATCCCCATCTCATTTCTTTTACCAAAGTAAATTATGGAAATTAAAAACTGAACTATGATGTTTAGGAGAAAATCATAGGTGAATTTATTTGATATTTTGGAATTGGTGGAAAGTCTTTCAGGAAGATCATAACATACAACATGAATAGGAAATCTTTAACAAATCTATAAAGTTATGACCAACTAAAAAAATCTGAACTAATAAAAAACATAGTAGACCAACATTAGTTTTCTTACTTTACAAAAGTTCATACACATTAGCAAGGACAAAATAGGCTTACCCAAAAGACAATGGAGAAGTCACTGAAAAACATAAATGACAGAACATAAAATAACAATAATTTTCATATTAAAGAAAGGCACACCAAACATTCATGGTTGACATATTTAATTAATTAGGTTAATAACAGTTCAAATAGTTTGATGCTGTCAGTGTCAGTGAAAATTCAGAAAAACAAATAATGTTAGTAAACTGTTGCTTAGTGTGTAATTAAAAAATTCATTTAATAAATAATTGTTCAGATTATTACAATTTTCCCTCTTTTTTCCTCTACCCAGTTCCCACCCCACCCTCTGCCCTTACCCCGCCCCCCCTATCCTCATCCATAGGTGTACGAATTTGGTCCAGTCTCTTCCTGCACCCCCTTTGCCTCCTGAGAATGTCAGTCCACTCCCTTTTTATGCCCCTGATTCTATTATATTCACCAGTTTATTCTGTTCATCAGACTTTTTAATCACTTGACTTTTAGATTCACTTGTTGATAGATATGTATTTGTTGTTCATAATTTTTATCTTTACTTTTTTCTTCTTCTTCCTCTTCTTAAAGAATACCTTTCAGCATTTCATATAATACTGGTTTGGCAGTGATGAACTCCTTTAGTTTTTTCTTATCTGTGAAGCTCTTTATCTGCCCTTCAAGTCTGAATGATAGGTTTGCTGGGTAGAGTACTCTTGGTTGTAGGTTCTTGTTATTTATTAGATTGAATATTTCTTGCCACTCTGTCTGGCCTACATAGTTTCTGTTGAGAAATCAGCTGACAATAGTATGGGTATTCCCTTGTAGGTAACTAACTTTTTCTCTTGCCGCTTTTAATATTCTCTCTTTGTCTTTTGCTCTTGGCATTTTAATTATGTGGTGTGGTCCTACAACTTCATTTTTAAAGAATTAGGTCATATGCACCAAAATGTAAAATATAAATTTTCTTATAATCTTGAATCTCCTCTGCTAAGAATGTATTCAAGAACTTACTCACACATGTATTCCAAGATGCAACAGCAAGAATGTTAATGATAAAACTAACAAACCTTAAATACCAGAAATGATCATGCAAAGGACCTGGTTGAACCATTTAAGGCATACAGCATATACCAATTAATTGGCTTATTCCAGTGCAAGGCTATATAGTCTTGTAAAACATGAAATATATATTTCATCACAGGCATGGAAAAACCTACAGATAAATGATATAATTTAAAAAATTAAAGCAACAATCACACAGTTTATATAATATAATTCCTATGTGTAAAGGAAAGCTATATGTATGTGTGAGTGTGTACGTATGTATGTATTTAACATACAGCTAGAAGATATTAGGAATTTAACGTTGATTGCCTTTGTGTAGAATAGAGGTTACAAATTTTATCCTTCACTGGAATCACCTAAAGCAGTGGTCGGCAAACTCATTAGTCAACAGAGCCAAATGTCAATAGTACAACGATTGAAATTTCTTTTGAGAGCCAAATTTTTTAAACTTAAACTTCTTCTAATACCACTTCTTCAAAATAGATTTGCCCAGGCTGTGGTATTTTGTGGAAGAGCCACACTCAAGGGGCCAAAGAGCCATATGTGGCTTGCATGCTGCAATTTGCCGACCACTGACCTAAGGATTTTTTAAAACCCAGATCACTGGGCCCCATTCCCAGAGAGTCCGATTCAGTAGATCTGGGTTGGGACCTAAGAATATGCATTTCTAACAACTTTCTAGGCCATGTTGATGCTAGTGGTCCAGAAACCACAATATGAGGACCATGGATATGGAAGAATTATGCTTCTAAACTTTATATCTTTATGTTTGATTCTTTTTTTATTGTGTATGACTCTGAGCAGTAAGATTTTGAGGCATTTTAATTTGATTTTTTAAACTTATCAGCTGAAAAGCAATAGTAAAATAATTTTAATTGACCAACTAAAATTAAATACACTGCTTTTTATCTAAACTTAATATTTGGTTTTGTTATTCATGTCATTAGAAATGGACTCAGTGGGGCATTAAATCTTTCCCACCTTTAACCAACTCCTAGATACATCCTTAGGTCCAAATTTGAACTCAGAAGTTCAATTGGCTTAGATGTTCTGCCAAGAAAAAAAAATTCAAGAACACTGAGATGCACATCATTTCATAATGCCTGATTTAATGCCAAATTTATATATAAAATAGTAAGAGCTAAAGGAGCCATTGTTATGTTCTGTAAAATAGAAATGACAAATATATGACATGTGGTCACTAAACAGGCACCATTTAAGGTAACGTGAGATGACAAACTCCTGAGGAAGTCTGGTGTCATTGGCATTTGCTAACATGTATTTCTATCATTATGTGTATTTCTATCAATACATCTTTATTACTTTACTGCATTGCCTGTTTGGATTCAGAATTTTATAAACTTTTAGAACAGTAACAATAATAAAAAAAATAGATTGTTCAATTCTATCCCTGTCTCCTTTTTTCTTTTAACGGGCCATATTTCTATATTCTTTTCTTCGTATTATTTTTGTTTCCTATAGATTTTTTTTCCCACTGATTAAGTATCCACTGTATAGTCTCCCTTAGGAGCATTGTACAACATATGGGAACAAATACAAAATAGCTGAAAATTTGAATCTCTGTTTTTGCCAACCCCCGATCATCCTTTGGGGCAGAAAACTTGAGCCAACAGGCATTGCGCTGGTCTGTGTTGGCCGCAAAGCAAGCTGTGGTTGAGTTACCAAGGGAATAGATTCTTGTGTTTTGTTTTTTATGCCAAGACCATTTTTTCCTTTCCCCTGAAGATCAAATCTAGTGGTTCATTAGCTATTCTGGCTGATCACAGCTTCCGCTGTGCATGCTCTTGTCTTCCCAGCCCCATACTCCAGGGGTTTGATAGAACAAGGTTAATACTTGGAATCACTGTCAGGAGCAAATTGATTGCAAGTAGAGGACGTAAAGCTTGTCTGTTACCATCTTTTTATGGCCTCAAGTTAAACAGGCAGCTTCATCAACCATAGAATAAAATTCTTTTTTTATAACTGACATCCATTACTGATTACACTATTTCTCTGAAACCATATGCCACTACACCTGATTAACTATGATCAGATAGGCTGATATGCCATTGAAAAGAGCTGAACCCTGTCTAGTTCATATGAATGTTAAATAAATGATTGTCTTCTTTTTTCAAATCCCTGCCCCAACTAGTCTTCTATTATTTAATTTAACAGACATTTAATAAACATTTCATGTGTGTTAGGAAGCTACTAAGAAACATCTGCATGCTGCAAAATTCTAGAAGTTGCCGTTTTTATATATTTGGATGTGAATAGTACCCCAGGAGGTTGGGCAACCTTCCCAACCATGAATGTGCACTAGTCTAGCATTTTGGAAGGGGGTTGTATTATGATGATTTATAAGACATTGTTCCCTTTTAGAGCTCATAATTGCGGGGGGGGGAGGGGAGAACTAGTGAAGAAGAGTCATAGCCACAGCTTACTGTAACGCATAACTGAAGTTGTACTTATATAGCTATACAGCTCCAGATAAAGGAGTCCACAATCAGCAAAGAGGCCTTAATGAGTTGTGGTTGGGATGTGGTGTGTGAATCAAGAAAAGCTCTACAGAGATGACATTTGATTAGGGCATTCCAGAATGAGTCACAATTTGAAGGGAGGGGAGTTGGAGGATGGAGCATGATGTAGTGGGGAACAACAAGAATGCCACTGTTGTCCATATTTGTTTGGGTGAATGCTAATTGAGGATAATTGAAATACTTTCTCTTGCAATTTGAAGAACATAAACCATGGTTTCTCTCTCAGTGAAAGGCTGTTCTTCACTAAGTTGTTTAATCTGTAGTCTCGATTTATTAAGATATGTACGGCTTGTCTTGGGAGTCTGAGTAATCACTGGCATTGTATAGGAGAATAAATTTGCATGACATTATAAGAATGTCAAGTTGTCTTTCAAAAGTGGACCTAAATAAAAGACCCACCAGTGCCTTGGCTATCTCTCAGTGCTGAGTGTGGGAACATCTGCTGATGGCATTTGCTCTACTGTATGCACACATTTCAATCACCCCAAAAGGCCTCCTATCCACAAAAGGTTGGACAGTCCTTACCTCTCACTCATAATGCCACATTAGCATTTCTATTCTCATGCTCTGTGGTCATAAGAGTCTGGGAGATCTATGGAGAGACATTTCTCAACCTGTAGACACAAAAGGGGTGCTTCTGAATCCTCTGAAGAGCATCGTCTCAGTGGGGGAGTGTCTGTCAAAATACTTCATGCTGTACCCTAACAGCTCCAGAGACAAAAAGGGGATCAATTTGGGAAAGTGGAAATGGGTGTAGGTATCTATGGAAGGAACTTGCAATAAATAATGTAAGGAACAGTATACACACCTGCTTTATCTAAGCAATTTTCCGCAGCGACTTTGACTATATGAAGCCCATCTTAACACTCAGAGAATTTTTCCTCTTTCATCCCTGTCACTCTCATTCCTGCTCAGATGCAAGACATATGGACACACTTTGAGATGTAGACTGATAACCACTGAACTGTCCAGTTTCAGAAATTTTGGACATTTTCACCCCCAAAACTATTTTTTAATTATTTTTCCTCTTGATCTATATATTTTCTGCAAGATTGTGCCTTTCAAAAATGTTGATAGAAGATAATAAATGCCTGTTGAGTTTTCAATTAAATAAATAAGTCATTTAATGTTAGCAGTGGCTGTGAAAGTAGGCTCTAAACCGGCATTCTATGAACTGATATGAATGGTATACCACCTGGAAAAGTCAATTTTTAATCTGAAATGGGGAGAAATTGAGATCATGATGCAAATAAATGTATGAGGTTATGCAAGCAAAGTGCCAGGCATTTGGCAAGTGGTCCATATGCTTAATGTATGGAGCGGTTATAGGGTTAAGTCTCAGACTGACCTGCTGGCATAGCTGCAAACAAGTGGCAGTTTAGAGGGCACAAACCTCTTAGCATAATTAAGCTTGATCTTGTGACTGCTCCCTAGATCTTTCCTGGGTAGTTAATGGGCTGTGGGAGGTGCAGCAAGTGCTGCCAAAATAAGGAAACTTACAAGAACATTGTAAATTACCTTGTTTACCTGTGACTATAAAATAAAGCATCATCTTGCAGTCTGGATCTGTTTTGTGGTCTCAGACATGCACAGAAAATCCACCTAGACCCAGCTTATGCTCTTTGTCTTTTCTTCATCCTTTGCCGGCCCTCCCTAAGGCTCGCCAAACCCTTGTCTGTGCTGGCACAGCATAGCTTAAAATATTCACTTCCCCAAAATTTCTCTAGTGTCTAATGCAGCCAAATTTGACTTCCAGTTAGAGTAAAAATATTATTGTTAACAAAGTGAACTGCTATACTAATTCCAGTCATAAATAAGTATACTTGACCCTTCGTATAGTTTATAATGCTCCTTCAAGGCCAAATTTGCATTTGGAGATTTTAAAAAATAATAATATAGATTCCCCTAACTGGTTTGGCTCAGTGGATAGAGCATTGGCCTATCTCAGGTTTTATTTCGGTCAAGGGCATGTACCTTGGGGACAGGCACATCCCCAATAGGAGGTGTGCAGGAGGCAGCTGATTGATGTTTCTCTCCCATCAATGTTTCTAGCTCTCTATCCCATTCCCTTCCTAACTGTAAAAAAAAACCAAAATATATTTTTAAAAATAATAGATTGTATGCCTATTATATGTTAGGAATGTATTTGGTTGCGGCTAATAGTGATTTAAGTAATTATGTAATATTTACCTAGGTATCAAGATAGAAAGTATCTGAGGACCCAGGTTCTTTATTATTTTCTTACCTTTTAGGCTTCTATCCTGAGGCTAGTTACTCCATGACCGTAAAGCAGCTGTGACATTCAGACCTCTCACCAGTATGATAGACCAAAAGAAAGAGGAAAGGGCTATTGTCATCTGTCATTTCATCAGTAAAGCAGAAGTTTATCAAGAAGTACCCCTAGCAGTGTTCTCTTTCCACCTTGTTGCCAGAACTGTCACATAGCCATGCATAGCTATAATGGAATGTAAAAAAAAAAAACCAGGTAACAGGATTTTCTTGGATAGTTCACAATCTATAAGCTAAAGCTTGAGATAGTGTAGTCATAAAAACATCAGGGTTGTGTTATCATAGAGCAACAGTACTCAAAATTCAGTGTGCATCAAAATTATCCTAAAGAGCTAACTGAAATAAAAACTCCTGTGTCCTACTCCCAAAATTTCTTACTCAGTGGGTCTGGAGAAGAAGTCAAGAGTTTGCATTTCTAACAAGATATTATTGTGGCCATTGGTGGAAAATAACCACAGATGGGTTAAATCGAAGGATTTTTTTAAATACTGTCTCCTAAATCTCCCCAGCAACACTGAATCCTGACTTCCCACAATAGTTATCTGCTCTACAATGCATTCTCATTGACTCCCTTCCCATCTTTACTTTCAAACTTCCCTAATGCTGCTTCTAGAAATCACTTCCTAAATAAGCTACTCAAATGTATTTTATCTGTATCTCTGGAGTTTGTTTCTGGGGATGCCCAATTTAGGATAGAGTGAGACTGATCCCCACAAAGGCACAGTATGGGTTAGTTATAGCCACGGGGATCTGAGAACCCCAATACTTGTATAGAATAGGCAATGATATAGAACTGAAAGATGAAACAGAAGGACCAGGGAGAGAGAGAGAGAGAGAGAGAGAGAGAGAGAGAGAGAGAGAGAGAGAGAGCAGGGTACCAGGACACAAACTTTATTGAGGAGACCCTTCCCAAGGGAGAAAGAGCTCACGTGCGGGGTGAAGGCAGAGAAACTAGGGGAAGGGGGAAAGAGGGGACCCAGCCGGACCGCCTCCCATACTGCCTGGAAGAACAGTCCAGGAGAAAAGGTGCCACATGGTGCACTGAGACACCCTTTAAGGGCCAGAACAGGTAGGAGTTGGGCCTAGGGCGGAATGGGAAGGGGTGGGACACAGGGCACTCTGGTATGTGATTGATTGGTGGCTCAATGTCTCTGTGGCAGCTGTCAATTATATCATAACTCCACCCACCAGTTGGGGGGGGTACCTATCAAGAATCTCTACAGGCTATGGAGTAAAGGTTAGGTATGCTGTGTAAGGAAAATGATGGGAAGTTTTGTGTGCTAATATAGTGTGCTTTGCACTGAGGGGGAAGTGGTAGCTGGAAGACAGCCTCCAGTCTGGAAAGCAAGTTTTACCACTATTATTGTGGTAATCAAGGAGGGCAAGCAAAGAGCTTTTGGATTAGTGAGTAGAAAATGAAAATGAGGAATTTATCTAAGACATGTGAAGAGAATCCGTGGGGATTGATATGGACTGAGTTGCTCATGAAGAAGTGAAGAAGATAGAGGGGGCAAAAATAACCCAATTGGAGAATTGGAAGTGTGGCCACGCCCTTGGCAGTTTTGTTCTATGACTAATTTCTAGGCTCTGCTTATAGAGCAATAGTTATTGGTCTTGAGACTACCCTAAAGCAACCTTAGATAGTTCATCAGAATGGAACCCATTTCTCCCAAAGAATAAGGCCTTGTGAAACCTTTGGAGATATAGTTGGTGTCTCATATATTTTTATAGATTTTTCACCCAGCCTTCCAATACACATAAAATCCCTTCCCTCTCTCTTTCCCACACTGAAATCCTCAAACATTTTTTTTCTCTTCATGAATGAAATGAGATTTTTTTTCTTAACCATAGACCTACTAATGAGTGATCAGAGCTACATTTTTTTTCAATATATTTCCTTGTATTTGAAACTGAAACAGTGGAATGAAGTGGTTTGTGGCTGACACTGGAGTGTTCATCCAGTAAAAGAACAAACTCCAAAAGTCTGAGTCAGCTGCCCTACATCACCAGACTAAGTCAAGACCAGATTAAAGGATGGGAGAAAGGGTACAATCAAAACCTGGTTGGTGATGGCTGACAAATTTTCAGCAAAGTACAATTTTCAATGTGGCAATATTTACAGAGTAAGATAGCACAATCACAAACTGTAATACCCCTGTCCACCCTATCATGGTTTGCATTCTTAACAATAGATATTACACTGTGTTGAGTAAGAGGCATCTCTTATGTACCTGTGCACTATCTCAGGGGAGGGGGCTTTTTGGAGATATTCTGATTCCTGGGACCAGGATTACAATGCTGGAGAGAAGGGAAAATCCAAATGGTGGTAGATATTTATTTGAGTTGCAAACTCACTGTCTGCTGAAGTTCATCTTACATTTCCAAATTTGGCAAAGCCAAGACCTATTTTAGCAACTGGTGGCCCTCTCTCAACATCACAGCCAGTGGTGCTTTTACTTACAGATGTTCACTGGAGACACTGAATGCCCCCTGCTGGATAACAGAGGTGAACTACTCTTTCAGGAGCTTTCACTTCCCACAGCTTCCCAAGACTTAACACCTTCTTTAACAAAGGGTCCGTTGACTATTCCAGCTTCCGAGAATTTTTGTTTGTTGATTACACGTGTTTGATTATTTATTTATATATTTATTGCTAAGAAGAAAATGTAGAGGTCTCAAATGCTGGCAAAATGTTGAATAAGCATTTTGCAACTTGACTTTATATTCTTTTGCAAGAAATAGAGCTCTCCGAGCTCTAAATGAAACTTTTTACCAGATAATTATTAGATTATTTAATTATTTTAATTTTACTTTTCAGCTTATTAATTAAATATCTAGTGTGGAAGAAAGGGCATGCAGTCTTAAAATGATGTACATTTTGCACTATTTTAAAGCTGCTGAGGGATACTACATTATTAATTGAATGAACCAGGTGATGGAAACACTTGATGAATCTAATTCCTCTATTGTGGATAGGAATTTAAAAATACTTTGAGCCAGGTGGGTTTGGCTCAGTGATTGAGCTTTGACCTATGAACCAGGAGGTCACAGTTTGATTCTCAGTCAGGGCACATGCCCAGGTTTCAGGCTTGATCCTCAGTGTGGGGAGTTCAAGAGGCAGCCGATCAATGATTCTTCTCATCATTGATTTTTCTGTCTCTTCTTCTCTCTTCCTTCCCGAAATCAATAAAATATATTTTTAAAAACTTAAAAATACTTAGAAAAATTTATCGAAAAAACAACCATTTTCCAGGATGAGAAGTTTGAACTGTTTCTTTCCACTCTAGAAATGTATTTACCCATTGACCCCAAGTAAATAGTTGATCAATTATCGGAGACCATGACATTTGCTTGGTCTTTTTTTTTTAAAAGAAGGGAATGCACCAGTTTTCTGTTCACACAGACCTAAGCATGTACTTGTAGAACATACATGATGAAAACTATGTTCATTTTGATGGGTTTATTCATGTTTTCTGTTCTACTTGGGGTTGCAGCCAGTTACACAGAATCTCACCAGTAACCAATCTCCAGACAAGACTAGTGTCGCAGGAATCATAAAGAAATCAGATTAAATGAGGCATTGTATCAGACATAGATAGTGTCTACAAATTGGTTCAATTCAGATAAATTATTATTAAATTATTATCTGAGTTACTAAGGCAGTGGAAAAAAGCTAGATGCACTTAATTTGATAACCTTAATCACAAAAGCAAGGCTTTCATTAGGCCATGATTTGATGAATGACAAAGAATAATGCTGTGGACCATTTTATGGACCATTAAAAGAAAGAGCCATGTTCTGAATTCCCTGTGGGTCACCTGCTTTCTACTTTCACTCACATACATACACACATTTCCAAGGCAGAATCTGTAAAATGAAAATATCAGGCTGCACTCTCCAATACATTAGCCACTAGTCAGCCCCAGGTGTCTATTGGTCAACTAGAAATGTGGTGAGTACAAATTGAGATGTGTTGTAAAACACAGTATATTTTAGATGCAATACCAAGACAAGAATGTAAATTAGCTCTTTAGTAAGATTTTATATTAATTATGGTTCAAATGATAATATTTAGTTATACTAGTATTGAGTAAAATTAGATGTACAATTTTTCTTTTTTTAATATATTTTATTGATTTTTTACAGAGTGGAAGGGAGAGGGATAGAAAGTCAGAAACATAGATGAGAGAGAGACATCGATCAGGATCAGCTGCCTCTTGCACGCCCCCTACGGGGGATGTGCCCGCAGCCAAGGTACATGCCCTTGCCGGAATCGAACCCGGGGCCCTTCAGTCCGCAGTCTGACGCTCTATCCACTGAGCCAAACCAGTCTCGGCTAAATTTACAATTATTTTTCTTTTTTAAATTATATACAATAAATTTTACTTTTTAAAATTAAATATATTATTAACAATATTTGTCTTGAATGGCTCTGAAAATGAAAAACTTTAGGGCTTAGAGTGATTTTTCTCTCTACTCCTTCATAAAATAACGTGATCTTTTTACTTAGAATTCATATTTTCATCTTTTTAATTCACCCAACAGGACCATACCTATGAATATGATGGAAAATGATACCAATAAATCCATCTAATTAATGAAGCCAACTACTTAGAAATGTTATTCATAAATGAAATAATTATAATATATTTTGGATTCTACACACATACAGAAAACTATTAAAATATGATAATTCAGCATATTTCAACTTAATTTGTATTCAATTTATAAGAGTATTATTTTTATTTATATCAGTCTTTTCCATTACATTTTGTTTCATTAAGAAAGCTACATTCTTTAAAAAAGCACTATTATCATTTGACCAACTCTCTAAATGTCTGATTTAAAGGATATATATTGATAATATAGAATCTACCCTTAAAATAAATAATACTGGTTTATAAGAGCATCTTTGTAACATCTTACTAGTATATAATAGAAAAGTGTTTTAGGTTCATATTTCAACATCCCTAAGTTAAGGCATTGGGTTGGATAAAGGACTTAGTTTGTGAGAACAGATTCATTGTCTACTCAAAGACCTTGCCCTCGGGAGAAGATAGGAAGGGATAAATCATGTCAAGATAACATTATTGCCAACTCTATCTGGAAGTAGCTATTTCCCATAAGTTAGGAACTTTTTAAATACAGGGTGTGGCAAAAATAGGTTTACAGTTGTGAGTACAGGAAATACAGTTTATTCTTTTGTTATTATCAATTATTGTATTATTTTTCATACAAATAACCGTAATCTATTGCCATACCCTGTATATAGCCATTATCCTAAGCTATGGAAATATAAAGACATGATGTAAACATCCTCTACTTCCAAGACAATATAATAGAGTGCTGAAATATAGATCATTAAACCAATAAACACCATTATTATTATCCAGATTAAGTGACCCAGTTCACGAAATCCATGCACATTAAAAGGGAATTAATTAGAGGAAATATTTTAATATTGCCATTTGCCCTTTCTCTATAATAAAAGTGTCAGAGATGAAAGAAAATTAGTGAAATGTATATGAAAATCTTCCTCCTGTCAGAGTCTGGGATGCAACATGGGAATCAAGTCAAGTCCTCACACACTCTACATGCACCTTGAAATTGCATGAGACCCAGACCTGGCCAGCCCCACCCCCATCAAGCCCTAGCCTGGGTCAGGGGGTTCACTTTGAGGACCCAGGCCAGGGGATGTGGCCTGAGGTCCCCCGTCAGGCCCTCCTAGGCAGGGGGTGCAGCCTCAGGTCCCCCAGCCTGGCATTTGGGTGGGGGGTGCACCCTGAGGTTCCTCTTCAAGCCCCGCTGGGTGGGGGCACTGCCTGAGGTCCCCTGTCAAGCCTTGCCAGCAGGGGGTGCAGCCTCTGGTTCCCTGGCTCAGTGCTAGGACGAGGGGCACAGCCATAGGTCCCCCGACCCTGCACTTGATCAGGGCGGTGCAACCTGAGGTCCCTGTCAAGCTGCACCAGCCAGGAGACCCAGCCTGAGGTGCCCTGTCAAACCCTGGCAGTGCATGGGGCATAGCCTGAGGTCCTCTGTCAAGTTCCACTAGGTGGAGGGCACAGCCTCAGATCCCCTGCCCCAGCCCAGCACCACACAGCCTCAGGTCCCTGCTGATTGCTCATTAAAACTCATTATGGGAACTCGGCCTCTGCTGTGGGTACATCCATCTTGGGTTACTGGATCCCTGCATCTGCTGTGGGCACAGCAATTTTGTTGCTGCATGATGGTCATTTTGCATATTCCCTCTTTATTGGATAAGATTATTTCACCCTTTTTTTCTACATTTGCTATGTAGCTGACACTAATTATTTAAAATTTTTAGTTCCTCTTACTACCACTACTTACAATCAAGAGTAGTGCACTTGGGGGAAAAAAAAAAAAAAAGCCTGCCTGATAACTCCCAACAACTAACTGCATGACCCACCTTCTCCAACTTCACTTTGTAGGTTTTTGTTTTGCCCTTCATGCTCATCTCTCTCGCTGGTTATTGCCTCACATTTTCACCTTTGCCATCCTCTACCTGGAACTCTTTCTTAAAACTTAAGAATAATGGAAAATAGAGGAGGGTCAGCCCTGTGGATCCCTCTGAGATGCCATCCCTAATCACTTATGTTAATTCGTTCTCCTACACTCCTGATACTAACCTTGTGTCTCAATTTCCCATTTTAATTTTTTCAGTGATAATGGCTATCTAAAATTTTACTTTAAACTTATTTAGTTGCCTATTGTCTATTTCATCTCACCATAATTGAGGACAAAAGCCTTATATCTTATATTTGACTATATTTTCCCAGGTACATAAAGTCATTAATAATTAAACTCTGCTGATTAGATGGCTGGATGGATGGATTGATAGATGCATGAATGGAATATGATAGAGTTAGATATTATCAAGGCAGGAAAATTCAGGGTGCTAAGATAGGGAATAGAGTTGGTACCTAATCCAGCTGAGGAAGACAAGGGAAAATTTCCTTGGGGATATAGCATGTTCATTGGCACAGGTAATCAGCAAAAGACTTAATATCTGGAAACATGAACAGGGGATAGGTGACCAGAAAAAAGCTGCCATGGTCAAAGAAGTACACTAAGTTCTGTCAAGTTGTAGCAAGAAGTAGGATCATGTTGAGATTTGAGAACAGGCATCTCATATCTGGATATGCAGTGGCTGGATATTCAGGTGGCCATCAATTTATAAGAAGTGACTGTGAAATGACCCTGATTTGGAAGTTATTATAAACCCAAGTGTCTGGAAGTTCTACTAAGTGAGGCCTGCTTTTTGTGTCAGTCTGCCTACTTTCACTTCAATTGTGTATGCTCCTCATGAGATTCTAAATTTAAAGTCAGAAGCTTTCTCCCACCACCTGTTTTTTGTTTGTTTGCTTTTTAATTTAATACAGTGCCTGATACCTATCAGGTAGATTCCCAGCAAAAGCCTGTTGAGTTAAACTCAATCTTTATCCATATTATTCGATATGCCACTGTCTGAACAGATATTTGGGGCTGTGCGGTTGGTTTTCAGAGACATCACACAGAGTACAAGAATAACTCATGCTCCATTGATCCTCCATAACAGTTATGTTGAATTAATGTGGAGGATGGGCATGCACAATAAACTAACATGCTCCAAAGCCTTTCGCTGTGGAAAACTACCACCTTGACAATAAAGAAGGTGGAGGAGAGACTCCAGAGATATGGATTGAGCATATATATTTTCCCCGAGATGGAAAAGAACAGAGAAACTAAATAAATTTACTGGATTTTTTTCTTTAATAAACCAAGGAACTCATCTGAAAAGGCTGCATTATGTGTGAATGATCAATTCTGAAATGTTTGCCCATTTTCCAGAGAATTATCTTCATTAGATGCAATTTCAGCAAGTTATTTAAAGTCATCTGAATGACACTAAATAGAAACAAAGTGTTGGTGATCAGAATTCTGGTATTGAGCTAAGCAATGTTATTTGTTTTGCTTTTGTCACTTCCGTGTCAGAAGGAAAAATGGTGCCTTTGCTTGTACATAGTTTCATAAGTTATCTCTTAGAGTTCCATTGTTTACAACTTACTGAGACAAAAGCCTTGGAATTTGACTGTGATTATTATGACAGAGAAGTGTGAATAAAATGAAGAAATTATATGCTAATAATAATGATTACTGTACTCAGTTGGAATCTAAATAGGTTCAGATTCATCAAAAGTGTCCCAGAGATTTCTTATATTTCATACCAGAGACCTGGTGCACAGATTTATGCACATTGAAAATAAATTAATTAGAAGGTGGCCAGTGGAGAGGGACTGGGCAAGACAGGCCAGACATGCCCTGGAGCAACCTCCTGCAGTCCGTCCATGGCTGGCCACACCTGACATGTTGTATGTGAAATGAGCAGGGCCCCTCTGGCAGGTGGAATCCCTCGGCCTGGCCTGCAGGTACAGGGCCAAAAACAGCAGTCCAACATCCCCCGAGGGATCCCGGAATATGACAGGGCACTCTGCAGAGTTGCTGTTGCTCAGCATTTCCTGTGTTGAGCATCTGTCCCCTGGTGGTCAGTGTGTGTCATAGCTACCGGTCAGTAGGCCAGTCACCTAGGCTGATATATATATATATACATACATACACACACACACTAGAGACCCATTGCAGGAAAATTCCTGCAAGAATATGGCTTCCTGCAGCCTGAGCAAAGATCCCTCCCATCTCCGTTGCCTTGCTCCCTTCTCTGCTGCCTCACTTCCTCCCTTCTCCTCTGCCTCCCTCCCTCCCATCTCCAGCACCCCGCCAGATTCCTTCCCGCCTCACTGGCTTGCTTTTCTGCAGGTCTGATTCCTTCTGCAGTGCTTGGCTTCCTTCTATTATGCACCAGGGTATGCAAATGAACCGCCATCTTGGTTGGGTTAATTTGCATACTTGCTCTGATTGGCTAGTGGGTGTGGCTTGTGGGTGTAGCAGAGGTGGCATAATTTGCATATTACTATTTTATTAGATAGGATGACTTTTTTCACTTTATTGTTGTATGTTTTCATATATTTTATTAATTTTCTATGACTTCATTTCTTTGTAAACATTTTCATTTAATCATTAAACATGTACCTAAATAAGTACAAACTAATTTATAGAAACCCTTTCTTGGATCATAACTCAATACTTTAAATATGTCTAAAATTTTAGTTCAAACATTACATCATCTGACAATCTGTTGCTTGTAATATTTGCTACTTCTTAATCTCACTGGTGAGTGATGCTCATATAAAAGGCAAAACAATAAAGTCAAATCAAGTCTCCCAGTCAACTGATTTTCTGTGAGAAACTCTCGACCTAGGAAGGCATGAACTAAAGAAAGTTTTTTTCTTTTCCATGCCAAATGAGTATATTTGAACGTTATCAAAACCTTGAATATTAAAACATCCTGAGCTCCAGATATGTTGTAGAAAAGTCATTGTGATACGTGTGCACTTAGGGAAGAAATTAAGTAGCTCACACAGTTCACATCACATACAACAGCTTGGTTTACATAATATTGCTTTTCTTATATGTCTTGTGTTTTAATATTCAAGTTATTTGTGGAAATATATCTTAACATGTTACTACTAAATAAGTGTGAAAGATTTTTTTCAAAGGAAAAATAATAACTAAGAAAGAGACAAATTAATCTCTCAGCCCTGATACCCCTAATCAAATTAGATGAGAAAGGCATAGCTGGAAAAACAGAAGAGGAGAGGAGAGAAAAGCCATGCACTTCTTGTGCCCTGTTCATATTCCATGGACATATTCCACTGTGCTCCATCCAGTTCCCAGCTGTTACTCATATGCCATTCTGTGCCTAAGGACTTATTTTTCATAAATGGATGTCTTCTCTACCAGTAAAGGTCTTCTGGGCATGTTGCCCTCAACCAGTGATTCTCTAGTGTGTAAATATACCAATTCTTCTCCTCTTGGGTGCCATAAATTTAAGACATCTATTTTACACCAATTCTCAGAGTTCCCCACTGCTTTGAGTTCCAGTGACCCATTGTGTAGCTGGCTTGATAACAACCTTTATTGACTGCCTTCCCTCCCCTGTACCACTTTACCACTCTCTCCATGATTCCTGGTATCGCCTCCCAAATAAACCCTACTCCTTGGATCTGTTCCTGGTGGAATTCAATCAAAAACAACTGCTATTTCTGCTCATAGAAGTTTGCCTCTGCAGTTCAATAAACAGAGTTATAGCAGCTTCTGTTTTTAAGATCTATTAACAATTTTTATGATGTTGCATTTACCAGAGTCATGAATTCTCCCTGTTTTGCTCAATACCCATCAAAAGTAAGTGTTTCATAAATATTTTCTGAATGTAGACCAACTCCATGAATGGAAGGCTTATGCCTTATTATAGTTCTTACACAAAGACTATGCTCCATAAATGTTTCTTTTTAGATGAAGTGTGATGATTATGTCTTGGCAGTAGAAAGGTCTTTATCCAACTTTAAACTGTGTCCAGAAGAATAGCAGAACACGTAGTGCTTAAAGTCATCTGATTGAAATCCACCTGCTTGCACAAGTATTTCAGAGCAGAGATGGGTGCTTTATCCATCTCAGCATCTGGGAATAATTCATCACAGAAGTCCAGCTCATAAAACCAGTCACTGTGGATGCCTCATTCTGTTTCAAATGAGAATTTGGTTTTAAGTGCTAGACATGGAAGCTGAGTATGCAGTGACTCTTTTATTAGGAAATGTAAATATGAGAGAGAGAAGATTTTATCACTCAGTGTAAAGTGAAAACCTGCCTGAATTGGGTAAAATGTACATTGTTTATTTTGCAGACACTTCTCTAAAGTGTCTTCAAGCTTAGAGGATAAAGAACTTGATGGGTTTTAATGTGGTTATTTGCCCTGAGATGAAAACTTGTGGCATATTTCAACAGAGTTTTCCAATGGCAAAATGATATAGTCTAAAATGAAATGGAGCTTCAGGCCTAATTGCAACAGCTGGTATTTATATGATATTATAAAATGCCTCCTTTTATCTCAATCTCAGCTTCTTCTGGGTAGAGAAGAAATGAAAAAGAATAGTAAAAAAAAAAAAAGGACATAGTTCTACTTGAGTTATGTCTTAATTATCATAATAAGGCAAAATATTATGACAGATCATTCAAAGCCTTGAAATTTTTGTTACTCAAGGTATCTAGAAATTTGAGAAAGGGATTTTCTGGAAAAATAATTGCCTCACATGTCTCTTTTAAGTTGAAATTATATGTCTGACTTAAAAGTTTAAAAATCAGACATATAATTTCAACTTCTTTCCTCATTTAGCCTCTTGTCTTTCCTCAGCCTATTGTCACTCAAGTAGAATGGGGACTGGTAGAGATTGGCAGGGTTTATTTCACCATGCTGGTTATTATATTTCAAACTTTGAAATCTGGAGATAATGTAAATAATTAGTTAATTGGAACTTAAATACCTAAGTAGTTTTGAATATACCAAGCTAACATTTAATAGTGATTTATGGGAAAGGCCATCCTATCTAATAAAAAAAGTAATATACAAATTGACCATACCTTCACCGCACTCACAAATCATGCCCACCAACTATGCCCACCAGCCAATCAGGAGCTGGGGTGGAGTCGAGGCAGCCCCAGTGCGGGAGCAGGGCTGAGGTGGCTGAGGCCCTGGAGAGGTGGGGCCTATGCAGCCCGGGCCATGGGGGGCAAGGACAATGCAGCCTGGGCCACCACGGGACAGGGATGGATGGCAGGGGCCCTAGGGGGTGGGAAGTCAAGACAGCCATGGTCACCAGGGGCAGAGATGAGGTGGCCGGGGCCACAGGAGGTAGAGTGGAGGTGGCCTGAGCCCTGGAGGAGCAGCGTTGAGGCAGCCAGCATGGGCTGGCCAAGGCAAAGGCCTGGGCTGGGACATGGGGCTGAGGCCCATGCTAGACTGGAGCAAGCTGGCTGGGGCAAAGGCCTGGGCTGGGGGGTGGGCAGGGTGGGGAGGAGGCGTGGCTGGGATGGAGTCAGCCATGGGCCCCATTGCAGGGCGATGGCTGGATGCCCAAGGTCTAAAGCCTTGGCCAGTGGCTTTAGACCTTGGGCAGGCTGGGGGTGAGTGGTCAGTACGACATCCCCTGAGGGCTCCCAGTATGTGTGAGGGCGCAGGTTGGGCTGAGGGACCACCTACCGCCAGTGCACGAATTTCATGCACCGGGCCCCTAGTGTGTATATATTTCAGGCCCAGTGCAAGAAATTCATGCACTGGGGATAGGTGATGCCTCAGCCCAACCTGCCCCCTCACACATACTGGGAGCCCTCAGGGGATGTCCAACTGATGACTCACCCCGAGCCTGCCCAAGATCTAAAGCCTCTGCCCAAGGGCATCAAGCCATCACCCTGCTCAGCTCAGCCCTGGCTGCCTGCGACCACCTGGCCACGGGGGCTGGGCGCTTGGCGCTCGGAGCTCGGCTCTCGGCGCCACTTCCACTTACAGCACCTGGGGGTCGGGCGCTCCCTGCCACCGCCACCACTGCTGCTGCTGCCGCCGCTTCCCCTCACAGCACCCAGGGGCTGGGCACTCACTGCCACTGCTGTTTCATCTCCACCCCTGGGGCCCAGTGCTCACACCACTTGGCCCCACCCCTGCTCCTGATTGGCTGGTAGCATAGCCAATCAGAAGCGAAGGTATGGTCAAATTTGCATGTTTCTCTTTTATTATATAGGAGGATATATGTGTGTGTGTGTATATATCCTATCTAATAAAAGAGTAATATGCAAAGTGACTGTACCTCCAATCAATCCATGCCCACATCCATGCCCATTAGCCAATCAGGAGCAAATTATGCAAATAAACCCCAACAAATATGGCTGCAGCCACTGAGAGCAAAAAGGAGGCTTGGGTTGCCCTGGCAATGGAGGAAGCCAAGCTTCTGTAGTCCTAGCACCTAGGCCTCCACCCTAGGCTACAAAGTTTCAATTATAGAATTTAAATAAACCCAAACAGAAATGGCTGTCGTCACGGAGCAAGCAGAAGGCTTGGCTCTGATCCAGGCTACTAAGTTTCAATTATTGAACATAAATTAATCCCAGATCCCAGGTCCTCCACTTGGGTCACTGGGGAATGTGGCCAGCCTGCAAACCACCATAGGCCCCTCGCCCAGGTGGCCCTATACCCCAAAGGAACTTCTACCCTGATCTGGAACACCCTTCAGGGCAAATGTGCTGGCCCCTATCCATGCACCAGGCCTCTATCTTTTCTAATAAAAGAGTAATTTGCAGATTGACCATCACTCCAACACACGAGAGAGATGCCCTCATGTGGTCAAAGATCCTACCCCCATGTGGACAAAAGATGGCGGCCACCACAAGATGGCCAGCAGGGGAAGGCTGTTGGGAGGTTCCAGGCCCTGCAAGGGAGGGCAGTTGTGGGCCATCAGGCCAGCAGGGGAGGGCAGTTGGGAGGGACCAGGCCTGCAAGAGACAGCAATTGGGGATAATCAAGCCTGCTGGGGAGGGCAGTTAGGGCTGACCAGGCCAGCAGAGAAGGGAAGTTGGGGGCAAACAGGCTGGCAGGGGAGCAGTTAGACATCAATTAGGCTGGCAGAGTAGTGGGTGATTAGGCTGGCAGGCAGAAGCTGTTAGGGACAATCAGGGAGGCAGACAGGCAAGCAGTTTGGAGCCAGCAATCCTGAATTGTGAGAAGGATGTCTTAGTGCCCATTTAGGCCGGATCTTACTTGTGCACACAGCCATTGCCCTGCTCAGCTCAGCCCATCCCCACTGGGATTGGGCCTAAATGGGCAGTCAGACATCCCTCAAGGGGTCCCAGATTGGAGAGGGTTCAGGCTGGGCTGAGGGATACCCTCCAACCCCCATGCACAAATTCCATGCACCAAGCCTCTAGTATACTATATAATAAAAAGGTAATATGCAAATTGAAAGGTAATATGCAAATTGACCCTAATGACTGGGAATGACTGGTTGCTATGGCATGTACTGGCCACTAGGGGCAGGCACTCAATGCAGGACCTGCCACCTGATGGTTAGTGTGCTTCCATAGGGGGAGTGCTCCTCAGCCAGAAGCCTGATCATGGCTGGTCAGCGCAGAGGATCAGGCCCAAGCTGATAGTCAAACATCCCTCTAGGACTCCTGGGCTGCCAGAGGGATGTTTGATCTCCAGGGAAGCAGGCTTAAGCCAGCAGGTAGACATCCCCTGAGGGCTCCTGGACTGCAAGGGGGCACAGGCCAAGCTGAGGAACACCCACCTAGCCTCCCCTCCACTGCATGAATTTTTGTGCAATGTGCCTCTAGCATGTTTGTGTGTGTATGTATTTATATCTATATCTATATTTAATCTATATCTATATCTATATTTATCTATATCTATATTTATATCTATATCTATATATCTAATCTCTATACATTAGAACAATGAAGAGTCTATTTGGCCAGCAATACTTTGCTCACAGGCCTAATTGAAGTAATATGGGGAGAGTTCATGGTAGGAAGATCAATGAATTAATGTATTATAAATTATCTGGTAGATATTTCACCTTCCTGTTCCACTTAGTAGATAACATTTATTTTAAGTGGTGTGTGCTCTAGAGATGACCTGAAATGTCTTTAACATGCTAGGTCAGATCCATTCAACTAGTAGATTGTGCTGAAAACAGACTTTTCTATTAATTCGTGTGAAACAGACTATGGCAACTGAATTCTCCCGGCACGTGTGAAAACACCATCTATCTACAAATGGCATTGGCTTTAAACTGATTTATTTCTAATTCTTACAAGAACTTTTGGAGTTTCTTAATCTATAAGCCAAAGAAATATGCCAATTGCAGCCATTAACCTAAATGACTAGATAGAAATAATCATAGTCCTTATATCCTATCAAGAAGACCTTGATAATTTCAACACCTTCTTCCTCATGTTCCTCTGATATTTGATAAGCAAGCTATGTCTGATACTATGAGAGCACACTCTACCCTCTGAACAGTTCAATCTCAGAGAGTAGAAGTTCCATTAGCTCTAGTTTGTGCTAGTTATTACAAAGTAAGTCCAGAAACAAAGAAACTGTATGCCAGGATCCCTGTCTACACTGTGCTTATGATCCAGATGGAAAGAGAGGACTCTAAGCTATAAAAGCCCAATAGAATTTTATGAGAATAGATAGAAGCATTTAAAATTTTGATAGTGATGATTTGATAAGTTCTGATGGAAGGACTTTGTCTAATGGCTTAAATGAGGTGTCATGTTTCCTGCTAGAGGATTTTCAATACTTGCTTGCCCACTAACAGGAAAATGATACTCATTACCATACCTTCTGGACCACATTGAAAGCAGAGGCTGAGCCTTTGTATATTCCCAAGATTTTTCCCACATACTGTGAGCTCAATTAACATTTCTTATTACGAACATTTATTGGTATGTGTTTGATTTGGTACTGCATACCAAAGCCACAAAGTCAGCTAGAGAGGGAGTACTTCAAGTATTCAGTCTTCTTTTAATTAAAGAAAAGATAGATTTCTAATACAAAATGTGTGTTCTAACCAATTAGTAAAGCTCATTACTCAGCAGGAAGAATGCAAGAGATAAGCCCTGTTTATTTGGGTTGTCCTATTGATAAAGCTTTCTTGTTGTGTTCATTGAAAAAATTATTGCAATCTTCCTCACAACTGATAAGCCTCCTTGAATGTAACCACCAAAGAGTAACTTTTTTTAGAGCAGATTTTGTTGTACAGGTTATGAAAAGTGCTAGTCTCTTCTGAAGCTTGTATTATTCATATTCAAATGGTGTCTAATGTGTCAACACACCATGATGCCCAAGCTAAAAATCCAGACCTTCTTTCTGATCCCTCATTCTTTTTTAAAAATACGTTGTTGTTGATTTCAGAGAGGAAGAGAGAGGGAGAGAGAAACTTCAACAATGAGAGAAAATCATTGATTGGCCACCTCCTGCATGCCCCCTACTGAGGACCTAGCTCCAAACCCACATATGTGTCCTGACTGGGAATTGAACTGTGACCTCTTGGTTTATAGGTTGACACTCAGCCATTGAGCCACACTGGCCAGCTTATCTCTGATATGTCATCAAGAACTGAATCTAATCAAGTTTTGTTAATTCCTCCTCCCTAATGCCTTTCAAATCTATGTTCTCTCCATTCCTTCAGTCAATATCCTAGGTTAGGTAGTCACAGTATCTTTCAGTGTCACACCCTCCTAACTAATCTCCCTGTCTATCCTTTCCACTATCAGCCCTTCCATCCCAACCTATAGAATCCCAGAGATTTTAAGAATTTCAATTCTGATTGGGCTGATTCCTCCCTAAGGTTCCTCATCGGTCTAAGAATAAATCTTTGGGGGATACTTAGCCTGGCCCTTCCTACTTCTTTTGCAATACTTCTTATCATTTTATGACTCTATGCTAATGAATCATTAAACCACTTGCCCTTCACCAAAGAGTTATGCTTTCTCTTTCCTGAAGCCTCTTAAGGGCATTGCCTCAATCCCTTCTTTCCTTGGTGAAGCCCTGTTCATCTTTCAAAACACAGATGTTTATCCCATGCTCCCAGAGCAAATGCCCTGAGTTAATAGAATCTACCATATCACTGACCATGCTCTAATGAAAGCAACTATTAATTTGTATTATTTTTTTCTCCCTCTTGGAAATCAGGAACTGTGATTTTTTTCACTTATATAGTCTGAGAAGCTGGTACTATGCATCTGCTTAGCAAATATCAGCTGGACAAATGCAGTTAAAAGTTACATAATAGTCATTGGAAGAGTAGGGATCCAAAAATCAGTTATTTGGACTTTAAGTATAGAACTGTGGTATTCATACCATGTTCCAATGTCTTCAGAGAAGGTTGACCTTATACTTTACCACTAAGCCTAAAGTACCCCCACAAACTACCCCTCTACCTCACTTTCAGGTTTCAGTACATTGGTTTACATATTTAAAGAAGATGGGATATGACTCCAACTAAAATCCAATGAATAATTTAAATTAACTCTTTATTCATTCTCAAAATTCTATTAGAATGGAAAAGCTTTACTACCTATTTTGTTAAATGTGTACACTGCTTTTACCCCCTACCCCAAACTCTGTTTATAAGACCTCCCAATATGGACTTCCTTAAAAGAAAATATTTTACTATGCTACCTTTCTTGCTGTTATCTTTATATCTGTTTAAGAAGTCATCTGAGCTTTTCTAATGTATATTTATTAATTATATCAACCTAGGAAAAAATACTTTAGTTTAGACTTTAGAACCCAAAATCGCCTTAAAGAATTTTACTCAGCTTTGAAACTAAGACCCAAAATTTACATTACACAGTGGAACACCTCTCTGTTAATACTATTAAATTTAATAGTATTTAAATTTAATATTTCTTAAAGAATATTGCCATAAAATAGATAATTATCATGCATCTTACATTAAGACATCATTTATTCTTGCAATTACTGACTTATTCTTAATAATTCAGCTACAATAATCCAACAATGAAAATTTTCATACAGTTATATATTCATAAATATATGTTAACATCCATATTAATATATAAGTTGTGTATCCTAATATATAAAAAGCCATGGTGTCGTCACAACTGAAACAACCAGATGGACAACTGAACAGCAAGCTGCATGGGGCAATAAGGCCAGCAGGGGGGTTAGTGAGGGATGACCAAATGACTGAACAGCAGGCTCTGTGGGGCAACCAGGCTGGCAGTGGGGAGAGGTTGGGAGTGACCAGACTGGTGGAGGGGGGCAGTTAGGGGTGACTAGGCCAGCAGTGGGGGGGGGGGGGGGAGTTGGGTGTGATTAGGCTGTCTGGGGGGCAGTTAGGGCTTATCAGACCGGCAGGCAGAGGTGGTTAGGGGTGATCAGGCTGACATGGGTAGCAGTTAGGGGTAATCAGGCAGGCAGGCAGGCAGGTGAGTATTTAGGAGCCAGTGGTCCTGAAATGTGAGAGGGATGTCTGACTACTGGTTTAGGTCCGATCCCTGGGATCCCTGGGATCCCTGAGATCGGGCCTAAACAGGCAGTCAGACACCCCTCAAGGGGGTCCTGGATTGGAGAGGGTGCAGGCGGGGATGAGGCAACCTCACTTCCATGCACAAATTTTGTGCACCAGGCCTCTAGTTAATACAGAAATATGTAGAGTATTTATATGTAAATGTATTACATATATCCATATTAACAATTAAGTAATGGTGAAAAATGATCATGGAAAAGGTCTAGTATTCATAGAGAATACATTTTGTATTTATTATTAATTAGCAAAATATTACCTTAAAATCATATATTGGCTTTGACTTTGCTTTACCTGAAGCAAGGTAGTTAAGGAAGACTTCATGATTTTATACTTTTCAATTTAGAAGCTGTCTGTCAACTGGGTTGTCAGTTTACTCTCTGATGTGAACATTGGAACTATTATGTGAACAAGTAGTTTCCTTGACAAAGACTAATTTTTGGTTACATGATAGAAGTACATGTATTTTACACTAAAATTTTGCACAAGCCTCCCACCATCTTACACAAAATTATTTATATTATACAGGGTGTATAGATATCAGTTTGAATGTAAAAATATATACACACACTTTGAATAATTATAAAGGCAGTGTTTATTAAAATCCATTTCATCTTCAAAATTGAGCTATCAGCTGTTAAAGTATGTATACATTTTTAAGACACCTGTATATATATATATTTTTTTCATTTTTGTAAACAAATTGTAACAGCATTCTATGAAGTGTATACATCTGTAGTGTGAAGCTTGATAGATTTTTGCAAAATAAATATACCCTTAACCTCGCGCTCACATCGATATAGTGTTAGCAATACTCCAGCAACCTTGCTCATGCTCCCACTATGATCACCCACTTTTCCCTTCTTTAGTTTCTATCCCCATAGAGTTGTTTTTCCTGTTCGTGGAATCATATAGTATTTGTTGCTTTGTGTTTCGTTTATTTTGCTGAACATAATTTTTTCTTAATTTTTTTGCTTTTCCACCCCAGATTTTTCTATGCTGCTGCATGTATCAATAGTTGCTTTCTTTTCGTTGTTGTGGGGAATAGTTCACTACATGAATATAGCATGAAATAGGTTTTTAATTTTCCATTTTCCTTTTGATGCACATTTAATGTGTTGTACTATTAAAATAATACCTCTCAGAATATTGATGTGCATAATATTCATCATTTCCATTAGCTATACATATCAAGAATGGAATTGTTAGGTCCTAGTGAATATGTATTCTTAGTTTTAGTTTTTAAAATATTATTATATTTAGTCATTTTGGTGTAAGAGTAGAGATATTTCATTGTGGTTTTAATTTGCATTGCACTAAGCATGTCTTCCTATGCTTATTGTCCTTAGAATAACTTTGATGAAGTATGTATTCCAGTTTGAAATTTTTTATTAGATTGTTTTCTTATTAAGAGAGCCCTTTATATATTCTGTACACAAATTTTGCCACATTGCTAGTATCTTATCTGGGGTTGCCTTTTTATTCTCTTATGATTAATTGTAATGAACACAAGTTCTTAATTTTAATGAAATGAAATTTTTTTCATTTATATTTACTTTGTGTATATATACCCTTATAAAATTATTTATTAATTTTCATCTCTTTAATCTGTATTTGTAATATCTTTAATTTTTCTGTTATATAAAATGTAGTTTCTAAATATTCAGCAATTCTCCTTTTTTATTCTAGTGCCACAAGCCCCCATGACAACTTACAAATTCTTTGGCTGTGAATAGTATTTAAATTTAATATTTCTTAAAGAATTATTTATGTTTTAAAGATAATAAAAATACTAAATGCTAATATATATATATATATATTTTACCCTTACACCACAATGATACCTTTGTATTAAATAAATTCCAGACCCCCTCTTTGAAAATGCTAATTTGTAAGTTATCTTACTAAAATGTACATTATTATATGTATGCATATGAAGAATATAAAATTGCATTCTTTTATAGCACTACATCTTTTAATGTGACCTCAAGACTTAACTGTGTAACTTTTAAATAGATTACTTTGTCTAAATCATAGTGATACACATGAAGCACATTGAAATTCACAATTGATTTGTCACTTTTAGTCAGAAACCATTAATCATCAAAAACTTCAGAATACACTTAAAAGATCAGCGAATTAGGGATAGATAGGCCAAGATAATGATACAAATTAAATCAAGGTGGAGCCAGGGAAATTAATTCAGCTTGAGTGTGTCCTGGCATTTTTTTTTTGGCATACATTTGCTTGAAAAGAGATTTAAAATTTGATGAATATGCTTTGCTAATAATGTATTAATATAAAATATAATAACGTTCTCTAAGCCAAATGATGTGATGCATTCTAGATATCAATTTGAATAATTGGATTTCCCCTTATTTTGTTTATGGTTAATGTATGGAAAAAGTTATGTTTAAATATACCAAGTTTAAACTCATAATTTAAATTTTATTTATTAATAAGAATTTATAATGTATAGGGATGAAGCTGAAAATTACAGTTTCTTTAAACATATTTATATAATAATGGCAAAACTGGTTGAAAATAGAAAATGTAACTTTTCAGTTTAGCCGGTAAGAAAATACAGCTTAATGGCATTTATGGAAATAAATTGTTTTGTTAAATTGCTCCCCATTTAGTATTTATATGGTTAGATAGATCAGCCATGTTTTTCATATACATATTTGAAATTACCCGTCAATATTTCATGGAGTGTTAAGTCTGAGCTTTTGCCAGTGGAGGAGAGAAGGAGATTTTAAAGATTAGGAGAGGACTGTAAAGTAGGAAAGAGCAGAAATGATACAGCAAGTAAGGGAGGGAGAGGAAGAATATCTGCTCTAGTGACAACTTCATTTGTCTGTTCTGCGATGCTCATTAAGCAGGACTCCATGATGCTCCTCTAGGTCGTGAACCAGACAGCATGTTAGTTTCCACTAACACCTTCACATAAACTGCTGAGTTAATATCTGTTGTAGGCAGAATAGTTTATGGTCCACAGGTAATAGCTTTTCTTCTAAATATATTTGCAAATGCCTCATAAATGTTTGGTTTGGTGACAACGTAGATAAATAGTTGAAAGACTATTGCTAATGACAAAGCAAAAGTGAACTATAAAGTATCTCTAATGACTGCTTTAAAATCTGCTCTCTGCAAATGGAACTGACTAAAGAGAGAGGAAAATGTACTATAAGAGCCAGTGAGCTCTTCCGTGTGTGTGTGTGTGTGTATGTGTGTGTGTGTGTGTGTGTGTGTGTGTGTGTAGAAAATCATATTTATAAAAGAAGGCCCATATCTGCTGAATAGAGAGGCGCTTCATTCAAGCATCTGCCGGGAAAAACTGGGGTTGTAATTTAGGTTTTATAGTCTGCCAATGACTAGGTTGCTTTTAAAAGCACTCCTTCTCCAATGTTTTTATTTTGTTATTTGATCAAATATGTCAGACGAGGAAGAAAATGGTCATTTATTCCTTTTGAAAGCAGGGGAGAGGGAGAAGATGTTTACATTAAATAGCAGTCATCATGATGTTCATAAGTTTCCAACTATTTATCAATATGCCTGGTTTGAAACTGCAATTTACTTAATCATATTTGCATCTTCAGGAACATTGCAACTTCCATACTGAGCTGCTAGAATTATCCCAAGCGATGGGCGGCTGGTCAAAGATGCAAATGGCTATGTAATTGTCAGAAAATGTCCTCTGGTCAGATGGGACCACGGCTTATCATGAAAACAACCCTGTTAGTGCTTCTGCAGCATATGAGGAGACAGCTCCACTTTATTAGTGAAATTACACTGGCCATGGATGACTGGCTGTCTTGATCATTTGTAGGCCAATTGTGAAGCCATTGACTGGGTCACTGGGCAACCCAATCCAATTCAATCATTAAGACAACTGGAGTAACCAGACTGTAAAAATGGTTGGTCTGGTTATTTCTTAATGGTGTAATTGAATGGACCAGAGAGATCCAATTAATTGCTGAGCAATTGGTGGTCCTGGTGGTCTCACTAATGAGCTCAGCTGTCAGTGAGTGATAGACTTGAACTGACTATACAGTGTCTTGGCCGATTGTACAACTTGTAATTACCACAATGGGGATAGGGAATAATTTATTTTATTTTGGCAATTTCATTGATCCTATAGATGTGCCTCATATTTAGTATGTGTGCTAAATTTCTCAATTACAATAAATTTCTGAGACATCAATGATTTATAATGTTATTTGAACATATAGCTGTTTTATCTTGCCTGAGTAAGCTTTATGACAAAGCTATATAGACTGTTATAGAGATCTGTAAAGAAATGTGTTACTTCTTATAATGGGAGAGAAATGCACATTTGAATAGAAATTGTGTACTTAAAAGGAAGGAAAGAAAAAACATTCTTCGTTCCCCCTTCCATGCCCAATCTGAGAAAGCCTACTGTGTGGTTACTGCAACCTATTTATGACATAGTTATGCCAGATATCTTTCCATTTTTGCTAAGTTGCCCATAAAAAGAGCTTGGTGTCAGTGTGGCATGGCACAAGAAAGTAAATAATTGCTGTAATACTTTTATGGAAAAAATATGAATCCAGTGAATGTTTCAGCTCTCCTCCTCCCATCAAGAGAAACTGTCAATGGTAACTGTCCTTCCAAGAAAAGAATTAGTTCCTCACAAAAGCTCTTCTTGTCAGGGATGCTATATGGAATTGATTTTCTACATACACGACCCAACTGTACCTGAACTAGATATTCAATAAATGTTTGTTGAGTAAGTGTTGCTTTAAAAAGGTCTCTCCAAATAGTTGAAAACAAATAGGTATGCAGAGGTAGACATGTTTACTTATTTTAAGAGAAGAATAAATTTCTGAGTTGGGAGTGACTTTGAAATGAGTTAGTCCACCTGTGATTTCCTAACAATGGTCCATAGACAGGTACCAATCTTTGCCAACATTTTTACCAGACCAAAGCAAAATGAGAAAACTAAAACAAACTCATAAGAATGATAGATGGGAGAGATGAAAAAGGTCTAAAAATCCTTCTGCATGATTCCTACTGAGAGGTGAAATCTGTTTCCATTTCTCTTAAATGTAGGAGGACCCTGTGATGCCTGTGCCAATATGAACCTAGATTTTTAGGAGGGCTGAAATCATTTGCCTCCTATGTTGGAAAACTTGCTCTTAGGATATTCTATCTCAGAACCCAGTCACCATACTAAAAATAAAAAGAACAACAGCAAAACCTCAAGTAACATGGAAAGACCACATGTAGGTACTTTGGCAACAGAAACAGCTGAGCTCCCAACCAACAGCCAGCTGACTTACATTCTGTGGATTGACTTTGTGAGCTCAGCCAATCCACACAATTGTAGAGGTAATAGTTATCATCTTAAGGCACCAAGTACTGGGTGCATTGCTTTTACCCACAGATAACTGTAATAATAATAATACGTATTCACCTGTGTGAGAATCTCAGCTCTGGTTCCCTCTGAAGGATGACCTGTTCTATTTATTTTCTTTTTTAAATGTATTTTTTAATTGATTTCAGAGAAGAAGGGAGAGGGAGAGAGAAGTGAAAATATCAATGATAAGAATCATTGATTGGCTGCCTCCTGTATGCCACCTACTGGACAGAGCCCACAGCCCGGGCATGTGCCCTGACCAGGAATTGAATTGTGACCTCCTGATTCATAGGTCAATGCTCAACCAGTTAGCCATACCATCCAGGCAGATTGCCTAGTCTAATAATCAGTAAATCCTACTTTGTTTATGTTGAAATATATTTTCTTTTTTCTAACTTCATTGAGATATAATTAACATATAACATTGTGCATGCTTAAGGTCTATAATGTGATAACTTGATACACTGACATATTGCAAAATGTTCTGTTCTCATAATAGTTTTCAAGTATACTATTGTTAGCTATAGTCACCATGCTGTATATTATAGCTCCAGAAATTACTCATTGTATAACCAAATGTTTATGACCTCTGACCAGCATCTATTCATTTCATGGACCCCTGCCCACTCAGCCTCTGACAACCATCTTACTCTGTTTCTGTGAATTCGATGTCTTTAGATGCCATCCTGTCTGATTTATTTCATTTAGCATAATACCTTCAAAATCCATTCAATATAGATTTGTATACCTGAAACCTGTACAATTTTATTAACCAATGTCACCCCAATAAATTCAATAAAAAAGAAAAAAGTGGATCCTCTGAAACAAGTTGTGTTTTTAAGAAGCTTGTTAAAACTTGGGGATATGGAAATGTATACATTTTGTTGTTTTTAAGAAAACAATAAAAAGAAATAGAAACTCCAGGGAAAAACAGAAAATGTACACTAAAGTTTTAACACAAATATGAGGGAAATTTAACTGTGGCATGATTTTTACGTGACTTAGCATTGTATATTTCTATAAAAAGAAAATTCACTTGAACCTTAAAAAAAAAACAACATATGGTTAAATGACAGGATTTCCTTCTTTTTAGGACTAAATAATATTTCATTGCATGTTGTGGGGGGTGGGGATTGTGTGTGTGTGTGTGTGTGTGTGTGTGTGTATGTGTGTTGACTTACATATCTAAATAAATATATTATTCCTTTACCCACTGATCTTGTACAGTTTTTTTGGCATGATGGTCATAGTAGAGAGCAGCAATGTGTATAGACATATGTCTTTAGTTGGGAATAGTAAAAAGTTGGGAATCCCATGTAGCACCCAGTGTTTTCAATGAACTTTATTTACCTGTGGAATTTAAGACCTCTGCCCAAACCAATTTCACACACTCTGCAGAAATTCCTCCTCTAAATATCAGTTAGGAAATTTCTGCTCAAACAATTCTAGTGAAAATAATTGACACAAAGGCAGCACTATCTGTCTTTAAACATATGTGCTTACTAGAAAATAGTATAATATTAAACCTTGGTATTAATGAGAAATTTTGTAGAAATTTTGGTAATTTTCAATTAAAGAAAAACAATCTGGTATTTATAATTCATGCATGGCAATACCTTTGTAGGACAATGTATTGACATTCTATTCAAATCACTCATTTCAAACTGTCCTATTTCATATTATTGTTGTCACTTGTAGGGGAATAAGCCAGTCTAGAGGATGAGGGGTTTGAGTAGGTTAGAAGGAGGGAGAGAAAGGTGAGAAAACATTTACTGAAAACTTACTATGTAGTTATTTCTATCTATATTTATCTAAAACTTGGAGATTTTAGAGCTTTTATAATGCACACATTTCTATAAACATGTATATTTTCCTCTATATTAAACATTTTATTAGTAAACACCAGCTTATTCAAAATCTTTTTTATGCTTTTGAACACAGAGGAAATCTCACTTACCTTGAAGCTTTATTGCTGTGAGATTACTTATTCTTAAATCAGTAGATTTGTTTTCTACAAAAGGCATAATCAAAGGCATGACTGAACACATACTAGTACTCTTTTATTAAACTGCTTTTCACAATGATGTTTAGTATAATAATGTCTTATAAATTATATTTATGCAAAACATGAAGAGAAAAAAAATTCTGTACTATGTACTTGGGAAGAATATAAGCAATAAAGTAATGTGTAATGACAGATTTTAGTTCTACCATCTGTGTTTATTTTGGTCCTTCTAAACTTCTAGTATTTTAATAATAATAAATATGGTACTGCAGCATTAACATATTCCATTACTAATGAGTGATGAGTGATAAAGAAATATAAGTGCAGTAAGTTATTTTTTGTCATCATTAATGAGAATATAGAGTTCTGAATTATGGTAAATAATGAATTGCATTAAAATAGTGAAACTTTTTCTTTGATGGCAGTGTCTTGAAAGCCATTTTTTATTCAGAAAAACTATCATTTTCCTGATGGATGAAATTTTTATTGTTGCAGTTACTGGTGGTATAACAAAACTTTTCAAAGATTAAAAAGAGAAACAACAGCAGTACTTTAGAGAATGTCAATTGTTCTCAGATTAATTTTTCAAGGATACATATGATTTATACTCTTCTTCCTCAAAGAGACTTTAGACATCTTTTCAGTAAATATTAAGGCTGATTATTGTATAGAGGATCTTCCTTAGACAAGAGGATCTTCCTTAAACAAGAGGATCATTAAAAAGCACCTTATAAAGAAACATAATATTCTGTACAAACCTAGCCTTTATAGAAAATAAGACAAAACCTGCAAGAAGTTTTCCAAATGTTACCTAAGAAATGCTTTTAAGGTGTCTCAATGGTCTTTAGGAGTCTACTCAGTAGCCTTATCACTGCAATGGAAGAGAAAGGAAACTATATCTAGACATATCTACTTTTCAAAGAAGAATAAATAATACTCTCTATTGTTCATTACCTTTCCTTCTTCTGCTTATGGCAATGGGGTTGAGGTGAAAGGGACATTTGGGAGAGGTGTCCAAAATTAATAGGCTCAATCATCTAGGAAAATGATCATCACATAATAAAACCTCAACACAGAATTGTGGGTATGTTGTCTACCTTTCATTCAAACTGCTGGCCAAGGCTTTACTAAACCGCTTTTGCCTAAGCAATGTGATGTGCATGGCTCAGAAATGTGCTTCTCCCTAGCAGGGGGTAGAGCAAGCTTCTGTGTCTGAATTATTGACAATGCTGCCAAGCACTGAATGTATATCTCCTAGGACTTCACAGGGGGATTTCAGCTGGGTGGTCCAACTGCGCCTGCCCTCTCACTTATCATATCAATGCCCAAGTAGGCCAAGGGTCTGGTGGCCTTTGTGCATTCTTTTGAAAAGCATAGAATAAACATAGGTGACATTTAGGTCAGGACAAGTGGGAGTCATTGCACATGGCCTTAGTTCTTTTTTGGTTTTAAGTATTTACAATGTATTTTGAAGTGGAAGAAACTTGCCTAATGTAAGTCTACCTTTTCTCTGTGCCAGGAACTTCACTTTCTCCCCTCAAAACCCTCAAACTTAGTTCTCTTTCAGTTTATAGATTCAAGGTAACAAATGCTGACTTGATCTCTTGAGGGGAAGAAAATTTGCTTTCTGCCAATTTAAAGCCATGAGAAAATTATAAAATTAAGATCAGTTTTTGTGGATGAGTTTATAATTCCACATGGAAATGCTAAGATAGTTTTCATATTAGTTTTTACTGTCCAATATTGTAATGTATCCATTGGTACATTGGGTATATTCCAAAGGACTATCCAAAATGTATTTTTGAATTATAATAAAATAACATATGTTAAGTTTTTGAGCATTCTTGTTCATATTTTAACTGTATTCAGCTGTATTCTGTGTATGCTTTCATTGAAAAGCTGGATAACATCTCATAGGCACTTAAACGTGTGTTGAATGAATGAATGAGGATAAATGGCTGGATGATATGCTTTAATCTCAGTCTTACATGACATGCATAAATGTTCCTATGAGCTGCAATCTTTCCATTGTTTATAAATATAATAATTTTTATAGAAGAATGAGTATTAGTTTAACATGCTGTTGATTACATGGTTGATATTTGAAAGCAACTCTTTTGGATTATTTTTAATATTATTCAATAAAAAAAATGCCTGGTACCCAAGGCAGTATTTGAGTAGCATAAGTTGCTTTAGTATTCATCTGATTATTATAAATAACTGAACATGAAATCTGAGAGGAAAAATATTTAAAAATAAAGGATATTACTTTTCCTCAGAAAGCACCCCTAGAATTTAGCCTATGCTATTCAATTTTCTCCCATCCCATACTCAAATGTTACTATGTCCTTTAACTAAGATATTCCCCTTTTCTCCTATCCTAAGAAGTTCTCTGAAGCAACTTGCCAGTAAAACATAGCATATTCTGTGTTATCTAAACAATTCGTATTTGAATTAGTCCCCAGCTAAAAGCTAAATAAAATCATTTAAGGGAGTCATGAATTAAAAAACAAAATTAAAACACACACACACACACACACACACAGCATTATCACACAGGCTGTAGACATCATAAATTATATTAAATGAGCACTGCCATCTCCTGGTCCCACCCTTGTCCTAAAGATATTGTTTAAATTGGAGTGGACTCCAACTAGTTGCTCTGGGGAAAGTGGAAACACTTCATTTATAGACTCAAATTGTGGATAGCTCATTTTTCACCCTATTTAAATTAGATTCTACATGCAACAAAGTTATTCATTCACTCATTTACTTACCATTCATTCATTCAGAAGGAGAACATGTGGTGTGCCAAAAATACAGAAAATGGCCGGTGTGGATCAGTGGTTGAGTGTTGACCCATGAACAAGGAGGCCACAGTTCAATTCTCATTCAGGTCATATGCATGTGTTGTGGGCCCGATCCCCAGTAGGGGGCATGAAGGAGGCAGCCAATTGACCTTTCTCTATCATCATTGCTGTTTCTATCTCTCTCTGTCCCTCTCTCCTTCTCTCTCTGAAATCAATATATATATATTTAAGTGGAAAGAAAGAGTTGAGTTCCTCACAGTCACACACCCAGGTTCCTTTGGATGAGGGTAGTGGACAGTGGACATACGTAAGTAAATGAAAAATACCAAAATAATATGGTAAGTGTTACACTAAGCTCTATAAAGGCAATGTGAGCATACAGTAGAGAGGTACCTAATTCAGCTTAGAGGTGCATATGCAGGAATTAATATAGAAAAATTATTGGAGGAAGAAATTTTGACAGAATGTAAAAGAACATGACTTCACAGACTCAGGGAACAGCATAGACACAACAGCAAAGCTGGCTGGAATATGCAGGCCAGGTGGGTGTGTATGACTGGAATGTAAGATACATTTGAGGGGACTGATGAAAGGTGCTGGACAATTAAGGGCCATGTGGTCTCATGAGAGTCAGGTTGATGGGCAGACATTAAAGGCTTAGGGGACCTGCTGCCACAGTGGGTGAAATGGAGAGAGATCTTAATCCAGTCTAAAGTGTTTCTCTCTAACAAATCCATATGCCCAATGAAACCTTTCTAAATCAATATGAACCACTTAGAGACTGAGCAAGGAAAGCATGCACAACATGCAAAGCCTCTGGAGGGGACTGCTGACATGGGATAAGCAAGTGAAAGGCTGTTAAATCTTGTGGGTGGAACTGTGCCAGGAAGATTCATCTGCCATAAATCCAGCCTGGGGCTGATCCATGAATCCTATGAACAGGGTTTTGTCTTTGCCCCAATATATCCCATTCATATAATATATATCTCTGAGGAGCTGTAACACATTAAACCAAACAATCAAGTTGTTTGACAGAAGGGAGTAGGTAAGCACTGAGGAGAGGAAGCACCCACAAATGTGCATGAAGACTCCAAAAGGAGAATTATTGCACAGAGGATCCCCTTGCTGTGTGTGGCCTGGTAAAGTAAAAAAAAGCAGAATCCAAAGACTTGGGCCTGTATTGTTTTTTTTTTATCAGATATGGAACTCTTTGAGCCTCTGTTGTCTTAACTTAAAAGTGATATCATGAAAGGGAAATAAAATAATATTCAACAAATGAAATAATTTATATCAAGCCATTTACAAACCACAAAGCCCCATGTAAATGGAAATAATTATCATCATTGAATGTTATAAATACACTAGAGGCCCAGTGCACAAAATTCAGGCATGGTGGGTGTCCTCTAAGCTCACCTTGTACCCTCTCCAATTTGGAACCCCATGAGGGATGTCTGACTGCTAGGACATCCCTCTCACAATCCTTGACTGCTGACTCCTAATCGCTCACCTGCCTGCCTGCCTGGACACCCCTAACTGCACCCCTCTGCCTGCCTGGTGGCCCCTAACTGCCCACCTCTCCCTGCCCAGACACCTTTAACTGCACCACCTCCTACCAGCCTGGCCACCTCCAATGGCCCCCCTCAGCCTGGTTGCCCCACACATTTGTTTGGTCATCCCTCACTAATGCACCTGGTGGCTGGGTCACCCCATGCAGTCTGCTTGTTCAGTCACTTGGTCATCCCTCAGGCCAGCTCTGGGCAGCTGGGAAGCTGAGGGGACTGGGCACTGCCATTTTGTTGCTATGGTCACCACCATCTTTGAGGGCGTGGGAGTGAATTAGCATATTCCTTCCTTATTGGCTGTGGGTGCTGCCATCTTTGTGAGGATGTGATGGTCAATTAGCATATCCCTCTTTATTAAATAGGATAGATCTATTATATACTTTGAAAGTTGAATTCTTAGAATATTTATAGTGTGATAGACTAAGAGAGCACTTTTCTCTTCATGAAAGGACTTTTGTTGGAGTATGTGATCTTCACAGTTTTTATTTCTTTGTGTGTGTAATAAATAAATTTATTAAAACATATAATATTTCAATAAATTCAATAAACAAAAGTCAATTGTTTTAAACTGTGCTCTAGAAAACTGGGTTGTTAAATGTGCACAATTTGAAGTGAAAAATAAAAATAATACTTAAAATTTTAATTTAAAATAGAAGAAACACATTCATTTCTCTTAATAAAATAAAATATGATTAGTTTATTTCTTTTATATAACTAAATTAATATGTTAGAAACACAAAAAGCATCAGTACACCATATTTTTAAAAAATCTTTAAAGCAATTATTTTATTTATTTTAAACATTTTATTTGTGGGGGTAAGGGGAGAGATCAACCAAAGGACTTGTATGCATGCATATAAGCCTAACCAATGGACACAGATCTTCACAGTCTTTAGATATAAGGATTTGAAGTATTCATACTATTTAAGGCCAACATGATTTTGTAATGGCACTTTTTGAAATATGAAGACATTAGACGCTACTACTATAAATAAAAGTCTACAATAATGAGTGCCCTTAAAAAATATAATGCTGCCCTCAATTTAAATCACTGTGGCTCCATAGCTTCCCTATGGTTGTTCTCTCATAGATCTCAATAACCATAGGTGATAAAATCCCACTTGCAAAGAGAGACTCTGAGGCAGAGCTCTGTTATGTGCCTTGATCAATGGTGGGGTTGGTCCTGAGTCTCTTAGACTGTTTCTGGGATTTGCTCTCTGCCAGCTGCAACTTAGGGCATTTTCCCAGCCTTAGTCAAAGAGATGTGCATGTTTACAAGAACCATGAGGAAAAACCTGAATGTATGAACAGTTAGTATAGTGTCTGGAGGGAAGAGCCTAAAGCTTCATATCCCACCCCTGGCTTTCTCCACCCATAAAATAGGATATCTGCCTGGTCTAGGATGGCTTGCATCAGCTCTCCCTCTATCTCCATTTGTTTTGTGCTTCATCCATTTCATGCTTTATTTTCTATTTGTCTCAGCCTGTGCCAGCTTTGAGGCCTTGCTTGCATTTTTCTCCTCTGTCCTTTTGCTCTCATAACTTGTTCTTCTCTTGTTCCTTGACATTTCTTGGACTATGCCCATTGTTTATTTTCCCTCCAGGCCTCAGGTTCCATGAGTAGCCCTGGTAGTTGTAATTCAGGCACTTCTCCAATGCTGTCCATCAGATACTGGATAGCATCAGATACTGGATAGCTGAGCCAGTCGCAAGTCCCAGGCCTTTGTCCTGGAAGCAATCTGACTAGAGAAAAATAAAGTCTGCCTCTAGGTGACTTATCCTCCACTGGTGATTGTATGTGCTGAAATGTTTGTGTTGTTTAGCAAAGTTCCAGAAAATGTTATCTAAATGTCACTCCACTATCCCTGAGATTTGTTGGACTTAACATCTAAGTCTTGCACCAACACTAGAGCTGAGAATTCAGATCAGTGCTACCTACATATGTTCTGGTTGGAGCTAAATGATCCGATTTTACCCAGTGGTTCAAAATGGACAAAAAGTTCCAATACTGACAATATTCATGTCAGTAGCCAAAGGATATGAGAAGCCCACATTTTAGTTTTCTTAACAGTCCTCATTTAACAGTGAATTTTTACCTGGATAAATGTGTGTGTGTGTGTGTGTGTGTGTGTGTGTGTGTGTGTGTGTGTGTGTGTGTGTGTGTGTGGCTTCTGAAGAAGTACAAGCCAGAGATGAGAGAAGGAGGCTTCCTGCGGAGAATCCAGAGCCCCACCTTGTTAGTGGATGCTGCATTGTGCTCTTCAGACCTGCCTTGGAGGCTGAGAGAGACAGTGAGACAATTCAAGTGTTTTCGCAGCAGAAAACTTTACCAGCCCTGGGAGTGAAGGAACATAGGTGGTTGGTGTCCAGAAGCCAGAGCCATTGGACAGGCTGGGACCATGAAGGAATGGGCTGTCCTATATAAACTGGAATTTCAAAAGAAGCACAGTCACTGACAGAGATGACCCTGAAACAGGAAGAAAGTAGAATAAATACCACAAGCCCCCTGATCCCCTTCTGAAATTCCCAATCTTCTTTCAGGGATTCCCATTGATCAAATATCATAGGAAGCCTCAGGGCTAGGTAACCGGGCATGTGTGGGTCCCTGCCATACAGAGCAGAGAACGGAGTGAAGGGGAGGGCAAAGGAGAAAACAACACCTATTAAATCAAATCTCTGAAAGGAGAGCCTGGAATGTGCATTTTCAGCAAGTTGCCTGGATGATGCATGTGTGCACCAGCATTGTATAACCTTTCCATAATGTGGAAAATTCCTTACCTTGTCAGGTTCTTGCATAAGGCCGCATGAAGGAAAACAACCATAGTCATCAATTCTGATGGTGGGAAGATATTGAGTTTTTCTGGCCTTCTCCTCATTTTTTTTTAACCAAATCAAGTATGATAAATAAAACACATGGAATATATTACAATTTTTCATGTAATAAAAAGTTTCTTTCTCCTTTTGCACAGTCCTATAGAAACCATGAAAAGTGAACAAAAAAATAACATTAGACAATAATAAAAAATGTATAGAAAAAGTGAGGTACATTTACTTAAAATTAGTACCACAATATAGTACAACTATTCCCAGCATTCATTGTAATTAATATCTAAAACTGATGGCTGAAAATAGAAACCTCAAATGACAATAGTGTCCAAAATCACGCTCACATTCATTGTGAATTGCTCAGCCCATGAGCATGTTAGCTAAGTGCTCCACACACCTTCTTATTTTTTCAGTTTAGCTCTAGACTGTACTGTAATTAACTCATTCTGAAGGCATTAAATTGCCTCCCTTGTTTAATACATATCAATCTTTATTTATAGAAATGTTCTATATATGCAAGCATGTGGGAAGCAGATACAAACATTCTGATTTAGTCCTTGGAATTCTGTGGCAAATGAACTCAAGATGCCTTGGGGAAACCCTGTACTGGTGTCAGTTGTTTCTAATAAAAGGGATTGGTAACTGTGTCTTTGGGTGTTTTTTTAGTTTATATGTAAGTAGGAAGGGAAAACAAGAATATGGAATGAGCTTGGCAGAGAAAGATACATAAGTAAAATAGGGCTGCTGTTCTTTATAGAGAATGAAGATTTGGAGGATTCAAATACTTGATTCACTAAGTAGAATTGGTTCATCTTTAATACATAATTTACGTCATTACAGTTTGCATTATTACAGTTAGGTTTCTTTGTTGCTATTCTACAGGTTTGTCTCATTAAGAACATGGCCAATGATTGATCATTATCTTAGATTGATGATTATCTTCTTTCATTACTGGTTTCATGGTCTGATACAAACTAAGACAAGACCTACATGTGTAGCAAACTATTATTTTACCTGTCTCTAGTCTCCAGGAGATCTTGAGTGACTCTCACAAAGTTTCTGGGTTCCTCAACTAAAATGACAGGATTAGAATAAAGTATTTATTTGGGTTCCTCAACTAAAATGACAGGATTAGAATAAAGTATTCTATCAGGCCCTTTGGAATATTCAATTCAATGAGACTATAATATATAAATGTTCTTGTGTCCTGTAAAGATATATTGGAATTTGTCTTCACCATTTACTGCAATCAGGCAGAACAATTTGCTGTTATTTAAACACACTCTATATGTTCAAACATTTGTACCTTTTTAAAACCCAAATCCCATCCCCACCTGTCAAATACTTCTTCATTTTTAAACCCATGATCAAATCCCAAAGCTTCCATTGCCTTTTCCATTGTCCCAGTTAGATTCACCTTTCTCCCCTTTGTGCTCCCAAAGCTCTTCCTCTATTGACTCTCATCACATATAAGTCTCTGTCCTGCTTTAAGTAATCTCTTTTTTTATTATTGACCTTCTACTTGACTAAGATTTCTTTAATCACTATGACTTTATCTAATTCTTTGTATCCCTGAAGGCTGGCACATAATAGAGAACCAATAAGTATTGGATTAAATAAATTGAATTGTTTCTTTGCTTAGTTAAAAATTAGGCATGACAACCCCAGTAGGGGGTGTGCAGGAAGCAGCTGATCAATGTTTCTCTCTCATCGGTGTTTCTGACTTTCTATCCCTCTCCCTTCTTCTCTGTAAAAACAAAACAAAACAAACAAACAAACAAAACACAAACAAACAAAAACAAAACAAAATAAAGCAAAAAAACAATAAAATATATTTTTTAAAAATTAGGCCTGTCCACTGTGGCTCATTGGTTGAGTGTCAATTGAGGAATCAAGAAGTCATGGGTTTGATTCCCTATCAGGGCACAAGCCTTGGTTGCAGGCTTGATCCCCAGTAGGGGGTGTGTAGGAGGCAGCTGATCCATGATGTTTCTTTTCGATGTTTCTATCTCTCTATACCTCTCCTTCCTCTCTCTTTAAAAATCAATAAAAACATATATTTTTAAAATTAGATTTTATGAAAGCCAGCCTCTAAAATGGCCCCACTGATCTTCACCTTCTATTATTCATGTTCTAGAATAACACTTCATATATTGAATCAAAGCTGACCTATGGACTGACAGAATATGGTGGAAGTGATGGTGTGTGCTTTTTTAAAAATTGTTTTTCTTTAATCTTTATTGTTGAGAGTATTACAGATAACCTCCATTTTCCCATTGCCCATCTCCACTCAGTTTCTGCCCTATTCTGGTCTTCACCACACTATTGTCTGTGTCTTTTTGGGTTCTATGTAAATTTTTATTTTTATTGATTTTTAGAGCAAGGGACAGGGTATTGGAGAGGGAAAGAAACATCAAAGTGAGAGCAAGAATCAGGTGTCCTACCAGGGACAGAGCCCACAATCTACACATGTACCCTACCAAGAATCAAACAGGCAACCTTTCAGTGCACAGGGACAATGCCTAATCAACTGACCCACACTGGCCAGAGCATGGTGTGTGACTTCTAAGTCTAGGTCATAAGTCATTGCAGCTTCTGTTTGGTCTTTTGGATCTCTCACTCTGGAGAAAGCCAGCCACCATGCCATTAAGACGTTCAAGTAACCCTGTGGGAAGGGTCACAGGGAGAGGAACTGGAGCTTCCTGACAATGGCCAATACCAAATTGTCAAACCTGTATGTGCCATCTTGAAAACACATTCTCCATTCTTGTCAATCCTTCAATCATTTGCAGTCCCCATATCTAACTTTAACCTCATGAGGAGCCACAACCTCTTAGCCTAGCCAATCCCAAATCTATATAGAAAATGAGAGATAACAAATGAATATCATTGTTTTAAACTACTAATTTTGGGGATTATTTGTTATGTAGCAATAGATAACAAAAATTTCTTCCTTCTACCTCTTTATGGGGGAACAATATGACAGTGTAGGGAAAAATGGGTCTGCCATTAAAATAGTGTCTTCAATTTAATATTAATAATGTACTATAAATAAATATTGAGGTTATTAATATACTATATATGTATATAAAGAGGTAATATGCAAATTAGGCAGGGACTTCGTAGCGGGTCATGACCAGACAGGAGGAGGTTGTGCACGCAGTTGAGGCCTGGAACAGAGACAGAGACAGAGGCAGGGGGGCCTTCCTGAGCCAGCACAACAGCCTGGGCAGCCTCAGAGTGGACCCAAGTTAGGCGCGGGTCCTGGCTCCCCACCGTATACCTCCTTGAATGGCGGGATGTGGGGTTACTCCTCACACAATTTCAACTGCACACTGAGCCTCAAGTCCTATATAACAAAGAGGTATTATGCAAATTAACACTCTCACCCTCACAAGATGGCTGACTCTGACTAGGCCAGCAGTGGGGTTAGAGAGGGATGACCAAACTACTCAACAAGCAGGCTGTGTGGGGTGACCAGGCTGGCAGGGGGGTTAGCGAGGGACAACCAAACAACTTTATAAGCAGGCTGCATGGGCTGACCAGGCCAGAGGGGGTTTAGTGAGGGATGACCAAACAACTGAATAAGCAGGCTGCATGTGGCAACCAGGCCATTGGGGGGTCCATGAGGGGAGACTAGGCCAGCATGGGGGCAGTTGGGGGTAACCTGGCTGGCAGCCAGGGGCTGTTAGGAGTGATCAGGCCAGTACACAGAGGCAGTGAGAAGCAATCAGGCCAGCAATAGCAGGGGACAGTTAGGGGAAACCAGGCAGGTAAGTGAGTGATTAGGAGCCAGCAGTCAAAGATTGTGAGAGGGATGTCCAACTACCAGTTTAGGCCTGATCTTCAGGATCGGGCCTAAACCAGCAGTCAGACATCCCCTGAGGGGTCCTAGATTAGAGAGAGTGCAGGCTGGGCTGAGGGGACCCCACCATGAACAAATTTTGTGCACTGGGCCTCTAGTAACTATAATAAAATATTAACAGCATTGCTATTAATTTAAAATAACATTCAAATTATTAAATGCCACTAATATTGTTATATCATTAAATACTAATGTTTTAATGGAAATATTAGTTTTTCATATTAAGTATTATTTTATCTATTTGTGAGAGCAATATTGTTATCCATGTTTGAACAATGAGGAAATTAAGGCTTAGAGCAGTTAATTCATTCAAACTCAAACAACTGTTAGGATACTGAGCTATGAGTCAATGTGAGATTTGTCATAAGCAGTGCAAATTAACACAGCAGCTTTGAATTTACTCATCTGCACAATTGCTACAGTGATATTTAACCTGTGCTGCTGTGTATTGTTGTTGTGAGAATTAAATAAGATAACACTCTAAAGTTCCCTGCATGATGCATAGGCACAAGCAACACATGCCATTTTCTCTCCCTTCCCTCCACAATGTACAGAGTATTTCTACCCAGTTGAGCCTAAGAGGTTCCCAGATCCAGGCCATTAGGCAGAGCTATCAGTAATAGTCACCCCAGGTGGGAAAACAGACCATTTTCACATAAGACTCCCAGTGCTCTCTGGGATCATAAAGTTTGGGTGAGTCTTCTAATTCCTGTGGAAGAAACCATGCTTCAACTCAATATTCTTTGCCATTCTCAGACTCAGAATAGATATCTAATGATAGAAAAACTTTAACTTTTAATAGTATTGTGGAAATTGCAAAGCTGTTTCCTTTCTCTGCTCATGACAGAGTAAACGGAATTGATACAGATGTGAATCTCATTCACCATGGAATGAGAATTGGAAAGTATCTGGTAATTAATCCTTTATGATTGACATATATACTAGTCCTCCCTTAAAACCTGCATCTTCTGCAAATGCAATCTCATTACAACCAATTTGAGGTCAGTTATATGAATTGAGTTATAGAAATCATTATATCTGTATTAGTTTTTCTCCTTTATTCACAACCCAGGCATGATCTTTCCAGAGCTAGAGATAAAATTTACCACATCAATCTACTGAGCTGGGTTAGTTATGTATAGTTGGCCAGAAAATATTCAATGACCTGAATATCTATTTTAGCTTTAAAATAGTTTCTGTAATGTTATAATAACTTGAAATGCTTCTTTTATCTATTTTACAAATTGCTTTCAAGAAATAAATGATGCATTAAAAGGGACTGGCCATCCAGAGTAGCTTTGACATGAAAGTGACTGCCGGATTTGACCACTTTAATGTGATCTGACTAAGACCCACCTTAGCTGAGCAGTAAGAACAATAACACCAAGTTATGGTAAACCTCAGCAGTTTTCAAGGAAGCAATATGGATCTAATTGGGTAGAAACTTGGCAAGTAGACTACAGCTATTTCTTTGTAGAAGGTCCAGTTGTATGTAGAGATTGTACTTATGAGGATCGCCTTGCTAAATGGAAACCAGAAGCATGGAGCCCCTGGATGTCTATACTGGAATCAGAAAAATGAGGAGACTTGGCCTGAGTTCAATACGGATATTTGTTTTTCTTTGAAAATATATGGGTTGTAGGCATCCACATACATATGCACTTAGTCTGAAGGTTTCTCTTTAGGTTACTAAGATGATTGCTTTTGAAGGATGGGGCTTTACCCTGAAGAAGAACAAACGCATTGGAGAAACACTTTTTAACATTTAAATAAGGTTAAATGCCCACTGTTTCCCCACATTTTTTAACCACAGAAATCTTTTTTAAAAATATATTCATTGTTATTTATTCTGAGGAATTGTTTGAGTCTGTTCTTTTAACAGAGAGTCTATGGGAGTGAGCCACAGAATATCTTGCTGAATGGCATCCCTTTCCTTTGTGTCAGAGAGTATGCTGGACCCTCAACATTTTCCTTAGCCCTGCATACTAAAACTCCTCTAACATGAGCAACTTTTTGCCATCACAAGAACCCCTTGAGGTCTCTCATGAGTGGGCCCTGTGTTGTGCTTAGTGCCATTAATCTGTTTTCCCTGACATGCTACATTTTGTACACATTCCTTCTCAGATCATCAAAGGCTAGTCTTTCTGTTTTCACCTTCTGTGAATTTCTAGAAACTTGGTTTGCTAAAATCTATTTGTAAAACAATTTTTGTAACTTTTGTGTTTATTTTTGAGCTGCTTCTAACAATAGACTCCTACATTTCCCATGGCGACAAAAACTCTGGTCTACCTCTGATGGTGAACAAAAAAAGCAAGCAGGCCCTTATAACCTGGTTTCTGGCCCTAGAACCTGTTTAGTTTTCTTACAATTTCAGTCTGTATAACTTTGTGAAACACCTAGCCCATCCACAACTGCTTGGTTTATCACCTCGACCTCCCTAGGCCTGCAGTTCAAATAGAAAATGATCAGATATCCTAGCATCATCAGCCACTGAGCATTTGGCTCTGTTGGTTGTTGAATTTTGTACCACTAAGTAGTTTTGTAGTCTCATAAATTTGTTGGACTAAGAAGTTGGAGTAAAATGGGTATACACTTAGTGGTCAGATTATTATGATCTCTGAACACATAATAATCTGGCCACTCAGTGTGTGTGTGTGAGAATATAAACACACACACACACACACACACACACACATATTTTAGAGATCCGGTGCATGAATTTGTGCATGGATGGGGTCCTACCAGCCTGACCAGCGGATGGTGACATGGGTAGTTGGTCGGCTTATCTGCTGGCTGAACTCTTGGTCAACGGGACAATGTGCATATTAGCCTTTTATTATATAGGCTATACACTGAGTGGCCAGATTATTATGTGTTCAGAGATCATAATAATCTGGCCACTCAGTGTAAATGTTTCATTAAAAATCCTAGGGAGCTGGCTAGGTTAATTTTGTTATTAAGCTTAGACAATTTTCAACATAGACTATCAAACCCACTGTTTTAATGGGGCTATGATACATTCCATTCTTACCTTTTAATTTAGTAACTTTTAATTTAGTAACATTTGTCCCTCTAACAGGGGACAAAGCAAACTATAAACAAAGAAGCAACCAAATAGTTTTAGAGAAATGATTTCATATTACAAAAAAAAAAAGAAGGAATCCGAACACTGATCTCTGCATTTTTTATTTTTCTAAACAAAATGTTTAATTTTTCATCTTGTGGAGTTCCTAATTACCTCATTAGCGGATGCGATGCAAAAAGTCAACATCAGTTGAGCTTTTTTTGGATTACACTCATCCTTATTTTCTGTTTTCAGTTTAATTTTATGATTTATAGTGGCAAGATGACTTTGAGTTTCATTTCATTTTATTATTCTTTAGCAACTGTATTTCATCCACTTAGGAATTTCTGTGGCAATAGTGTTTTGATGAAAAAAGATTGCCCAGTGTAGCCACATCAAAATAGCTGTGAGATAAAATCCAGTGGGCCAGCAAGCTTCCGGTGAGGTCTTGGATCTCATACACACAAAAGAAGAATATGAAAATAAAACTGATAAGTATCATTTTGCATTAAAAACTGCTCTGATATAAAGCAGATTGAACCTTTAAAATAAATACATCTAAAAAATTGTAAACTTGCGGTCTGATTTTATTTGATAGAGCATTTGTAAAACTAAGAATGCTTCTTTAAAAGTCAGTTGTTATTGTAAGAAATACAATGGAGAGCCCAGACAGTTGGGGGAACTGCTTTAGATACTCACCTAATATATGTGAATATGTGTGCATATAATACATTTTAACCTGGTTATAGGCATAAATACATGTACTCTCTTTTGCCTAAATTATATCCTGATATGTTTATGTCTAATATTCATCTCATTATATTCACCTCGTGCTTATTTCAGTTTAAATCTCAAATATTACAGCAGGACTCATTTTATTTAGTCCTTCATCCCTTAAAAGAGGCTCCTTACAATATATTGCTCCACGAAGACCAAAATAGAAGAGTTTCTTGCCAAGAAGTGGAGCACTGAACTTAAGAGCAAGGACTATGGAACCAAATTAAGTTTACATCTCTTTATGATTGATTCCATTCATCACCTTAGTGGAATAAATTATTTTTCAACCATTCCCTCCATCTACACCTTTGCCATTGTCTAAATGTGGGAAAAGTATATGTGCTGATTCCCTAACTTTGCCTCAACCTTATGACATCCTTTGGCTGATGGAAGGACACAGGGAGTGAATCTGTGTTAGTTCCGAGTCTAGGCCTTGAGATTTTATTCCATGATCCTGCAGTATTCCCACCACTATGAGAATATTTCCTGTATAACTTGTTAATCCAAAGAATATGAGAAACATGTAGAGCAGGAATTTTAAAAAGCATGATAATCTCTCAAGGCACACCGTGAAAGACTTTAGAACATGCCAAATATTGCTCACATTGGTTAAATTAAAATAAGAATAGGAACACACACTTATGTTACCATAAAGAAAAGTATGTTTGCAACAGAAAGACTCTGAATTCTGTATAAATTTTAATTTTTAAAAAAAAACTCATAGGACATAAAACCTCAAATTGTATTTCACTTTTAAGTTTGTCAAAGCATTCCACCCTTGTGATCTCATTTTATCTTCATATGACCCTGGTGGGTTTGAATGGCTTTATCTGTGTTTACATGCTCACCTTCATCATGGGGTGGCCCACACTACGCTATGGGAAAGAGAATGAGCTGAGCAAAAGGTGATATATGAGAACAGAAGGGATATGAATGTAGGAAGATCAAAAACTTATTCCATGGGGAATATGAGCAGACTTAATCATCTTTTCCAGTTCAGGGTCTACCCATGAAAGCGGTGGGCTATCCCTATGTGAGGTCATAGGGTTAGCATGGTTGCCAGAGCCTAGACAGTGGTGCTTAACTGGGTTCTGGAAATGGTTTGTTTATAAGGGAGAGATAACATATTTTGTGTTCAGCTGGATGTCCAGCCCTAGAAAATAGAAATGGCAAAAATTAAACACATTATTTCTGTTCTAACCCCATTCCCTCCCAAATAGCAGTGAGATTTGAGCTCAATTCAAGAGAAATAAACAAGAAGCCAAGATCAGCAACAGATGAATTAACAGAAATTATGCAGATGTATTGGGTTCAGTTGACAGAGGAGATTGAAAAGGCACTGGACATGAGGGACCCACAAGAAGAGTCAATGACGTGAGGAGTCTGGAACAAGACTCTATTTCCAGGGTCACATGTGGCACAATTCAGCTCTAGAATGGTGCAAAACTAGATTGGACTCTTTCTGGATGCCATCTCTAAATATTAAGGTCCACTGTCAGGGTGGGCTTTGTAACTTACTGATTTTAGTAGAGCTGAATGTGCAGGTGCCTGACACTGCTTTGTGGTGCCTAGCACATATAATAGGAGAGGCAATGGGAAAGTTACAGCATCAAGAACAACTTGAGGGTGATAAAGACCTTGTAAACTTCCAATTTAAATTATTTTACTTCAAAGATAAAAAAGAACAGAGGGTCTGAATCAGTCTGTGATTTATTAACAATCAAGACCCGGAATCAATGAGCCAAAAATCCAGAGTTTTATTTAAAAATCAAAATAAATTTAATTTTTTTAAATTTTTGGATCTCTGAAAAACATCAAAGAAAATGGCCAATGCTAATATAAAAATGGGGAAAAGTTCCTTTTACCCTTTTAAGTTCTTTGGCTACTCTAATAATTAAGTTGACATATATAAGATTAACAACAGAAAAACAAATTTAATTCCATATGTACAGGGGCCCCATAAAATTATAAGACCCACAGGTAGTCAGGGGGAAAAAATGTATATGCCATCTTGAGCTAAGGAGAAGGAGTAGGGGTCTGGGAATTTAAGGGGAGGAGGATGATTCGTAGGAAGTTTGAAAGATCAAATGTTTGGTAAACAAATGTGTACCATGCCATGCAGAAACAATAGGACATTTAGAAGACTTTGATCTCCAGGCCCTGCCTAGTCACCCCTCCAACTTAGTGCAACTAGACTGTAATTTTGTAGTTATTTCTGGTGGTAATTCTCTTTCAAGGCAGAGCATATAACTAAAATTTTTAGGTAGTTAAGGGTAAAAGTTTTAGGTAAAACTTTTAGGATAGGTAAATTTTTTTTGAATATTCTGGGTCTTGATTGCCTTCAACTCAAAATAGCCCACATGCCAAAGTGCCACCTATTAGGGATAATTGTTATGAACTTTTTCATTAATTTATTCTTCTCAATTTTCCTTGATTTTCACATTAATGGGAATAACAGAAATACATTCCCCAAATCATCATATTTGTTGACTTGCCTTTTTGAGCATCATAACTAATTCTTATTTTAAATTCTAATGTTATTTTAATGTTTACATAAAAGAGGTGGATAGATAGAGATAGATAGACAACTTTCAGTGGTGTTGGACACACTACACACCTCGAGCTTATTTGAGACATGTGATACTCTCTACCTCCTTTACCTCAGGAGTTTGCTTCATTTGCTTCCAAGACAGTTTGGAACATCCAACTTTGCTTAATATGTAACATACTTTATTTTTTAATATGAAGATTAATTGCCCAGAAGAATCTTACTCGAGGTTGACTATGTTCTGAGGCAGCATTATTTAGCAGGATAAGCATCAGGAAAGGAGACCAAAGACTAGCTTTTAATCTCAACTCTTTCCCTTAACTGACTGTAACAGCTCTTCTGCCATACTCACCTTATTTATGAGATGGGTGGGATTGTAAATTGGTGAAACCACTATGGAACACCATATGGAGGTTTGTTAAAAACATTAAGAACAGAATTACCATATGATCCAGCAATTCTTCTGGGTATTTACCTGAAGAATATGCAAACACTTATTTGAAAAAAATATATATATGTACCCCTATATTCATTGCAGCATTATTTACAACTAGAAGCCTAGTGCATGAAATTTGTGCACTCAGAGAGGTCTCTCAGCCCAGCCTGTTTCTTCTAGCACTCCGGGAGCCCTCTGGGGATGTCTGAATGATGGCTTAGACCCACTCCCTGTGAGAAGGCAGAGAGGCTTTCACTATTGCTGCTGTGCTTTCCAACTACGAGCCCAGCTTCTGGATGAGCGGCACTCCTCCTGTGTGAGCACAATGACCAAAGAGGCAGCTCCTGTGTTGAGCGTTTGCCCCCTAGTGGTCAGTGCGAATCTTAGCAACCAATCATTCCATGGTTTGTTCAGTTTGCATATTAGCCTTTTATTATATAGGATAGCTAGGATATGAAAACAGCTTAATGGTTCATTGATAGAAAAATGGATAAAGAAAATGTGGCAGATAAATAGGTGAAGATAGATGATAGATAGATAGATAGATAGATAGATAGATAGATAGATAGATAAAAAGATATATTGCCCAGCCAGCATGGTTCAGTGGTTGAGCATTGACCTACGAACCAGGAGTTCACGGTTTGATTCCCAGTCATAGCATATGCCCAGGTTCCAGTGTGAAGTGTGCAGGAAGCAGCTGGTCAATGATTCTCTCTCATCATTGATGTTTCTCTTTCTTTTTCTTCATCTCTGAAATCAATGAAAATGTATTGATTTTATTGATAATGAGAGAGAGAGAGAGAGAGAGACAGACAGACAGACAGACAATGGAATGCTACTCAGCCATATAAAGGATGAAATATTGCCATTTGCAACAACATGGAGGATAATATGCTAAGTGAAATAAGTCAAACATGAAAGGACAAAAAACACATGATTTCATTCAAATGTGGAACATAAAATAAAAGAAGTAACAAAAAAACTGACAATAACAAAAACCTCATAGATACACCTTCTAACTTGGAATATTTAAAAAAATAAATACTATAATATAGGTAGTTATCAAAGGGGAAGGGGGAAAGGAGAGGGTGATTTGGATAAAGAGAGTCAAATACATGGTAGTGGATGGAAAGTATCCTTTGGTAATAAGCACACTAGAAAGTATACAGTATCAACATATAATGTATACTGAAGTTTATATAATGTCATTAATATGATCTTAATAAATTAATTAAAAAAAAGTAATGGGGCCATTTATTATACCTCTCCTCTGGACACCGCCAGTGTAATAAATAGCAAAGTAAGATGAGGTAACGGACACGAAAAACACTGTGACAATTTAACAGCTTAATGCTGATGCCAATTGGCATTGTCATCAAGCATTTATTACCACCCTTTCCTGATCTTTAGTAACTGATTGGGTTAAAACAAGTACAAAGAAGGCAGGAGCTCATCTCCAGTAGCTAAGTCTAGTTTGTTACATAGGTAAAGTATGATTACTGCTCTTCCTTCATGTACAGTCTGAGCAGAGTAACATTTTTCATGCGCTTTATACCAATTCATGTTTGGGTATTGCTACAGTTATGTTAATTTTATGTGATATTTCCCCTCCAGTGCTTTTGCTTTGGAAACAGCATAATAAAGTGACTTCTGCTAAATAAATAGGCTGTTCACAATAACTGATACTTAAGTGGATTTATGCGGAAGTATTTGGGTGCCGCAGACCAAATTAACTGGCTAAAAATCCATTAACTTCAAGGCTCCAGCTGGATGTTTAGGATAATTTCTGAAGTACAAATGTAAAAGTCATGGTAGAATTTTCTTTAGCATATGCATAAAATTTCTACCATGGGCCCATTTAAAAAATCAATATCATAATAATCACATCAAAGTGAAAATAACAAAGCATTATGTGCATGATCAGAAAACTGCCACTGAAAGTCCAGCCACTCTAGGAAAATGAAAGCTATGCAATTAGCGCCTGCAATTTTCTTTGCTCCCTGACACTCTGCATATTATGGTATATCATGTTATAAAACTTTTAAATTAGGCATCAGCAGTGCCTTTGGTTTTATAGCATTAAAGTTGGAATATGAAGGGTTCTCTTTCAGTATTCATCCATCTCCACTCTTGTCTTATATGAATAATATTAGCTTCACCCCTCACAACCCACTTCACTTGGGCATTCTCTCTTAATAACCATCAACTTACTACCCCCACCATCTGAATGCAGATATTTGAATGACAAAAATTTACACTGCTTAATAAAAACAAACAAACAAACAACAACAAAAAAACTATACATAGGATCAAAAACCTAGAACATTTACAAGTTTTGCTGGTGCTGCCAACAAAGAGACTACAGACTCTGAATCAATTGGCCAGGACTGCCTTTGGTGACATTATTCAAATCCTCTAAGAGGAACTGACCTGCCAAGGGTTATAAGAGACAGTTGGGAAACATGATCCTATATAATAAAAGGCTAATATGCAAATAGAGCAAACAGCAAAACCATTTGTGGCTATGACACACACTGACCACCAGGGGCAGACACTCAACACAGGAGCTTTCCCCTGGTGGTCAGTGTGCCCTCACAGGGGGGACATGGCTCATAGCATGCAAGCACAGCTGCAATGGTGGGAGCTTCTCCTGCCTCCATGGCAGTTGGGTATCCCTGAGGGCTCCTAGACAACGAGAAGGCACAGGCCAGGCTGAGGGACCTGCCAAAGTACACAGATTTCATGCACCGGGCCTTCAGTAATCAAATGTAATCATCAATGTATCAACATCTCTCTTTCTCCTGGGTCCATGTAATTGCTAATGTTTAATTGAACACTTCTGTGCACTTAACACTTAAAAAACAGATCATTTTTTTATTCTTTGCAGCAGTTTTATAAGGTAGGTGATAGTATAATCTCCATTTTATGGACATGAAAACTAAACTGAGCTTTAGTGAGGTTAAGTACCTTGCCCAATGTTACAATGCAGCTGGTAAGTCGTATTAGCAGGATTTACTCCAAGACTACAGTGTCCTCCAGCCATTGTGTGTGTGTGTGTGTACATGTGTGTGTGTGTGTGTGTGTGTGTGTGTGTGTGTGTAAGGGATTCTCTCCTCTTTACAGTAAAATACCCTTGAAAACAGTAAAATTTATATTTTATAAGTATTAAGTCCTCCATAATCTCTGTCATTGCTTACAGAATTAAGATATGCATTCAACTCAACATTTGCTGAATGCAAGCTCCATCTTTGATACATAATGATATGTAAAAGAATAAGAAAAATGACAATTCAATATAAAAATCTTACCTAATAAAAGAAAAACATGCAAATTAACCATCACTCCAGTATACCCACAGCCAATCAGAGTGAGTATGCAAATCAACCCAACAAAGATGGAGGTTAATTTGCATATGCAGGCACAAATAGTGTAAAACCTGCTATGAGGGGTTGGGGAGCAGTGGAGGGAGCTAATGGAGTGGTGATCTAGACAGAAGTGAGGAGCAGGGAAATGCCATCTCCCAGGTGGCCAGGGAGCAGGAACTTGACAGCTTCCAGTTGGAGCGGGGACATGCCAGCTCCTGGGCAGCCAGGGAGTGGGGACTTGCCAGCTCCTAGATGGCTGGAAGTGAAGCCAGGGATCTATTCTTACACGAATATCGTGCAATAGGCTTCTAGCTTCTTAATAATGTACCAGCATACATACTAACAGCATATTTTTATCAAAAAGATTATGATGAAGAACAGGGATTTTTATAGGAAGCATAAAAGTCTGTTGCAAGACATCTATTTTACAAAAAATATGGTCAAATAGTATTATGATAACAACATAGAATAATAGTAGATAGATCACACTTGATGGTATTGATTTATGCTATCACCTAATCAGCTAGTAAAACTACAGTTCTCGAAATCAAGTTTGGGGAGTATATTGGTTTCAATAGTGTACCTCCAAAGTTCATGTCTAACTGGGATCTCAAAATGTGACTTTTTTGGAATAGGGAATTTGCATATATAATTGCTTAAATTAAGATAAGCTCACACTAAATTAGAATGGGCCTTCAATCTTGTGACTAGTGTTCATATAAGAAGACCATGTGAAGAACTACTGATTATCTGCATAGAAATGCCCAGTGGTAGGATAAAGCTTTTTTAAAATGCTGATTGCTGAGTGCCAGGAAACCTCCAAATTAAAGTGTCTGTGAGGAGAGGTAAGAATCAGCATTTTTATTTGGAGGTTTTATGTTTACTAAGTTTAAAAATTATAACTTTTGAAACTGTGAAGATGTATAAGGCATATAACTCTCTCTGTGGGTCATAATTCTCGGTCAAGGAGCTGAGTCGTATAAGGTAACATGATAAGGGATTATATGTTTTTTTAATTTTTAAAAATATGCCTTTATTGATTTCAGAGAGGAAGAAGGAGAGAGAGAAACATGAATGATGAGAATAACTGATTGGCTGCCTTCGGCATGCCTCCTAGTGGGCATTGAGCTCCTAAACCTGGCATGTGCCCTGACCTAGAATCAATCCATGACCTTCTGTTCATAGGTTGACACTCAACCAAGCAAGATAATCTTGTGATGAAGATATATTATAGGCAGACAGAGACATAGAGGTCATTGTGAATACAGGGATAGTACATTAGATAAGTGTGTTAGGGATTCACAAAATTTTATTTTCTCTTCCAACCTCAGTGTACACTAAATAACCTGGAAATGTTCAGTAACAGGTTTGCATCAAAACAAGCCACACTTTGTTAAGAGTTACAACTATCATGTATTCAATATTATTCTGTAACAATTACTTCTCACACATCACTCCCATTGAAAAGTCTAGACAACCCTATGGTATCAGTCTATTATTAACCCTATTTTACTGGTCAAAGTATTGACATTAGAGGAGTTAAGCAATTCGCTAGAACTGTCAAGTAAGTGACCAAATTCATATACAAAATCTAGAATGTCTGAATTGAAGCCTATACTCTTTGATCTTTCCCATTCTACCATAGAATAGAGCCCCTTCCTTGTTAAAACCAGGTGGCTTGTCTAAAACTGAACCTATCATTTGGATTGGCTGAACTGGAAGTCATGGGTAGGCATGCCATCTATTTCAGGAGCCTCAATTATAGGCAAACAGCGAAATAAACATTTGTATACTAAATTAGGCATGAATATATAATTGAATAGAATTTTTTTTAAAAAAGTGAATGAGATTTTAAGATAAAAGATTCATGTTTTAGGAAACTTTGTAATTGACCAGAATTTCTCAGAACATCATCAAGTGAGTTGGAGTATGTGAGGATACTCATTTAAAACCCTCAGCATTCTAGGCTACTCTATGGTAAATACTGTGAAGTAATCTCATGGACTCCCTCATTGGTTTAATCCCACACTGGGCTACTTAGGATGTCACAAACATTTCATTAGTTTGCTTTCCTTAGTTCTTTTCAATTGGTTCCTATATTAGTTTGCCTCTCCGGATAAATTCTACAACATGGAAGCATTTATACTGATACTAGAGACCTGATGCACGGAATTTGTGCAAAGGGCTTGGCCCTAGCAGCAGCGGCAGCTGCTTCACCCTTATAGCCCCATAGCCCAGGCTTTATCGGGAAGGTCATCCAGAAGGATATCCGGTCTAATTAGCATATTACACTATTATTATAATGGATATTTACTTAATGGAGAAACATTTTTTTCTGTCATCTGAGCCCCCTGATTTTTATTCTTAGTCCATTTTCCTAATGCATAACAATGATAGTGTGGTTTTAGTTCTTTTTTTTTTCAGAACAACATAATTTCTAGATTAGGCACCAAAGAGAACAAATGATATTTCTAGTACCAAGCAGAATCAAGAGCACCATGATAAGTCTTATGTAAGCCATTCCCCATGCTGTCTAGAAAGGAATTATTCATTTAATACCTGCTGGTTGGAGAAGAACCTGGCTAAAGGTCAGAGCTGCTGATTGACACAGAAAACAAAGAGGATGTTGCATGACTAGACTGTATGGTAAACTAATAGGATAGCAGCAAGATCCTCAATGTCAAGGAAAGAAAAAAACAGCAATGTAATTAATTCCCTGGAAACCAGGACTGTTCCAAAGTGGACCTCAAACAAGTTGAAAGACTTATGGCTTCTGCACATGCAGTTTCCCAAATATTTAACCTGGGAGTTAAGCACATTTTAAATAATTTGTTTTCCATAATGGGTATATATGTTTCCCAACTTAGAAATTAAATTCAATAGCAAAATAGAATCCTGGTTAATGTTGTTCAACAAACACATCGTCAGTAGGTCTTTCCAAATACTTCTTACGTATGTTCACAAAAACAAATTTTCTCCCCCTTCCCAAACTTCCCCCAAGTATAAAATAGGGGATCAGTTTGCTTGTAACAAATAAATCATGCAGTTAAATTCTATGGAACAACTTTATACTTCAGATGGAAAGTTTCCTGTGGATATTGGCAATGTTATTTTAGGAATGTGTCTCTCTAAGCAATTGAGCAGTTAGTTGCTCTAAATTGTGCAAATATGCCAATTACATGTTCATATCTTTATAACTTGAGCATGTTCTCTCCTGCTGAAAGATGGTCGCAAGAAACATTTTTTTGATATAGCATACATGTGAATATAGCATTGTTTTTCTGATAAAAATGCAAGCAAAGTATTTTTACTGATCTTAACTTTTGACCTGTACCAGCAGTAGAGAGGTCGGTGAAATTAAGGACACAGGCACTGCAGCCTTTAGTATCACAGATGCTGCAGCAGAATCAAGTCTAGAAAACAGATTTTTAAAGGATTACAGCAGCAAATGTTACATAACTAAACTCAGTATAATGGGTGGGACATCTGTTGGCTATTTTCAGAAAGCTGTCATTCTGTTACCCTCTTTCAAAATGCTCTTGGTGAGTACCTGACTTTTTGTTGTTGTTGTTCCTTTTTTCCCATATTCCCCCAGTGACTACAAGGTTAACATGTAGGTCTATGTTCCAGTCTTGTTTTCTTTTCCTTAATTTTTCCGTGGGGAAGGGTTGTTGTTGTTTTGGTTACGGGTTTTTTTTTTGTTGTTGTTTTTTTGTTGTTTTAATTTTTGTTTTGCTTAAAAAGACAAAAGGAGTGTATTACCAAATTTAGGATAATAATATTTTGCAGTTAGTGTTCTGGATGCTCTGAGCTCACACACATAAAACCAAACCCCTCAAGGCCAGCACAAAGTATTGAATAACTATTAGTCTTTTTCCTCTCCCTTTTCTTCCTCTAAGAATATATAATTTTTATAATGGATTTGGTCTTAAAATGTAGAATTTAGAAGACTGCATTATTAACAATAACTATCATGTATCTATTTATCTATAATCTAATCATGCAAATGTACCAATATTCCAAGCACACTTGCTCTATGTCACTAAGCCAAAATTCTCTGGGGAGTGGTGTTCTATTCCCAAGAAGGGTAGAGAGCCATGTGCCAGGGAGGACTTGAAGCCAATTTTAAAGCAGAGCCCATCTTCCTAGATCAATAAAATTGCAAGGAGAAATGTTGTTTTTGTATATACAACCATGAACATTTAATGCAGTCCTTTAAACAAAGAACCATGTGACAAAAGTTTTCAGAGGACATTTTGGGCACCATCGCACCTCCCTAAGGAAGACATAACAATCTTCACAGGTATTCTCTGATTTCTTTTCTTTAAAAATAAAACTTAATTGATAAAACCACTAAAAGCAATGAGTTTGATTTTCAAAACATGAAGTGGGAACAAGCCTATTTGTCTATCAGGGGATGGCAATATGATTAGAAAGAGGAAGGGAGGAGAATAAAGGCTACTTCTTCCATGGAGAGAGCCAGGGGCCAACCCTTCTACCATTTCCTCATATTTTCTTTCTTTTGGGGGACCCTGTGTCAGAGAATTGTGGTCATCAGGCCATTCAAAGCCTACTTACTGGTCCAGTGGAGAAGTACAAGAGAGGCCTTTCTGTCAGCTATACCAATTGCTAGGTAGAAACAGGACTGAAGTAAAATATGGTATCTACCTCAAGGGTCTGTAGTCTAGTTGGGCATATATTCCTTTATCTGGCATTTAGAGAGAATTAGTACAAAATAGCTACAAGTAGATAAAAACACAAGTAATTATCCATGGTTTGGAGCAGATAATACATTTTAGAGGAGAGAAAGAGATGGTGGGGGTGGTGAGAGGAGCAACATAGATGAAACACTCCCTTTCTTCTCTCTTTTATACACTCCACAAAAATACCCACCCACACATGTGTCCCACACATGCAGGCATCTCTGCTGTCACCACCCAGTCCCGAGGGGCATTTTGGATAGAACCACTCTGGTTTGCTACTTCTTATTGTGTGAAGCATGAGCCTATAGAAGATTACTCAAGAATTATTGTTCTCTTGGGGTTTGGGTTTTGAACAAAAAAAGATTCTTTCTTTGCAGGAGTGGGAGGGACACCAGCTTGAGCAAAACAGCTTTTGTCCTCACAAAATGCTCTTTCAGATGTTATGTTAATAAGCTTCCTTTGAACTATACATGGTGTCTGCATGGGTTTCAGATGCTAATGGAAATGTTCAGAAAATGAGATTGCACTGGACAGACGGTTTGCACAGTTATGCTGTGGCCCCATTCTGTTCAACATCTTGACCAGGCTTCAAAGCCATCCTGTGACTTGGCATAGCATTTCCATTTTGAGGAGAGATTTTTTTTCTGATGATGGCATTTTTTTTAAGATTGTGATTTGTTGGCTGTATAAAGCACTGTCCTCCATGGGAAGCTCCTAAGCAGCAGTGAATGTCAATTCTTCCTTGAAATTTTTAATTACTGTGACAAAAAAAACCACAAAGAGTAATTATTAATTTTTATAGCTGAACTACCTCTGCAGATGTTTTTAATCAAATAAAAAAGGAAGAATGTTCTCAGAAGGAGTATGAAATATACAACCAGGGGTTGCAGCTAAGTTAGCTGGTTTGAAATGAGCTCTGCATGAGTGCTTTATAAACAATAGCTTCATCACTGGAAAGTAATTTCACATCACAGACTAAACTGAAAATTTTGAGTCAAAGACCTATTTCTGGCACTGTCTTTTCAGTTTAAGGGTACCAGGGGCACTATGTGAGTGATAGAAAAATGTCTTAAACAAAATTAGAAGCAGAATCATATTAAATTAACCCTTGATTGGCTGGATACTGAGAAAGTTGATTTGACCAATTTTCTTCTCATGTCTTGATTTGAGTTCTCTGTGAGCATACACTGAGACAAGGATTAGAATGCTTTTAGATTATTTATGAGTGTAGTAGAGTAAAGAATGTCAACACAGAGTACACAAGCAAGTTACCACCCTGAGCAACCAGAATCTCCCCCTTCTCTGAGAATTCACCCAAGGGTGATGAAATGGGGGTATTTCAACATCACCTCCTGCCATTCTTTGGTTGAGAGCTTCTAGGGTAGAGATAGTAATTCTCCAAATTCCCACTTACTAGATACTTGATCAGAATCTCCTACTACAAAGAAATCCTCAGGCAAAGAAATACAGATGCTTTATCATTCTCTGGATTCTACTACTAAGACCCGAGGGAATATTATAGGACATCTCAAGACCCATCACACCTGCAGATTATACATACTCATTTTCTTTTTTATATATCTATTAAAATCCATCTAAGTAACTGACCTATTACACAAAAGGAAATCCGTTACTCTTATACCAAAATATGATCTACTATTAGAAAAAAATAAATACCATCTGTCGAAATGTATTTCTTTTCAGCTCTGGGCAGCATCAGCCATATTAAAACAGATCTTACCTAGACTTGGTATGGCTGTCATTACACACTCACCCATGGATGGACCCAATTTTCCATCTTCAGAATAGAGGCACAAAGAGTTTTCATAGAGTCATTTCCCAATGGTGAGTTTCAGGGAAAAGCCTGATCTCATGAAACCTGCTGCCACTTTATTTGGAAAACATTTATAGCTTGTGTTGACTTTTAATATTTCTTTAAAATGAATCCTGACTTCTAACCCATTAGTCAGCCCAACCACAAAATATGGTTGTGTCTCCACAAAGACTGATAGCAGATTTAGCTGTTGGAAAGACTTCATGTGTGATTTTCTATTGTCATTTGTATCATTGGAAATGACATAGAAAGTGGAAATATTTTGAATTGCGAAAAATAGAGTGTTGCTGCCATAGGTGATGTTTTCTGAGAAGGAGGCTGAGAAGGAGATTGTGAGCAGGATATTTATTGGATCATGCTGGAAGTGGGATGAGGAGAGCAGAATTGGGAAGAGGGGACATTGAGTTCTGAAGCCAGGGTGGTACATCAGTTTGCTACGGCAACCATACAGACTGCCCCAGACTCAACCGTTTCAATAACAGAAATTATTTTCTCACACTCCTGGGGGCTAGAAGTCTGAGATAAATATGCTAATAATGTAGGTTTCTTCTGAAGCCTCTCTCCTGGGCTTGTAGATGGCTATCTTCTCCCTGTGTCCTCACACGGTTCCCCATGTGTATCTGTGTCCTAATACCCCCTTCTTATTAGGACATCAGTCTTATTGGACTAAGGCCCATCCTCATGATCTCATTGTAATTTAATTACCTCTTTAAACAGCCTAATTCCAAGTACAGACCCATTCTGAGATACTTAGGTTTAGGACTTCAACATATAAATTTTGGGGCAGGAAATTGAGCCCATAATCAGGGGCCCTAATTGAGGAAGGGGGTCCCAGACTCTGGAGTGCAGCGTTAGCCAGTCACTGGGTACTGCCTTCCTTCAGGAAGATGGTTGGTGTGGGTAAGGCTCTTTCCAGCAGAGGACAATCCTCTGAGAGGGTCTCTTCAGAACTGTGAGTTACTCATGCCTCCAGCAATGGGAAGAATGATGGCTCTCATTCGGGAGGGACAGATATGTAGCACACCATAGCACCCTTTCCAATTCTGAAGAGGGAATATGTTCTTTATCCTTTTTTTCTTTATTGATTAAGGTATTACATGTGTGTCCTTATCTCCCCATGCCCCCCTCATACCTCCCCATTTATGCCCTTACCCCCCTAGTGTCTGTGTCTATTGGATATGCTTTTATGCATGCTTACAAGTACTTTGGTTGATCTCTCCCTCTTCCCCCCATCGTCTCCTGCCTTCCCTCTGAGGTCTGATGGTCTGATCAATGCTACTCTGTTCTTTATATTTGACTGGCATTTTCCTAAGTATCTCCCAGGATCATTTCTTTCATGAAAAGGGCCATGCTAGCATTTAGAACTGCAGGTCCTATACCCTTGTGTATGCCTCTATCTCTTCTGTGCTAAGCATATGGAGCAGCTTTAAGGACATGTCAGATGTGTCTATTAGTGAGGTTGTCCATTTTGCTGGATATGACACATGCTTGGAAAATAACTTGTATGAATGAGTCTGCAGCACAAATCAAAATAACTCTTGGTTCTTCAGCTACATGGCCATTTTTTTCTTATAAAGTTGAAGAAAAGTCAAAAAGAGCAATTTATCAAAACAAAACAAGGAGACTGAATTGTGCTCCCACAGAGCAATGATGGATGAACTGAGTTTGAAAAAAAACACCACAGTATCCTTTTTAAGAATGCAGAAATGATTTTACAATGCAAAGATGCCCTTTGAGTGTTTATGGATTTAAAATGCCCTCCAACTCATCCCAAAGGCATTGGGAATATGGAGAGGAAAAATTTCCTGTTCTCTAATGTGGAAATTTAAATGATAGCTTCTGTGCTGCAGTGCACAAATCTGAACATACTCAAGACCCTTATGAACCAGAAGAGTGATATTTGGTGACATTTGATAAGGAAATTAAAATATCAGGGCAGAGTCTCCTATAGGGTCTTGTGAAATCTTATCTACTGCTGCAGCACAACTATTCAGTTATTCTTTTTCCTTTCTCTTGTTGGCTGATATGACCAGACCAAAACATAATAAAAACAATAACAATGACCATTTTTGTAAATGTTCTTTTTAATATAGAATTCCTTAGCAATGTCAAAATTGGAATAAAATGGCCTTTCAGCATACCGGTTCAAAAAAAAGTGCTACCAATGTTCCTTAACTGGCTCATACTTTTCCTGACCTGTTTAAAAGATCAGAATAGAAATAAAGGACTCACCAAGTGAGCAAGTGAATGTGATTTTATCTACACTAGAGACCTGGTGCACAAAATCTGTTCACAGGTATGGTTCCTAGGCCTGGCCAGCACTCAGAGCCAGTCAAATTTCCCGCCTCCCCCTTCCCTCAATCCCTCATCCCTGAGTACCCCACTCTGCTGCTGGTTACTTGCCATGGTCCACACCATTCCCTGGTAGTAAGCACACATGATAGCAAGCAAGTGAACTCCCAGTCTCCTGGTTGAACTCCCAAGTGTACACTTTGCATATTAGCCTTTTATATATATAGATGCCAGGATTATACTAGGTATTTCAAGTATCTTATGAGTGATGACTTTACAAATAAATAAATGATGTTAATGGAGCATTTACTATATGTCAAGCCTTTTACCAAACATTTTACATAGAGTATCTCAAGTGGTTATTATAGCCAACTGTAGCAGGTAGGGTTCTAAAATTCCCCCAAGATTCTCATCATCCAGTATACACTCACCTTCTCAGAGTTATTAAGAAAACAACCTAGGTAATGCTATGAAGGGATTTGGCAGATGTACTTAAGGTTCCAAATCAGTTGACCTTAAGATAAACTAGCCAGGTGTCCAGATCCAATCACATGAGTTTTTAAAATCTGTGTGTAGATGCCTGATATGGAGGAACTCAGAGATTCAAAATCAAGCAGGATTTGAAATGCCTTTGCCAGCTTGAATATAGAGTTTTCAAGTAATGCAGATGGCCTCTAGAAACTGAGAATGACTCTGAAGTGACAGCCAGAAAGGAAATGGAGACGTCAGTCTAGGGCCTCAAGTAACTAAATTTTGCCAACAAGAACAATGAGGGCACCACTTGAATTTTGTCCTCCATACAAGAATTCAGTCGAGGTTACACCTTGATTTCACCCTTATGATGCACAGAGAACCCAATTACACCATGCTGGACCTTTGAGCTACACAACCATGAACTGATAACCAGGGGTTGTTTTAAACCACAAGTTTGTGGTAATTTGCCAAATAGCAATACAAAACTAATATACCAACCCCCACTAATATACCAGCCTCCATTTTAGAGATTAGGAAATTGGGCTTAGGAAGGTTAGATGACCTACTCAAGGTCACAGAGCTGGTACATGGTTGAGTCCAGGTTGGAATATAGGCAGCTGTTTGCATGGGAGATGACTAGTTGTAGGAGACACAAGTCTTCAATGCTCTGTCACATGTTCCCTTTTGTGCAAACCTTGTCCAGTCTCATCTTGAGTGTGGTGGCACCTGTGAATATGATAGAATTAGGTGAAAGATATTTTTATAGATTCAATTAAGGTATTAATCAATTTAGTTCATTAATAGGGAGATTGGGCTGACCTAATTAGGTGGGCTCTTAAAATGAGTTTAGAAGTTGCAGAGGAGAAACCCATAAAGACACAGTCTCCTGGCCTGGAAGAAAGTGTTCAGGTCCTGGGCTGCCTTTCTGTGGACACAGGCAAGGATTGCAGGTGGCCTCTAGGAGCTAAAAGCTGTCCCTGATTGACAGCTAGAAAGAAAATCAGGATCTCAATTCTACAACTGTAAGGACCTAGATTCTGCCAACAACCTAGAAGCGCTAGAAACAGGACCCCAGGTAGGCACTGCAGTGCAGCCAACACCTTGACTGCAGCTTTGGGGACCCTGAGCAGAGAACTCAACTCTGTTGGCTTGGACTTTTCACCTATGAGATAATAAACAATTGTTGGATCATGCTACTAAATTTGTAATGCACAACAGACAACTACCACAGTGGGAGAAGGGCAGATTGTTCTCCTTTACTCCATTTGAAAGGAGGGGATGGACTACGGCTCAGGGAGCCCAACTTCTTGTTTTTGTTTTTCAATTAATCACTAGTGACCTCATCCCCTTGTTCCCCTATTGAACTTTGATTTACTCAAATCACCAAGCAAGCTCTGATGATATAATTCTTCCACCCCTCTCAAAACCTGTCCTTATACAACTTTGATACTTAAACCCTGAAATTTAATTCTTTTATTGGCAGTTGCCACTGTTTTATGAAATGCCCCAATATCTAAGCCTGCATTGGTGAGGCTATTGGGTTGTCTTTTAGGAAGGCTGAGACTTCACTCCTTGCCCATCAGGCTGCACTTACACAGGGTAGCACTCCATTAGGCCTTAGTTAAAGCATTATTTGCATGCACACCAGATATTTGAATGTTTTTTCATTTGTCATCGGGAGGCAAATTACACTCATCAGAATCCATTCATTCTCCTAGTATTGCTGAACACAGGATAATCTTTGCTATGTCAACTGCCCTAGGACTGGTAACTATGAAGAAATGAGGTAGGCTACAAATATTTGAAACCTACTTCACTGTATAACACTGTTCAGGGACAGTGGATGTGATGCTAAAAAAGATTAATATAACTATGTCATCATGTTTATGGGGCATAAAACACCCAACTGTGGATTAATGGATATCCTGGTGAAAGAAATACATTTTTACTCCTTTATACCTTGATGGGTGAGCTATAGTTGGCATCAGTGGAAATATATGGAGAGGTTAACTTTAGAAGGTCAGCTTTTAAAGGACTTTTTTGACCTCTAAGTCAATGAAAATAGATTTTTGTTGTTGACCAAGACAACTGTAAGAACAGACTTTTCAACCTTTAAAAAATTGTTATTGAAGTGTAACATACAGAAAGGAACACATATCCTAAGTGCACTGCTTGATACATTTTTACAAACCGAACACGCCCATAGAAATAGCACCCAGATAAAAACAAATAAACAAACAAACAAAACACCCAGGATTCCTGGCATTCCCTTTGGTCCCTTTCCACCTACCAGCACCCTGAGTCATTGCTAGTCTATCTTCTAACAACACAGGTGATTTTGTCTATTCTGTAATATTTTTGAACTTTATAGAAGTGGAATCATCCAGTGTGTACTCTTTTTTTCTGAACTCTTGTGTGAATAAATCACAATTTATTTATATATTCTTCCATTTTAGGCATTTAAGTGGCTTTCAATTTGGAGATACTACAATAGTGCTACTATGAACACTGTGGTGTACATTATACATATTGTGTTGGGAGTAAAATTGCCCATAGTCTATGTGCAAATTCAACTAATTTAGTAGATATTGCCATAGAAGTTCCCAAAGTTTTTGTATAAATTTTTACTTCCAAAAGCAGGATTTGAAAAGTTTGTTAATAAATATCTTTGCCAATACTTAATATTGTCTTTTCATTTTTATAAAAGCTTTTAAAACTCTTAATACATTTTAGTTTATAGGTGTTATCATGGTTTCTATTGTGAAACTAATAAGCACTTATATGAAAACATCAATACTGGCCTAGAAGCTATTGTACTCCGCAGTAGTATCATTTGATAAGATGATGGGTAGTAACAATAAATGACTCATGACCTTTATATCCTTTATATAGCTCTTTTCTACTTCGTAAAAGCATCCGGACTCCTCTATAATTCAGTTCTCAGGTCTTCTGAAAAACATAATGGAGGAGAACCAAAATGGCGGCATAGGCAAAACACCTATCTTAATGTCATACACAGCAATTTTAAAACTACAGCTTAACAAAAGAACAAACACCTTCCAGAATCACCAGAAAGCTGGCCGAGTGAAAATTCCACAAATAAAAGTGAAGATAAGACACTGTGACTTGGAGGAGCGGCTGAGGACAGTGTTGAAGATTTGAGCAGAGAGAGGTTTGGAGAGCGCGCCGCGGATAGGGCGGGTGACTGAAAACCGGCCAGTTTTCTCGAATAGAGAGACAAAGACGTCCCACTGGACTGATTCTCCAGCTCTGGGCGAAGTCCAGGGAACCCACTATCAAATTGGGGTAAAAACTGGACAGAAGGAGGGCACGCCAAAGCTCGGGTGCTGCAGGGGTCTGCCGGCTTGTGGAGAAGGCAGCTTGCACGTGAACTTGGGAACAGCACAGCTGTGTGACCGTATAGAGAGCGCTCTGCGACTTGTTCTCTCATTCGGGAAACCGTCAGACTGCTTTGTTTTACGACCCTGGGTGAGACGTTGGGTGTGCAGACGCATTTGGGGAGAGTCTGAATTCCCCAGCAGCCAGTGGAGCTCCACAGCAGCTCTCTCTCAGAGGTGCTGGCAGCCATTGCCCCCGGCACAGAGTCCCTGGGGCCGCATAGGATGGAGCTAATGCTGTCTGCTTGGCCCAGAGACTCCACACATCCAACCTGAGCACAGCTGAACTTCACAGACAATTGGCCTGGAGGTCAACCCCTCCAAGTGCTAACAAAGATTAACCTGAGCTTAACTTCAACAAGACTGTGCAACCCATATCCACCTCAGGTAACTGGGGAGGCTGACCCACTGTCCCTTATAGGAAGTCTACCACACAAAGCTAATTGACCAACTCAGGGAAGCAGCCACCATGCAGAGACATGGAAAGAAATCAGATGTGAAAGAAATGGAGGGAAAAAAATGACTGGACATGGAATTCAAAACCACGGTTATAGGGCTTCTCAAGAGGCTCCAAAAAAGGTCGAGGCCTATAAGGAAATAAGCAAGACCTACAAGGAAATGAATGAGACCCTCAAGGATATGAACGAGACCTGCAAGGAAATGATCAAGACCAATGTGGAAATGAACGAGTCCTACAAGGAAATGAAGGAGACCCTCAAGGATATAAAGGAGACTCTCAGGGATATGAAAAAGGACCAACCAGAAATTAAGCATACACTGACTGAAATAAAAAATATTATACAAAGACCTAAAAGTGCTCTGAAGCACCTCAAGAACCAAGTTCAAGATTTGAAATACAAAGAGGTAAAATCCACTCAGCTGAAAAAGCAAGAAACCAAAAGAATCCAAAAAATTGAAGCTAGTGTAAGGGGCCTCTGGGACAACCTCAAGCATACCAACATCTGAATTATAGGGGTGCCAGAAAAAGAGACCAAGACAACGGAAACCTATTTGAAGAAATAGTGACTGAAAACTTCCCACACCTGGTGAAAGAAATAGATTTAGGTGTCCAAGAAGTGCACCGAACCCCAATATATAGAAACCCTAAGAGGACCACACCAAGGCACATCATAATTAAAATGCCAAGAGCAAAAGACAAAGAGAGAATATTAAAAGCAGGAAGAGAAAAAGAGTTAGTTACCTATAAGGGAGCACCCATACAATTGTCAGCGGATTTCTCAACAGAAACGATGCAGGCCAGACGGGAGTGGCAAGAAATATTCAAAGTGATGAATAGCAAGAATCGACAACCAAGATTACTCTATCTAGCAAAGCTATCATGCAGAATTGAGGGTCAGATAAAGTGCTTCTCAGATAAGAAAAAGCTAAAGGAGTTCATCATCACCAAACCAATATTATATGAAATGCTGAAAGATATTCTTTAAGAAGAGGAAGAAGAAAAAGATAAAAGTGTAAATTAAGAACAACAAATACACATCTATCAACAAATGAATCTAAAAATCAAGTGAATTAATAAGCTGATGAACAGGATAAACTGGTGAATGTAACAGAATCACAGACATAGAGAGGGAATGGACTGACAACTCTTGAGGAGAAAGGGGGTGTGGGAAGTGCAGCAAGAGACTGGACAAAAATCTGCAACTATGGGAGAGGACAGTGGAGGGGGGTGAGGGCGGAGGGTGGGATGGGTACCAGGTGGAGGGGAACTATAGGGTGGAAAAAAGGGGAACAATGTAATTAATAAACTAAACAATAAAGATGAAAAGAAAAAAAACGAAAAGAAAAACATAATGGAAACTCTACCTCTTAAAGAAGTTAATTCTGGTTCTGGAACTAAACACCCTTGAACAATATCTGCCATATACTTACATTTTAGTTAAGTCTGTTTGCTGGAACATATAGTATACTGCACATATTTACAGAGCCCATATTATCTATCAGTACCTACATCATGCACTGGGAATAAAGATGAGCACCACTCAATTCCTCATAAGTTTCTAGTTTAAGATATAATAAGGACTACAGTTAATTTCTAGAAAGATGAATGTTGCCTTTCGTATTATTTGCTATTATGTTTTAGCCTGAGGACCCATCTGAGTTGACTTAACTACTCGTCCATTAAAAAAAATAGTGTGAGCCATAGCCAGTTTTGCTCAGTAAATAGAGCATTCGGCCTGCAGACTGAAAGGTCCCTGTTTCAATTTAGTCAAGGGCACATGCCCAGTTTCAGGCTCAATCCCTAGTAGAGGGCATACAGGAGGCAGCCAATCAATGATTCTCTCTCATCATTGATGTTTCTCCCTCTTTCTCCCTCTCCTTTCCTCTCTGAAATCAATAAAAATATATTAAAAATAAGTGAATAGATAGATAAATATTTGTTTTTTTAAAAAAGGCGAGACATTTTAAGTACACAGAGTTGCTTTAACTACTAAAGAATGGCTGCAGACTTTAGGAAGTTCACCAAGAAACTGAACAGGACCAATAAAAGTTTATCTTGAAGGAGGTAAATGGAATTTGAGTAATCTTGACAGGTTAAATGCCTCCCAAAAGGAAAACTGTTATTATTTTTTGTCCTTCACTGTGTTCTCCTACATGATCTTCAATTATATGGTATTAAAGATTGGATCAGGCAGGGTTTAATAAGGGAAGCTGAATCTTGTAGGTGAAATAGAATAAGGGAGTTGTTATAGGAATTATGTTTTATACAATTGTAGGTGGAAATAGGAAATTAATGTCCAGAAGGTATGATTAGCTGAGCAGAGCAAAGCTGGTAAAGAAGTCTATGGAAGGCCATTAATTCTGCGTCTGACCAGATCTGGAGTATGTCAGAAGAGTAGGTAATCAAGGGGCAGGTCAAGAGATAGTCAAGAGGAAAGCTGAATGCAAAGTTGAAAAGAACAAGGACAAAGTAGAAACTAGAAGGCGAACTGGAACCCACAGGGATAGACTGCTATATGCGTCTGTCTCTCAGTGCATGGCACCCCCAAACTGCAATGCCCTGGAGAAAGAGCTGGTATCTTTGCAGCAGAGATGCACATGTTCCCAGCCCAGGACTTAGACAACCTGATGCAGGAGAACCAGCAAGAATTGCAAAAGCCAAGGGCCAGCTGATGATCAACATGTACACGTCCTGCCCAGAGCCTGAGGCCCTGTACTCACCTGCCTAGTGCAGTGGTTGCAGCTTCACTATGTCCTCCAAATCTCATGGTAATTACTCTGTGGCCAAATCTAATCCAGACCCCAGAGAAAGGTAATTCCAGCTTATCTAAGTTGATGGAGTACAAAATGTCCACAGAGATAGACTATAGCTGGGGTTAAAGAATAAATAAAAGGAGCATATAATTCAATCCTTTCTTTATAAAGACATGAAAACTGCAGCTCAGTGAGCTGGTAGCTTGTCAGTGTCACAGAGCTATGTAAACTCAGTCCCCATGTGTGTTAATCTTTTTGATATTACAGAAAGAACTATGGACATGAAATTAAGACACCTGAGATTTTGCCACTAATCAATTGTTTGACCTTGGGAGAATTATTCAGTTCTGGATTCAAGTTTTCTGGAGAGAGAATGGTATCTGGGCGCGGCCCAGCACATTGCAGGTGCTCAGTTAGTAGCTAATGAATAAATAAATAAACATAGTCTTTCAAGAGCAACAGTTTTATAAAATTTTGAGGAAGTGCCTACAATAAAAGAAAAATTAAAGCCATTGTTACATATGCCTACATATTCTCATTAAATTTATCTGGGGCAAGAATGGGCACAGGTCAGATTTTCAATCTCTCTATCGGTCATGTAGCAATTAGACTTTCTATATTTTTTGTTACCCCATTGTGGCTTCTATTGGATCCATTCAGTCTCAGATTTTCAGCCGGAGCCCAGTGTCACATACCTGAAACCCAATAGTGACAGGAAGAAGCTAGAAGAATATCAGATCTCGAGGAATGTATTTCTATGTTTTACTCACGAATCTGCAATTTGGGCAGAGTCCAGCGGGAACAGCATATCTCTGCTCCAGGTGGCATCACCTTGGGTAACCTAAAAGTCAGGAGCTAAAATCATCCAGAGGCTACTCGCTTTTGATTAGTCCTATTGGCTAGAACTTCTACATGTAGTTCTTCATGCAGTATCTCTGTTTCCTCTTAGCATGATGATTAGGTACAAAAGTGAGCCTCCAAAGAGGGCCAGAGAGAAACCACATCACCTTCTATGATGTGAACTCAGAAGTTACATATCATTTCTGCCAGAGCTATAGACACTCCAAGACTCAAGAGGAGGGAATAAAGATCCCACCTCTCAATGAGAGGAGTATTAACATCACATTTTAAGAGGAGCCTGGGAGACCGGATACCATGCTGCACACCATCTTGGAAAACACAATCTACCACAAGGACTGATCAAGTCCCACCACGAGTTTATGAACGGACACAAGGCTTTTAACCCAAATGAAGTATTGACTAACAGATACTGTGCTTTTTCACACACATATAAATGTATTTACATATACATACATAACAAGTTCTTGGTATGTGAAGTTAATTATTGGATTCATCTTGCTTTTGAGATACTTTCAGTGTCACACTGGAAGGCCAGGGCAGGGAACTGGGCCACTCAATTAGTTTAAAATAAAGTACCTTTTCCTCATCATCTATCTTCTCTGTGGAAAAAAATAAAATCAGGTTGCTGAATTGGGGACTCATACCATTCCATGGCAACAAAGCCTAAAATGTTGAAAGCGGATTAAATTTTTTTCAATATTTAAGAAATCTGCACTAGTAGTCTGTGAAGTATTACCACTAACCCCTTTCCACAAAACCATGGACACGTACATAAGTATTTTTAAAAAGTTGTAATTTATACTAAGTGACCAGAAAAATGTGTAGAGATGAGATTGTTCTAGTTGGTCTTTTTAGGTCTGTTATAAGTCAAAATTTTTATTTTTATTTTTATCTCAACTAAATAGTTTTAGAAATAATCTATTTGAAGCCTAGAGAAAAAAATCAACCATCAAAAGTACAGAAGTGAGAATAATTATGGTGTTTGGAAACAACAAGCAGCCCAGAGCAATTGGAGAGTAGAGTATGTCTAAGATAAGTCTTATTTTTAGTGTTAGAATTCTTAATTATGCAGTATTTGAAAAATACAGGAAATTATATAATAACCATGTACTTACCTCCATAGTTATAGCTATTATCCATTTGTAATATTTTCTCTAATCTCTTACCTTTCTAAACAAATAAAATATTAGGTATTCAGTTAGAGACTTACTTGTTCATCTCCCTCCCCAGAAATAATCAGCATCCTGAGGTTTGTGTATGACATTTTTGGGTATGTTTCTGTATATTCATGCTTATGAATGACTCCCTTCCCTGTAGTATCTTTATGCTTTAGAAACTTATATAAATGGTATCATAGAGTATATGTTCCATTGGAACTTGTTTCTATTGCTCAACATTATGATATTTATCTTTAGTCACAGGGCATAGACATGCCATAAAGAGAGTATAGACTAGCATTCAGTATTGCACAGATAGACAATCATTTATGTAACTGATCTTATAGTTCACATGGAGAGTAAGTTGATGATGATGTTTTTTTGCATTTGAAGAAAATGTTATTGATATGCAGAAAGAACTAGATATTAGAAACTCAAATAAATACAGGGAAAAGAAAATATGGATATTTGCACAATTCTCCTTCCATTTGGGAGTCTGGGTGCTTTCTCTCAAAATCTATAACATGCAGGCAGTTACTGGGGCTGTATGGTGTGTGGTGATTAGATCACAGAAGTCCAATAAGTGCCCAGGAGGCAGTGTATCTAGATGTGGGTATAGACTTCTATAGGGATCAGGGAACCACAACTCTGAGTTTCCATCAGGGAATCCTGGTGATTCCTTCTGTCCTAGCCCTCCTTTTTCTCCTTTCATCTTTGTATATCTCTCCTTCTGGGAATGTTGAACTTGGCTAGCATGGATCTGAACCCCACAGGCTGGAGAGCTGAGGGGCTAAGAGGATGATGTCCATTTGTATTCTTTCATGTCCTGCCATCAACACACCCCACTTCCATTCCTTACTGTCCTGAAAAATGCCTCCTTTGATGTTATTTTCAAGTACCAGTTGTAGTTTGATAGATTAAGTAATTTTTAACTTGTGGTAGATCGTTACAATAAAGGAACTAAAGGGATATTATTTCAAGGCACAAAATTGAGTCACTGATTCAATATCAGATATATGTGAACTATTACACATACTCCATTTTTCTCCTCTGCTTACCATACTTTCTGAATGCTCAAAGAAACTCCTGACATGCAGAAACTTTCTCAAAGCAGAATGGAGGGACTGCACGTACACTTACTTTTGAAGTGGCATTTACTTATCCCATAATACTTACTAGATTAAAGTTATATTGGCCTCATGTAACTGTCAATTAATTTTATTTTATTTATGTTGCATTTTTTAATATGTTAAGCTAAGAGAAGTGACTTCATGCAAATTAAACTGGAAGAATCTTTTTAGTTATACTCAAATACTATCAGGGTTGATAAGTATATTTATTTAACAAGAGTAGGGCAAAGAGCTTGGTTTACTGCCATACTTTATTGTCACTCTGCTGTACTTCTCTCATGTGGCTCTTTTATAAGACATAAAGTCTAGATATCCTGTCAGAATCTTAGATCTTATTTATAGCTCATTGTAAAGTGGATTATTGTCATTTATTATTTCTTATTTGATTTATATAACATATTTCCAAGAAAAAGCCCATGGGCTTATTTACATAAAAAGTACATACATAAACATACACACACTCACATATACATACTAACACACACTCATATATATATACTCACACGCATACACACATATACTCAAACACATACAGTCACATACACTTGCTCACACACATACACATATACTCACACACATATACTAACACACATACACATACTCACACACTTGAACTTTACTCAGTGCTGTTGTGTAACTAGCAGCACAGCACCAAAAATCTGTAGGAGGACTTCCCATTTGATTTTTTCTCTAAGACCATGTTCTGGGAATGCAGTTGCTATATTTTCTTTCACTTTGAGTGTTTATCGTTTGCCTCTAGGTGGATCGAATCATCTTCTGTGTCTTCTTAGAAGTCGACTTCAAAATCTACAAAAAGAAAATGAGCGACTTTTTCCCTGTAGGTAAGTAAAGCAATTGCTTTCCTTTGGAATTGAGGATTGAAAAAATGGAGGCATCACTTATATTTCTATTTCATTTTTCATCTTAAAGATAGTAACAAATGTGGTTTCTGTGCACAAGTCACCCAAGAGAACTTGTATCATAGTTTTTAAGAAATCAGAGTGATTATAGAAAATCTAGACCCAAGATCTCTGTCCCATGAGGTCATTGTGTCATCTTGGGGATGTCAATGCATCTCTTGAGTCTCAGTTCCTCGTATCAAAAAAGACAGATTTGACCAAATAAGTTCTAAAGGCTCTTCCTCTGGCCCACAATGACATGATATGTGGTTTCTTCTTCACACTTATAAATTGTCCAAGTCTGTGCCTACATCCACCATGTTAACACCTTTGATGGAATCTCTGAGGAGCTCATTTATAAGTGTTCCTGAATGACATCCCTCTTCCCAATTTTCTGGGCCCAAATTACAATGAGGATAGCAGCACTTTCTAGGGAAATCAGAAGAAGGTAGTCTTCATCTTATTTCACACTTGTTTTTGAGAATATAGGTGAAATCTAAGGGTTATTAGTACAGAACCTTGAATAATGGCTGTACATTGATTGAATGTGCCATTGGACCTGGTTAAGTTGAATTATTTCCTCCCACTGTCTACTTCCAGCTCATGAAGGTTAATATTTGTTTAATACCTTGTTATTTACATGTTGCCTTAAAGTCACAATGATCAAAGCGCTTTCCTCAGCCACAACAAATTTCAAGCTACAGTGAGACTTTTAGAAGGCTTTCCTTTAAGATTTTTGTGGCCATTTGAAGTAGCTTTTCACATAACCAGTGACTGGCAATAGGAAGGGGTGAATGGAGGGTGCTGGTACACACTCACCCTCTTAAGCAGGCTATTAGAGCCACACACGAAGAGGATACCCTAAGAGCTAATCTGAGCAGCTGCAGGCAACTGCTGGAGATGTCCAACTCTGTGCTAATTTCAAAGTGAACTGAGTCTTTCCAGGTAATTTGAAGTCTTCTATAGTTGACAGGTAAATTTGCCAAAAGTATTTAAGTCTGGATATTAACTACATTATCTAGAAAGTAAAGCATATTTTTAATCTTTATTGTTGAAACTATTACATATATCCCCTTCTCCCCCCATTGACCTCTTCTAGCCCTCCCACAACCCCCACCCCAAGCCTTTACCACCCTACTGTCTGTGTCAAGGGATTATGCATATATGCATACAAGTTCTTTGATTGATTTCTTCCCACCAACCCACTCTCCTCCACCTTCCCTCTGAGATTCCACAGTCCATTCTATGCTTCTCTGTCTCTGGATCTATTCTGTTCAACAGTTTATTTTGTTTATTAGATTCCACATATGAGTGAAGTCATGTGATATTTGTCTTTCTTTGACTGGCTTATTTCACTTAGCATAATACTACCCAGGTCTCTCTATGCTATCTCAAAGGGTAAGATATCCTTCTTTTACACTGCTGCATAGTATTTCATGTTGTAAATGTACCACAGCCTTTTTTATCCACTGACGTACTGATGGGAACTTGAGCTGTTTCCAGATCTTAGCTATTATAAATTGTGTTGCTATGAACATAAGGGTGCATGCATTCTTTCTAATTGGTGTTTCTGGTTTCTTAGGATATAGTCCTAAAAGTGGGATCACTGGGTCAAATGGCACTTCCATATTTAATTTTTGAGGAAACTCGATACTGTTTTCTATAAATTTGGAAAGACTCGCATGTGATAAAGAAGAGGATTATGGTTGTGGTCTTTTTTCCCCCTCCTCACCCTTTCCTTTTTATTCTTACCGCCTTCTCTTTTTTATTTTCACCTTTATTTTTTTAAGCAACTAGCTGTTTTGCAGACAGTAACACATTTAATAACTATTTAATATATAGCTATTGATATGAGTTAGATTTAATTAATATTTCTCCCTATAGCGTAATGGCTTATTTTTTCTGCTTTATTCTTCTTGTTTTGTCTTTTCTCTTTATTTCCTGTGTAACTACAGTGAGATGTTTATACCTGCACTTCTGCATTTTAAGTAGTCTTTAAAAAGTTTGTTTGTGTAAACAATGCAATTTTTCATGGTGTATGGTGTAAATATTTTCATGTCTTGTCAATATCACACCATATTCTATAAGATTTTATATTTTTTTACTCCTTGAGATGTTTATAAATGACAATATAATTTTCATTTTTCTGTCTTATAAGATGAGAATATAATTTCACTCTAACATAAGATAAAAAAATTGCATAAATATAATCTATTATATCAAAAAAAATCTATCTGTTAGTATTTTCAATGATGTAGACCCAAAAATAAAATAAAAAATTTAAATGAGACAGGTTTAGTGGTTTAGGATGTATTAATAACTATGCAAATAAATGGTTGTTGAAAAATTGCTATTCTAAATAAATCCAAATTGCATTTTAATACTTGAGCCACTGAAATAATAATATAACCATCTTCAATTTCACATCAATGCTTTAAATCATGGCATGTTCATGAAATTATTTTCAGTGCATATTATATATAATGGCAAGTGCATTTTAAAACTAAATGTCAAAATCCCCCAAAATTGTTAAATATTTCTGCAATGCTGAGTCAACAGCCATTTATAAATTCTAATTATTCAACATAAAATAAGGGTAAGATATAATAGAATATGTGACTGATAACATAGATGATATACTCTATATTATCTGTCCAAAATTTTAATTTATGGTTAATATACAACTATACTATATTTGACTCAAATATAATTTTTCTGACTTGGCATATAAGTGTCCTAGTCTGGCTTATTCAGAGTATCTCTAATTAATCTTCTTAACCCTTTCCAAAGCAATAGTGATAATAGTTTAAGGGGGAAAGTTCTTTTTTTATATCAAACCAAATTTCTATGTTTGGGGGTAATCATTTGTCTTTAAATTTCACAATTAGGTATCTGAAACAAAATGTATGAGAAAACAATACAAGTTAGGCTAGAAAAGATCATATGAAAAATACAACACATGCATAAGTACTACCTAATATTAGTGATAGGAATAACAGATAACATTTATAATTGCTTTCTATTAGCCAGATACCTGGGCCAAGTCAGTTAAGCTTCATGAAAACTCTAAGACAGCAGGCACTATATTAACCCTCCCTTTTAGATATGAAAAATTATGGATACCTGGAAATAATGAGGTATATAGCTAGGAGCAACATAGTTATATTGACAATGACATCTGTCACTGCACAAGTGATAATAGGATAATTTCCTCAGAACATCTTCAGAGAAGAATTAATTCAACTTTGCAGTTGCATTTGGTACATTGAGAAAGTCTTATTCCTAATTTCATCTAGTGTCCATCATTTTTCAAAGCTGCCATACTTTTCTTTCTTCTAATACCTGCAAGTGTCCTCATGAAATCTTTCCTAATATGAGTCAAATTGGTGATCTCAAAATTAAATCCCATCCAAATCATCCAGTTGACATGGTGCTATTACCTGTAGGTGAGCAGGAAAATAGTTGCCAGGAAGTCAAAAGACCTATAGTTCAGCCAAAAGGGAAGATGGAAAAGCACCTGTAATAGTTTGCTAGGGCTGCTGTGACAAAGGACCACAGATCAGATGGCTCAAACCACTGAAATGTACTTTCTCAAATTCTGGAGGTCACAATTCCAGGATCTAGGCATCAGCCAGTTTAGGGTCTTCTGACATCTCTCCTTGCCTTGCAGATGGTCATGTTCTCTGTATCTTTGTCGGGTCTTCCTTCTGTGTGTGTGTGTGTCCTAATAACCTCTTCATATAAGGAAACCAATCATATTCAATTAGGACCCACCTAACCTAATTTTAACTTAATTATTTATTTAAAGACCTTATCTCTAAATACAGCCACACTATGAGGTAATGGGTGATAGGACGCTGACATATATATTTGGAGGTAAAGGGGTACAATTCAGCCCCTAACAAAGCCAATCATGGAAATGTGTAGGAACTTCAAAGGAAAGAAATCAGTAACATTTTTTCCCAACAGTTTTCTATCTTGCTATTGGTAAGCACATTTGACTTATGTCTTTCCAGATGTGTTGTTTGGAAGTCTAGTGTGGCAACTTGGTGGAGTTATCGTAGACTTTGGTTGCAAATAATGTATAGTTGTGGTGCACCATTTCATGGCTTACAGCAAGTAATGTTTGTATGATTCAACTCAGAAATCTCTTTGTTCTCAACATAAAAGATGTATATTTTTATTGTGTGTAGTTTTTATTGATTTGAAATATGGAAGATCATTTTTTTAAAATTGGAATCTAAATCCTAATAGAGAATTTGGGTATATTAACTTTCCTCCCAATATTAATGTCAATATTACACTTTGGAACTATATCAAAGAATCCTGATGTTGGAAATTGGAGTGATATGGTCAAACTTCCTCCCTCCCTCACTTTAGAGAAAACCTACTTTGTTTACTCCAGTGGTTCCAAGTAGGGCTGGTTTTGCCCTTAAGGGGACATTTGAGGCATTTTTTGTTTCCATTCGGGGGGAGGGCGCCAGTGGCATATTGCCAGTGGAGGCCAGAGAAACTGCTAAACATCCCAAAAGGCACGTGACAGACTCCCACAACAAAGAACTATCCAACTACAGAAATCTGTTAACAGTGTTACCTGCCCCTCATTTGCCTGGTTTATTTGGGAGTATTTCTTAAGTACAATGTAAAATGATAAAGGTGCAAGAAGACTAATGTCTTAAAAATGAGCTGTGAAAATTGTACACATCATATAAAAATGTGTGTTACAGTTATTAAATAGTAATAGTTGAAATGAAATTATTATGTATAGGAATTATAAATAAGTTTATAAACCTGACTTCGGTTAACAGTGTTATCTGCCCCCCAGCTGCCTGGTTTTCCTACTCAGCTGACTGGTTTTCCCAGTCCCAGTTAATTCCTTGTATCATTCATCTATTGCTGCCCATGACTCAGAAAACATGATTAAGTGCTATGTATGTTTTATACACCTAATGAATAAGTGTGGAGGTAAAAGCTAATACACAAAGCAAGGAAAAATAAATTCACCAATTATTTTCTCTACATATCTCAAGCAAAACTTTTCACTTCATTGACTAAAAGTTTTCACTTTTATCATTAATCATTGGCTTAATGACCATCCTATCTAATAAAAGATTAATATGCAAATTTGATAGTACCTTTGCTACACCCACAAGCCATGCCAACCAGCCACACCCACCAGCCAATCAGGAGCAGATTATACAAATGAACTCCAATCAAGATGGCTGCCACCACTGAGAGCAGGAGGAAGGTTTGAGTTTCCCCAAAAAAGGAGAAGCCAAGCTTTCTGCCTGCCATCGCATGCCTAGGCCTCCACTCAATGCTACAAAGTTTCAATTATAAAATATACAGAAATGGCAGCAGCCACTGAGCTGGAGAGAACAGAGACTTGGGTTTCCCTGGCAATGGAAGAAGCCAAGCTTTCTGCCTGCCGTTGCTGGCCTAGACCTCCACTCTAAGCTACAAAGTTTCAAACAGAAATGGCTGCTGCCACGGAGCCAGCAGAAGGCTTGGCTCCACTCCAGGCTACAAAGTTTCAATTGTAGACATAAATTAATCTGAGATCACAGGGCCTCCACTTGGGTTGCTGGGGGGCATGGCTGGCCTGCAAACCTCCACAGGCCCCTCGCCCAGGCTGCCCCGCACCCCAAGGGAACCACCACCCTGATCCAGAACACCGTTCAGGGAAAACAGGCCAGTCTCCATCTATGCACCAGGCCTCTATCCTATCTAATAAAAGAGTAATACGCAGATTGACCATCACTCCAACACAGAAGAAAGCTGCTCCCATGTGGTCAAAGATCCTGCCCCCATGTGGTCATAAGGTGGCCACCACAAGATCGCCAGCAGGGGAGGGCCATTCGGAGGTTCCAGGCCCTGAAAGGGAGGGCAGCCTGTGATCAGGCCAGCAGGGGAAGGCAGTTGGGAGGGATCAGGCCTGGAAGGGAGGACAGTTGGGGGCAATCAAGCCTGCAGGGGAGGACAGTTAGGGGTGACCAGGCCAGCAAAGAAGGGAAGTTGGGGACAAACAGGCTGGCAGGGGAGCAGTTAGACATCAATTAGGCTGGCAGAGTAGTGGTTAGGGGGTGATCAGGCTGGCAGGCAGAAGCGGTTAGGGGAAATCAGGGAGGCAGGCAGGTGAGCAGTTTGGAGCCAGCAGTCCTGGATTGTGAGAAGGATGTCCAACTTCCCGTTTAGGCCTGATCCGAGTAGGATCTGACCTAAATGGGCAGTTGGACATCCCTTGAGGGGTCCCAGATTGGAGAGGGTGCAGGCTGGGCTAAGGGACATCCCCCGCCCACCGCCTCCCCATGCACAAATTTCGTGTACTGGGCCCATAGTCAGTTGATAAAAACCCTTGTAAGCACACAAATATGTTTTCATTTTAGAAATCTTCAACCCCCACCAACTTCTAATCTCAACTGATTTATTCATAGTGAAAACCTATGACTAAAAATACATCCAGCCCTAATTGGTTTTGCTCAGTGGATAGAGTGTTGGCCTATAGACTGAAGAGTCCCAGGTTCGATTCTAGTCACGATCACATGCCCAGATTGAGGTCTCAGTCTCTAGTGGAAGATGTGCAAGAGGCAGCCAATCAATGATTCTCTCTTATCATTGATGTTTTTCTCTCTCTTTCCATTCCTCTCAGAAATCAATTTAAAAAAATTAAAATACATCCACATTCTCTTTATTTTTTAACCCAGAAAGCAACAAAATTTGTAAATATTTTATCCAGCTAAGAAATTTATTTGGTTTAGGTAAAATATTTTATCAATTCATTAATAGTAAAATATTATATATATATATATATATATATATATATATATATATATATACACACACACTAGTCAATAACTGAGAAAACTAATAAATAGAATAGAATAATAGGAAAATTATTCTAGCTTGCCTAATATGCTCATCCCAAACTTGCCACTTGTCTCTAAGAGGAAGATTTGTCTTAGACAGAAAAATTAATTCATGTTTATAACTCAAGAAAGTCATTAAAAATAATTTAAAGAAGCTGTGTTCTTTATAGACATAGCAAAATAATGAATTGCTTAACCCACTAAAATTTGGGGGGTATTTCTTAAGTACAATGTAAAATGATAAAGGTGCAAGAAGATTCAATGCCTTAAAAATGAGCTGTGGAAATGGTACACATGATATGAAAATGTATGTATAACAGTTATTAAATAGTAGTAGGTGAAATGACATTATTATGTACATGAATTATAAATAAGTTTATAAATAAATTATAATTTTACTGGAGATTTTTTGGCCTCTAATACATGTTTATTTATTTATTTAATACCAACATAAAAACATATGACTGAAAAGTCAAAGCTAAGTCAAGTTTGAGAATTATACATTGACACCTGTGAAATATTTAAATATATACCAATGGCTTGTAAAATTGCACATATTTTATTCAAATATTGATAGACATATTATTAACTTATTTAATTTGAATATGTAGACATACTTAGGTTTATGTTTTTTTTTTACTTTATAGACACAAATTATCATTAAGAAAATTCTTAATTTTTATTTTGATTTGGCTTGTCATATCTCTTAACATGCCTATTATTTTCTAAACAAAAAATTCAAAATCATCTCATAGGTTCCAGCTATTTGACCTGCTTATATTATTCTAAACATGTACTAAATATTATTGAAATGAATAAGTTGTTTTTTTTCTGACCATGCGTTTGTGTCATTTATTTGTGTCATTTATTTCTAAACTATACACATTCTTGCAAGGCAGCTTCAGATGGATTTTTATATTATGAACTAGGGGCCCAGTGCACGAAATTCGTGTACTGAGGGTGGGTGATCTCTCAGCCCAACCTGCCCCTCACACATACTGGGAGCCCTCTGTCTGAGGCTTTAGGCCTTGGGCACCCAGCCATCGCCCTGCAATGAGGTAGGCTGGCTCCATTCCAGCCCTGCCCCCCCACCCTTCCAGCCAGGGCCTTAGCCAGCTCGCCCACAGCTAGCACGGGCCTCTGCCCTGCCTGCCCATGCCTGGGCTGCCTTGGCCATGCCCCCCCAGGCCTGGGCCACCTTGGACTTACCCCACCAGGCCCCCCCAGGTGCCCCCAGGGTAGGGCTGCCTGGGACATGTCCCCCCGTGGCCCGGGCTGCTTTGGACATGCCCCACCAGGGCACCCCAGGCCCGGGATGCCTGGGCCATGTGCCTGCAGGACCCCCAGGCCCAGGTCGCCTCGGCCACGCCCCCTTCATCCTGGGCCCCTTGGCCACCCCCCACACTCCTGATTGGTTAGTGGCATGGCTGGTGGGTGTGGCTTGTGGGTGTAGCAAAGGTACAGTCAAATTTGCATATTACTCTTTTATTAAATAGGATAGTAGCCATGCATACAAATCGGTGCACCAGGAGCTCTCTGTGGGGACTAGCCACTCTGCGCCCACTGCCCAGAGGCTCGCCACAGCCCAGAGGCCCATCTGCAGCCAGGCACAGAATGCTTGTCTCGTCACCATGGTGACAAAGCTAGCATTCTGCCAGGCTGCTCATGCTGCCCACTCTCAGTGGCTTCCCTCCTCCCATCCCGGGACTGAGAGGACTGGGCACCATCTCTGTGAAAGAATGATGGTTAATTAGCATATTATTATTTTATTAGATAGGATTTCTTCTTTTTTTATCTCTTTGTTTTGTCTCACCAATAAAAAGGTAAGTTTATGGAGAACAAAGACCAATTCTAATATTCCATTACATTTCCATAATCTGGAAGATTTGTAAATATATACTAAGGAGTTTATTATAGTAAATACCAAACTACCATGTGGTTAAGCTTAAACTCTATTTAACCAGTCTCATGAAAAAGTTATTTTTCCCCAGAAACTATAGGTATTGTTAGTATAGCTAGATTAGGGCAGAGGTTGGCAAACTCATTAGTCAACAGAGCCAAATATCAACAGTACAATTGAAATTTTTGGGGGGAGCCAAATTTTTTAAACTTAAACTATATAGGTAGGTACATTATTATATTAACTTAATTAGGATACTTCTAAACTGGCCTTTGCTAAAAACCCAAGGGGCCAAAGAGAGGCATGTGGCTCAAGAGCTGCAGTTTGCTGACCACTGGATTAGAGTCTTACACTTCTTTTCCTATATTTTTCACTTTTCACAAAAAAAAATATTTACCCAAAATTTCTAATAATTATATAATCTGACAAAAATATTTTAAAAATATTTACCTGGATCTACTCTTTAAAAGTTAAAAAGAGAAAATATTCACATTATATCTTCTTCACTCTCCCTCCCTTTTTCTCATTCATATCACTCATTATTTTTTTGCCAATCAGTAAACAAATAATTTATTAGAGGCCTAGCCTACTATGTGGCAAAGTCTTCAATAACTGCTACATTTAAGATAGAGTTCTTATAATATGCCCGAGAGACAAGTATTATGCAGAAAAGTTAGAAGACAATATTAGAAAATAATCATATATAGCATTGGTATGGTCATAGGACCCAGGAATTCAGAGGCAAATAGTTATGAGGACCAGGGTGATAGGGGTATGTTTCATTAATAATGTGGCACATTTAATAATCTTTAAAGAATCAGGAGGTACAGAGAAATTATTCTAAGTGTTGTATAAGTGACATAGCAAAGAAGGGCAGTTCAAATACAGGAATTTTTAAACTAAGCAAGATTGTTATATCCAGTTTGTGAATCCCTGACTCAGAACTGTTGGTGCTAAGAGGAAGTCCTTGAGCCACATGATAACGCGATAGATCATATATTTAAGGAGAATTAAGAGCTAATTCTTCTATTTGAAAGAATTGTCCTGACTTAGAGTCCAGCCTTCCAACAATAATCCTATGGCATAGGTTCAGCATCCACTTTTATTGACATAAATGTGAACAGAGATTGAAGAAAATTCATTGAATTACCCAAAGTCACACACTTGGGTATTTTTAACATCAAAGCCTTTCCACTATATATGTGTATTTATATATATGCAGGAAGTTAGCTTTAAACAATCATCCATGTTTTCAGGATTGCTATGACAAGAAGCATATATATAATGCATATAATCTACAGTAATAGTGCTAGAGCTTTTCTAAAACTAGTATGCTTACAGTGATATGGCATATCCATATCATATTCTTTTTTTTTTTTTCATCTTCCAAACCGCTCCAGGGATATCAGTTTTCCCAAAACAATAATGAAAAAACACAAAGCTTAAAGGCAGTATTGGTGAAAATGGTGATTAAGATCTGAAATAGGTAACAAATGACAGGTGAAGAACTCAATACATAGTCAAAATCATTTATGTGGGGGGGGAACTACTGGGTTTATAATAACAAGAAATAATTTATATTTTATTACAATCACCTTAGAACTGTGTGACTTTGTGCATGTTACTTAACTTCCCTGTGCTTCAGTTTTGTCGTGTGCAAACATAGGAATGGGCCAATTTCAAATAATATGAATAATAATGTAAATGAATATTTACAGAGGTATACAGACCAAGCGTTATAAATTTTAAAATGTTTATTTCTTATTACAATTTTAAAAGGAAGCATTTCAACTTTGGGACCATCCTTTTAAAAATATATATGATTTTTTATTACCAATATAGTACAGATTTGTAGTAAAACACCAGATAATCAAAAAGAAGAAAATACAAACCATTCCTGTCCTATGGTCAAGAAATGAATTAGATTTTGTTGTTTATCCTTCAGGTGTTTTAAAATGGAAAATGCAAACAACCAGAAATGCAATCATATAACTTGTGTCACCACCAATTCTTAACATATTTCCTATCATTTTAAAGTCTTCCAAAACATAATTTTAACAGACCTAATGTTCACCCAAAACCATACTGTTGAATTGTAGAATTATTATTGAAAACTATTCTCTATTTGTTTATAAATAACATAGATAAATAAATAGGTAAATACTGGCACACATTCATATATTTTTAGAATACTTTTCTAAAAGTGAAATTGCTTTTTCAAAATGCATACAAAACCAAGATGCTTTTGATAGCACTTGTCAAATTGGCTATTGTATTTGCAGCACCATGGTTGAATGGCATGTGCTGAATAACATCAGGGGCCACCATTCACAGTCAAAAATATGAACATCTATATTAAGTGAACTAAATATCGTAGTCCTTTCAGATTGTTATGACAGAATCGCACAGACTTGGTATCTTATAAACAACAGAAATGCATTTCTCACAGTTCTGGAGGCTGGAAGTGTGAGATCAAGGTGCCAGCATGATTGGGTTCTGGTGAGGATCCACTTCCAAGTTCAGTCATTTTCATTCTCCTTGTGTTCTCACCTGGTGAAAGAGAGCGCCCTCTCTGGTACCTGTTATAAAGGCACTGATCCCATTCATGACAGTTTCACCCTCATGAACTAATCCCCTACCAAAGGCTCCACCTCCTAATACCAACACATTAGGGACTAAGATTTCAACATAAAAATTTGGAGGGATACAAACATTCAGTTCATTGCAAAGGATTTACAGTCCTATGAACAGCATAGGGGAATTTACTTTTCCCCACTTCTCATAATAGGGGGCATATTACCTTATCACTTTTATACATGAAATTAGGTAATTAATGAATAACAAAGTATATTTTATTAATAGCATGAATAATTCTTTTTTCAGATATTTATTTATTTTAGCTCCAAATGTCTCATGTGAAGTTGCTAATATATCCTTTGCCTATTTTTTTTATTATTTCATCTTTTTCTTATTAAATTGTAAGAGCTCTTTGTATATAAAATTAGTATTGTTTTCAAATATATGTTGCAAATAGATTCCTCATCGATCATTTGTCTTTTTGACATTATTCTTTTATAACAAAACAATGAGTAAAGGTAGAAATAAAGATAAAAATAGATAAAAGAAAATGTAAAAAAGGAAGGAAGGAAGGAAGGAAGGAAGGAAGGAAGGAAGGAAGGAAGGAAGGAAGGAAGGAAGAAAGAAAGCTTTAAAAAGAGAAAAATAAGAAACCCTTTTTATAAGAGAATAAAGTTGAAAACTAAAAACTCAGAAAAGATCTTGATTTGAATCCTCTGTACTTGATCCCATAGGAAATCACTTTATTTCTAAATGGAATTGTTCTGTGTTTTACAACTCAGATTCTTTTTATGCAAAGCAATCTGTTTCCTGATTACCAGGTGTGGTTAAGAGGAAAAATGCCTCCCCTCTCCCCCAAGATGCCTTAGTTTGTGAATATGTTAATTATATTGCAAAGGAAAATAAGATTGCAGATGGAATTAAGTTGCTGATTAGCTGACTTTAAGATAGGAACGTTGTCCTGAATTATCTGAGTGAGCAAAATGTAATTACAAGAGTCTTTAAAAATTGGAAGAGGGAGGCAAAGAGGGTCAGAGGAAACATGACTGTGGAAGAATGTTCAGAGATGCAACAATGCTGGCTTTGAGGATGAAAAATGGGGGCCACAAGCTAAGGAATGTGAGTGGTCTCTATTAGCTAGAAAAGCAAGAAAACAGGTTCTCTCCTAGATCTTCCAGAAAGGTAGGCAGCATTGCGGACATCTTGATTTTAGTCCCCTTAGACCCATGTGGGACATCTGACCTGTAAGATAAAAATATGTGTTGTTTTAAGCTACTTAGTATATAGAAATTTGTTACAGCAGCACCAATAAACAAATACACAAATTGTTCTTAAGTATAAGAAATGCAAAATAAACTGCTTACCCAGTCTGAATTATACATATGTTTTCCAATGACACATTCACTGTACAGAAAAAAATAACTACAAAGAAAATGCATTCAGATTTTTCTTTAATTGTGACTATTTACAAGGATTTGGCATATTTGTGCACATTTGTATACTTTACTGTGTAGATTACGTTGATGTTTAGAATTATATAAGTTGTGCTCTCTGTAATGTCACATGAATCAGTTGATTGCCTTCTTAAGAAATCGGTGTGAACCATTTCCACATGATGAGCCTCAAAGCTACATATACATTTTGCCTTCAATGAAAATCTGGTGAAGTGTTGCTGTATCCAAGCAACCTGAATACACGAACAAGCAGCAGGTATAGACAGAAAGTAATCTGCCCCTTCAAAATCGTGAAATGTGCAATGTGTGTAGCAAATGCTGATAAACAGCAGAACACATAAAGACCTAGAGACAGGAGCATTCATTGACTGAGCAGATTGATCAAGTCAGGAAATTTGGAAAAAAATAAAGACAAGAAAAAATGCTGCTTGGAGAGGGAAAATGCCCTGAGAATCTAAACAGACCCCTGCTGAGTCCTTCTAAAAGACCCTTCAAACATTCTGGTTTCAGTTCTGTTGTTGAAAACATTCAGGCAAATGCAGGGGAAAAGAATTAATTTTGAGGAATACTATATGAATTAAATAATTTCTAATAAGACACTGAAGTAAGAATAAAGATAAAAATAAATAACAAAGTAAATGAAAATCCTTCCACTTACATTGCACGATATGTGTAGACCTGACTTCCACTCTCAGCCACATGTCTTTGAAGTTATCTCCTTTACTTGCTATTCATTGCATAATCCGCAGCAATTATGTTATTATCGCCACCTTGCTACCACTCTGTCCTCATTGAGGTTATAGTAACCTCTTTTATGGGTGGAGCAGAGTTATTGAAACCAGTGCATATTTGATCACATGATTTCAATATGACCCTTTGCAGCCTTTAACTTACCTAAATGGACAGCCTTTATCCTGTGGACCATGCTCTTTCACTTCTCTTCCTGCAATTCCTCTCTGGTATATTCACCTGCACACAGGTCATCTCCAGCTGGGAGTCCCTCAGGCATCTCCAATTCAACACATCTGAAACTAAATTCAAAATCTCCCCCACCCCAACCTCCTCCTCCTGAATTCTATATCTCGATAACTGCTATCATCATGTGCCTAGTTGGCTAAGCCAGAGAAGCAGCAGAACCATGCAGTGCTCTAAGCAGCACCTGTTATTGGTTGATTGATTTATAAATCCATAAGATTTGAGTGCTCTTCTCAGCCAAGGACCAGTTGAGGCGGGGGTAGGGGGTTGATAGGTGGCTTTGGATTCCTGAAAAATTTCCTCTAGCCCTGTCAATTATCTTGCATAAAGTGAATTTAGCAAATGTTAGATATAGGGAGTCCAGGTTTTCAACCTAATGGCAGGATTCGTGCTCTGTGAGGACTTCCCTTTATCAGTCATTCTTTGCTTGGAATTTCTTGCTTTGTCAAGTTTGACGAGAAGCCATGAGAATATCTACAACTTCCTTACCTCAGAGAAATCCTAAAAAGCTCGGAGCACTTTATTTTAATGAATATTTCCTTTCTCTGCAAATGCAAATTGCTCCTAGAAACTCTTGGTAATGAATTATTTAAACAAAAAACAAACGGACTACCGAAGAAGCCTGTGGTATGAAATTAAACATTAAGAGAAAGAAGGATTTGGGAGCATGTGAAATAAAAGCCACTAGATCACTATAATTATTTTTCTTGGCAGGCCTGCCCATATGTGTGGCTGTCCCTGAAATTTTGACAGGAAATTGTATGATCTATTTCAAGTGCCTGTCCTGTTATTTTCTCAGAAGTGGAGAGCCTACCTTAATAGCCCATGCGGGTAACTCTCCTTCAGAACACACCCTTTTTTTTTTTCTGCAACCTACACATCCATTTGAAGCTACACTCTATCCATGTACTCTTTATCCCTTAGCCAATCTAAGGGTCCTTGCATGGTACCTGATAGCTGCACCATCAAGCCGCATGGTAGCTGGGTGATTTCAAGTAGAGAAGAAAGTATATACTATCTTATGAAGAGAATAACTTCTTCAATCCCAGGAACTGTGTGATGTGGGCATACCCTTAACCAGCATTATTGTTGGTTATAAATCACAAGTTAGGTCAGTGTGGATATCAAACAGTGGGACATCTGCTGTTTCTAGAAGATTCTCATTCAGCATACAAATCTCTATTTATTTATTTATTTATTTATTTATTTATTTAGATTTTGAAAATTTGATACTGACCTTTTAAAGATTTTTTTTGCGGGGAGGGGCAGAGTGCAGTAAAGAAAGAAACTTTACTCAGTGCAAAAATAGTTCAATAATTGTGATACAACACGGCTATTTTTAGACCAGCGATTCTCAAACTTTGACTAGGTAAAGGAGTAAGGCAAATCCAAGTCATGGCAAAATCCATGGTATTTGGTGTTTTACAAAGAAGTATACAACTAATTCTAATTGGGAAATGAGATACTGCTCTAAAGAGGGGTATCTTTAAGACAACAAACTTTTATATTAACTTTCATAAAAGATGAAGTAGCTGTTACATACTTAAAAGTGTATTAGATACTTTCTTATGAAGGCTTTCTGAAGTGTATGAAGCTAGCTGTTACTGAAAAATGGTTATTCATAGGAAATTAGTCGGTTTTCACATTTATTTTTAAAATAAAAATTATAATAATTTCAGTAATAACTAAGATGATTACCTCTGTACACAGATCACAGTATGCACCAGATACTGTATGATTATATTATTTTTATTGTTGAAACTATTACAGACACCCCTCATCTCCCCACCACCACCTCCCCGCTAGCCTCTGCCACCACCACCACCCCCCCTGCTCTGGCCATCACCACACACTGTGTTCTGTGGGCTACACATATAGTTCTTTGGCCAATATCTTCACCTTCTTTCACACATTTTTGATCAAAATAAGAACTTCATTTATATTTGCACCTTTTATGCAGAACTCAATAGGGTAATCTAAAAGAGTGGTGCTTTGACTAAAAAGAGCCTCTATTAATGAAATTAACATCAAAGAGGTGTTAATGATGTTATGATGAAATAGAGCTTTTAGCTTTTGGGTGGTCTCTGCCTAGGAAGAGAAGGCATTTCCTGGAATTGTATTTCTGCACAAACAGAACATTATCATCTGATGGACTGCTCTGTACTTTGAAATGATATCCACATCACTTTGGCTAAGAACCTTTTGTTTCATTTTTGTGCTCTAAAAATTAAGAATGATGTTTGAAAAACTGTTAAAAAGGGCAGTGGCTCGGTGCCCATCCTCCATCAGTCTCCTAACTGCTCCAATTTTTGAATGGCATGATTTCCTATATATAATGGCTAGCATCTTCTATTGTATATTTTCTCTTTGGTTCCTTGTTTAGTTAGGAAAAAAAATTCTTGCTAGAAATGTATTGCATAAATATGGCTCAAGTAAACACATTATATAAAATAATGTTGAACTAAAGTGGATTGCATTAATAAGTAATAGCACATTAGATGCTTTGCAGACCAAAAATACTCTATGCTTATTTTTAATTCAAATAATACCATATGTTTTGTAGATTTTTAGTAAATTTTGTGTCATAAAAAATATTATTTCTCAAAGGTTGTATGTCATTCTTCTGTTCAAAGTTATTTAATTCTCAAGATAAAGTTTAAATACTTCAACCTGGGATATTAATTAGGATTCTGAGAAATAGGACCAAGAGTATCCTATCTAATAAAGAGGGAATATGCTAATTGACTGCCCTTCCCTCAAAGATGGCAGCACCCACAGCCAATAAGGAAGGAATATGCTGACAGTCATGCCCTCAAAGATAGTGGCACCCACAGCCAATTAAGAGGAAATATGCTAATTGACTGCCACACCTGTAAAGATGGTGGTACCAACAGCCATAAGATGGCAGTGCTCAGTCCCCTCAGCCCCATTAGGGTAGCAGGCGTGGTAAGGCCAGGCCCAGCCCCAGGCAGGCCAGCAGTTCTGTGCACCTGCCTCTGGAGTCCCCCAGTACCCACAACCCCCCAGCTGCCCAGGGCTGGCTGAGGCACAGGCAAGCCTCAGATGACATCTGCCCAGCTGCTCAGGGCCACCTGAGGTATAGGTAATCAGTGCCAGCTGAGGCTTGAGCTTCAGGCTGTGGCAGCAGCAGAGATGTGATGGGACATCACCTTCCCCTGATCACCATGTTGCCTCCCATCCCTGAGGGCTCCCGGATTGTGAGAGTGGGCAGGCTGGGCAGAGGGAATCCCCCTCCAGTGCATGAATTTTTATGCACCAGTCCTCTAGTATATATATAGCTATATTAGATAATTGATAGATAGATAGATAGATAGATAGATAGATAGATAGATAGATAGATAGATATATGGAAAGATATCCTATATAATAAAAGCCCAATATGCAAATCAACTGAACAGCAGAACAACTGGTCTCTATGATGGACAATGACTATCAGAGGCAGACGCTTAATGCAGGAGCTGCCCCTAGGCCAAGCCCTAGGCCAGCCAAAGCATTGTGCCAGTGGGTCCCCCCAATCATCTCACAGATCGGCCCTAGTTGCCAGCCAAGTCTAGGGACGAATTTTCCATGCACAAATTTCATGCATCAGGCCTCTAGTTTATTGTAAAGAATTTGCTTATACAATTATGAAGGCTGACAAGTCCCCAAATCTGCAGTTGGCAATCTAGAGATCCAGGAGATGTGATGAGGCTGGTTTTAGTAGGCATTTTGAAGACCTAAGAACCAGGAGATCAGATTATATAGTTCCTACCCAAGTGCCTGCAGGCTTGAGACCCAGGAGAACCAGATGTTTCAATATGAATCAAAAGCAAGAAAAATCTGGTGTCTCAGCACAGAGGAACTCTAGCAGTTTACTCAGTCTACTGATTAAATGTTAATTTCAACCAGAAACATCCTCACAGACATGCTTAGAAGAATATTTGTCAAGAGTCTTTCCCCCATAATGGGTCTCCTCATTACCTAGTCATGTTTACACATAAAATTAACCATCAGACCTAGAATGCAATATCCTTCATTATCTAGTCAGAACAAATCAGTTTATTCTTAGTTTCTCCTATAAATCCTCTCTCCAGTCATTCAGAACTAGTTTTATTTCCATAAAAGCATCTTGACTATTCATATTCATGTTTTCTTACAGCTACTTTTCCCTCTGCTTGAGTGCAGTTACCTTGTCTTAGGTTGGGTCCCCCCAGAAGTAGATCTGAAATAAAAATTCAAGTGGGAGTCATTTATCTGGGACATGATCCCAGGAAATATCATAAGATGAATGGGGAAGGGAGATAGGAAAGCAAAGGAAGGCAGGAATGTTGTTATTAGCATATTACCACTGGACAACTGAGGTTCATGTCCAAGACTGAGAAGGAGGAGACTCGGGACATAGTATAGAACATGCTTCTGAATTAACCCACCAAGAAGCAAGAGAGCTGGAGTACTTATATGCAACTCTTGTCATTTATTTATAAAAGAACTAATGGCCTGGTGCATAGATTTGTGCACATTGAAAGGAAAATAATTAGAAAAAAATATTTGAATATTGTTATTTGCCCTTTTTCTATAATGCAAATGTCAGAGCTGCTGCTGGTTGCCATCTTCAGGGTGATTGGTGGGGCAATCGGATCCCACCTGACTCCCTCAGTGCCTGGGAGCTGGGTGGCTGTTCTGCCCCCTGCCACCACCTCTGTTTGACATCTGTGGGGCAATTAGCAGGTGTTTGGGGACTTGTTTGCACCCACCTTAGTCTGGCATTGCCCACTCACCCGTTTCACCATCCCACAGTGGTCCCATTCTCATGGGGGCCATGAGGGCCAGCAGTGCCTCCACCACCTCCCACAGCCAGCACTTTATCGCTGACACCTGCCATGTTCTGTGCCGCCTCCTGGTGGTAAGCGCACATCATAGTGAATGGGTGAACTTCCAGTCAAATTCCAGGTTGAGGGGACAATTTGCATATTGGGCTTTTATTATATAGGATGCCTTCTGGGGTGTGAAAAGTCCCTTATATTTCTTGAGTGAGTTCAAGCAAACCAGAGAAAACCCTCAGGCAAAGAGAGCCAGGGGCTGGTGGCTTGATATCAGACTGGTAATCACTGAAGCATCAAGGAACAAGGAGGAGTAGATAGAGCATCTACATTTTCTGGTAATCTATTGGAGCTTTTTTCTCCCTAATGAATTCTCACCCTTTAGGATTCCGCTTAAACTTCACCTCTTCTGGAAAGCCTTCACAGAATTTCTCTCTGACTTAGTGACCACATGTCTGTTTCTCAGTAGAACCTCTGCATACCAGCACCAGAGACTCTGTTACTTTGTCTTCTGATTATTGTTTTAATTGTCCATATCACCCATTTCTTTGGGAGTTCTTTAAAGGAAGGAATTTTAAACCCATTGCTTCAGGGCCTTGCAGAGTTCTGGCATGTGGTATTGGTCCATAAATGCTTGTTTAAATAGTAAAAGTAGTATAATAATGACATCCTGATAGTGAAAACCAGTATTTATTGAATGCTCATTCTGTGTAAACATTGCACATGTATTACCAACTCTAGAATATTAGTACCTCTATTATGCCTATTTTCCAGATGAGGAGCTAAGGGATATAGGTTTATAGAATTTTCCCAAGATTATATAGCTATTTATAGTTGGGCCTGAAAGTAAGCCCAAATAGTTTGAGTCCAGATCCTGGAT